>BSBK01012015.1:105000-705000 GCA_027943335.1 Chamaecyparis obtusa
ATCTATATATCATGGATGACCATGAGAATTGTATTTAATGTTGTATCTTGTAATTGTAATATTTATGTTATCGAATCTTTTGTTGATGTTGTTTTAATTGTGTTTTGTTCTTAAGTAATTCTACGTCATGGGACCCTCAAGTTTTGTAATCTGTGATGGTTGTTTCAATGTGAGTAAATGGTAATTGCTTCCGCACTGTTGTTTATCTTGTATGTTAACTTTTTAAAAAAAATTATTCACCAAACTTAGTAGCATGTTTTAGGTTTAATTCTCTTGGGTTCCCTGGCAGGACGTTACATGTCTCATTGGGCTCACACGTAAACTGACTCAAAGCATTCAGTGCATAACAGATGTCTGGTCTAGTGTTGACTAAGTACATCAAAGATCCAATTATTTGCTTGTAGAGAGTTGGATCTGCTAACTGAGAATCTGTTGATGCTTCCTTCAATTTATGAAGATTTGTTTCCATGGGAGATTACATAGATCTACAATTCACCATTCCAAATCTCTGCAATATATCAATGGTTTACTTCCCTTGATTCAGAACAATGCCATTTGATTTCTGCCATACTTCTAATCCAAGAAAGTAGTGTAATAGACCTAAGTCTTTCATGTCAAACTCTGAGGCTAGATCCTTCTTACACTGATCAATAAGGTGATCCTCTCCTGTAATCAACAAATCATCAACATATAATATCAATATTAACATATCACCTTTGATTTCATTGAAGTAGAGATTTGGGTCTGCATCATTTTTTGAGAAACCTAATCCCATGAGGTAATTGTCAATTCTTTTATACCAGGCTCTGGGAGCCTGTTTAAGTCCATACAGAGCTTTCTTTAATTTATACACATGTAATTCTGCATTATGGATTTCAAATCCTTCAGGTTGCTCTAAGGAGACCTCTTCTTCAATAGTTCCATTTAAGAATGTAGTTTTTACATCTATTTGATGGACTTTCCACTCTTTGACTGTTGCAATGGCTAGGACTTCTCTGACTGAGGTATATCATGCAACTGGTGCAAAGGTTTCTTCATAGTTGATTCCCTCCTTCTGTGAAAAACCTCTGACTACAAATCTTTGTATTTTTCTATACTGCCATCTGCAACATGCTTGATTTTAAATAGCCACTTGGAAGAAACAACAGATTTCTCTTTTGGCCTAGGTACTATCTCCCACATAGCATTATTCAAAATGGATTAATACTCCTCTGTCATGGCATCCTTCCATACTTGGTGTTGGAGAGCTTCTGTAACATTGTGGGTTCTGATTTTATGAATTCACTCATCAAGGCTACATAACTAGAGAATCTCTTAGGTCTTTTACTCTCTCTAAAAGTCCCTGATGGAGCTGCATAAGTTTTTGCTTCTTCCATTGTTTTAGTAGCCCAAAGTGGTCTTCTTTTAGGATTTTCCAAAGATGTGATTTGTTCTTCATTTCTATCTACTTCAGGATACTCCCTCTAAATCTTAGGAATAGGATCCTCTTCTAGTTCTATGGGGGTACTTTGAATTTCTGATTCAATAGAATTTCTAGCTATTTTAAAAGCTATGTCTTCCTCAAAATCACATCTCTTCTTAGTTCAATCTGTCTCTGACCAGACACGTATATTCTATAAGCTTTTGAAGTTTCACCATAGCCTACAAAAATACATTTTCTCCTAGAAGGTTCTAGCTTAGTTATTTTCTCTTTGGGCACATGAATGTAGACAGGACATCCAAATATCCTCAAGTGACTGATGTCTGGTTTTACACCAGTGAAAGCTTCTTCAGGAGTTTTGTCATCAATATGGAAATGAGGACATCTATTATGTATGTAGACAACAGTACTAGAGGCTTCTGCCCAAAGTCATGTTTCTATGTTTTGATCAAGTAACATTGCTCTAGCAACTTCTACAATGGTTCTATTTTTCCTTTCAGCAACCTCATTTTGTTGAGGGTTGTAGGTTATAGTGAACTCTCTCTTAATCCCATCATTTTTACAAAATTCTTTAAAAATATCTGATGTATATTCCCTCCCATTATCTATCCTTAAGGTTTTTACTTTTCTTCCAGAAGAGTTTTCTATAAGGAATTTGAATTCCTTAAACCTTCTAAGGATCTTTAATTCTTTACATTTGACGAAATAGATACAAGTCTTTCTGGAGAAGTCATCAACAAAAGTTACATAGTATAGAAACCCTTCTAAAGAAGGTACAGACATGGGCCCACATAAACATGAGTGGACTAATTCTAATACATCATTTGTTTTGCTAGAACTATTTTGAAAAGACGCCTTAGTGTTCTTCCCTAAGGCACACCCCTTGCATGTGCCTAAATGGTATTGTTTGAGTTTGGGTAAACCTGTGACTGGTCTTTCCATGGAAGATAGGGCATGAAAATTGAGGTGACCTAATCTTCTATGCCATATTTCATTAGAGTGCAATTTCATGAATTAGGGCTAAATTTGGTTCAATACATAACTCATACAAATAACCTTGTCTATAACCTATGGTTTGAGCTTTCTTAAAAGTAGAGTTCTTTGGCCATGCCAACACTTTACTATTCATGGAGGTTACCCTATATCCATTATCTTCAAGTGCAGATATGGAGACCAAGTTCCTTTTGATGCCTAGAACAAACAATACTCCAGTGAGTTGAATAGGAATGTCAGACTTTAGTTTGATGGTGCAAGTTCCAATGCCTTTGACTGGATTGCAGAGTCGTCTCCAATCGTCACTTCCTCATCAGTTTCTTCTACCATGGAGTCTAGGAGTTCCCTAAACCTAGTGATGTGTCTTGATGAACCACTATCTATAACCCAAGTGTTGGATTTACTTGATACTTGATTTGAAAGTGCAGAGTAGAAGACATATTTCTCAGATTCATGCTCAGTTTTGGACTTTCCTACTTTGGCATATGACGCTTGTTGCTTGGTTCTATTAGGACATCTAACTACATGGTGCCCATACTGATTGCATCTAAAATATTGGATGTGTGAAACATCTTTCTTGGATGAACCTATCCCATGGTAGCTTTTCCTCTTTTTGAAGTGCTTCTTTCCTTTCTTGTGAGAGTTCCCATTCAAGACATGGAGATCTTCATCTACATTTTTCTATTTGAGTCCTTTCTTTGTCAGTCTTGATTCCTCTTGAAGACAGTCTGATCTTAATCGGTCAAACTTTGAAAATTTAGACATTGCACTAATGCCTTGAACAAATGTCTCCCAGGAATTTGGTAGACCATCTAAGGCAATAAGTGTTAGCTCCTTACTTTCAATCTCATATCCAAGTGTTGATAGCTGATCCCTTAGTGCAGATACTCTCATAAAGTATGCGTTGATAGATTCTCCTTTATTCATACTTATATGATTTATTTCTCTTTTTAAGGCTAAAGTCATGCTGGCATTATTTATTTCATATGTCCAGTCTCATTTTTTATCAAAATTGGCACGATATGATCTCTAACTCCATCAACTATGATCTTCATGGCTTTTTCATTTCCTTCAATCCATGTTGTCTTCTCGGGATCATTCTTTGGTTCTGCTTTGCTTTCTTTTACAAATGACTCAACTTTATTCTCTTTTAATATCATCTTAATCTTGAACTTCTATGATGAGAAGTTATTTCCTCCTAGCCTATCTTCAAATCTGATTACACTCGTCATAGAGGAATGTGATGTTCTTTGAATTTAAATCTGAATGTCTCAAGTTCAATTGTTGCTTGGATCCTCCTTAACATGGCTTTGATACCATGTAAATGCAAGTCGAACTTATCTCAGATCTAATAGTAATTATGTCTTAATTTTCAATTTCAAAATGATAAGTATTTATGATTAACAATGTTTTAATTTGCAGATCTTCGAGAGGCTTGAGTATTAATTGATTTCGATACTTTTCTATGCCCCATCGAATAGTATTATATATATGAGCAATAGTCATGTCTTGAATAGACACGACTCCACAAAGTGGAGGCATGTCCATTCAAGGCCTGACCTCTCATTAGCCAATCGTGTCTTTTCACTAAACGATGCTAATGACTTAGTAAAACATACCAATTATCATTGGCGTTTATGACATGAAATAATGACAACACTGAACAATATTCTTAAGGCTATTAACAAATACGATCATCCCAAGAATATTTGTGGATCAAGTACAATGCCCGATCAATCATATATTGATCGATATGAAATCTGATGTAGTTCAAAATACGATCATGCAAATCGTAATACTCTTTGTTTATTCGATTATTTTGGATTGATTGTCTTGAACAATGATAGACAATATGTTTGTCGTTTAACTGATTGAAGCTACATATATTCAATACCCATCTTCCTCTTTCCTCTTGTTCCAGTGGGACTAGCACCAATAGTGGGTGAGAATGGCCTAGATGATTGTGCACTTGAGCGAGTAGGTGTTGGACTTGTCAAACCTTGTATCCCCATTTCAGCCTCATCGTGCAATCTATGACACTCTAATCTCTCCTCTTCAGTTAAGTTTGGACAAGCTATAACCCCATGGCATGCAATACCCAAAAAGTGAGACTTAGCCCTTGTATAATTGTCCTTTAAATCATCATGACAAACATGACAATCCCACATCTTAGTCCCTCTTGCATTTTTTTCCTTTTGACCCCTAGGTGTGACATATTGGAGAAGAGGCTTTTTTTTGTTGAAAGGATCCTTTGCATATTTGCTCATGATTTTTGAAGGGCACTTAAAAATATCAGGTTGAGTCTCAGATTGTGGTTACCCACTACTAGCATCTACACTATGAGTTTCTTCACTACCACTACTCTCATTGTTGCTCATTTTAGTTTTTGTGTTTTTAACTTTTTATGAGATTGAAGAAAAAAATTGAACAGAAACACAAGAAAAAAAAAAAAAAAAATCAGACTACATTTAGCTAAAACTTTTTTTAAAAATGTAAAATGCAAGCATGGAATCATGAATAAACTCACCTCTTCCAAGCTCTTGCTTCCTAAGATGAGAAAATCACTCCAAAAGGCCCTTTTTGATACTGCTCCAACTCAAACTTCAAACCCTTGTTGTTGCTGCCATAAGAGAGAAAAATCAAAAAACTTATGCATGCAAAATGAAGTGACCATATACAAATAATATCCAAGTTTTTGGCTTTGTAAGGGAAGGAGGACGGCCGGCCATTCCTAGGATGATTAGGGGACTTCTATGGCATCCCCGGGATGTCCAGGCGTCCCCGAAATTCCTAGGTGGTGTCCCCAAGTTCCTGGGACGTCCCCAATGAATTTTCAAAAAAGGCCGAGGACGCATCCCCAGGTAACCCTAGTATAAAGCAAAATTATTTAATGGTGTACCTTATCATGGTATGAGAACAAGATTGCCCTCAGATTGGCTCAGGCCAAAAAGAAAATTCCCTCACTTGGGGACATTGGATCTGTGGAAAACCCACATGAAAAAAATAAAATTGCAATAGGATGCGCAATTGATCCAGGCTAAGGGCAAATGAATGTTTATGTCATCAGGCACAATCCTTTTATTGAGCTGGTCTCGTACATGCTCCTCTTATGTATTTCTGCATTTATGCGGAATATACATTCCATCTGCAAGCTCACATAAATCAAATTTGACAGTGAGACCAATCTGCAGGCACCCCAAAACATGTGTCTTTGTTTTATATTGCCCTAACGTTTTAATGAAATATGATAAAAAATATGAATGATCGCGATGATATAACAATTATGTTAAAACAGAGTATACTTTTCTATCAATAATTATTTATGTAGTAATGAAAAAATAAGAGGAACCACTGCCGATCAAAATAGTGCAATGAAGTCCTTCAAATACATGGAAAAAAAGGTGCCATGTTTCAAAGACTAAAACTCTTCAGTACTGATTGCGTTACAGAAAAGAAGAAAATACCTTGCAATTGTTTAAGATGACCATAGTCAGATGCTAAGACTGTAAGATCCCATCTCAATTTTGTCCTAATTTTTCAGTATAGAGTGAGTATTCCATCAAACACTTGTCATGCTTAGTCACAGTTCGCTGATTTTCTGGATTTAATGCTTTGTTTGGAGTTCAATAAGTTGAATTTCTCTGTAACGCTTGCAAAGAAACATTATCACAACTTTCCCACATACTGTAATAATAAACATGCTAGCAAAATTTATTTTTAAAGTCTGTAATTGATTATACCATATGCATAGGCATTAAACCAAACACTTATCATTCAAATTTGGACATTGTTATTCAAAGACAGCACAGACATAATGACAAACATTTGCCCAGAATCTCCTAACATACTTCATCTAACAACTTGAGGTAACTTAAGAAGGCTGGATTATACCAAGAAGCACAAACGCCCAGTATAACAACCCATACATAAATCTGTTTACTTGACAGCATAAATACATTCAGTGGCAATGCCCAGTTACATGCTAGTCAGCATACAATGACAGATTGATACATAAGATAATATGATAACTCATATGCACCTAGAGCTGCAAATTCCAGCGAATATCATACAAATATGTGCCCATAACAGTTAGTCGCAACAAGGAACATTAGACGTCCAGCCAAAGAATGGAGTTTCAGACTTATATGCAGAATAAACCCAGCCACCTAGCCATGGATAGCTCGTTTTCTTAGCTCTGCCTGGACATGCTTTACTTATGGCAATCTACAGTCACACAAATTAGAACTCAGCCCACATTTTCTTTCCCCAAATGTTGATGCATCCGGACCAGAATGCACAATGGAAAGGAATCAATTGAAGGGTTTCTAGTCTGACAGACGTCTCACTGGCTGTGACTATAATCTTGTCAAATTGGTGCCTTATTCAATCAAAATCTGAAACTTTGTGCCAAAATCGATAGGATGCCATCGTTACTACCATAGGGTGAATTCGACCAGCCTTGATCAACTTGCTTCTACCAAATCTCTGTACTTTAAACTCTAATGGTGAATTATGAAGTAAAGCCACCTCACATTCAAGGCATGGGTTTTAGTTCAAACCTTCTTGGTCCCATGGGTTTCCGTCTTCAGAACAATCCAGTCTCTGAATATCAGCAACAAGAGAAAATAGTTTCAATTCAATATTCTCATAACATGCTCTTGAAGGAAGACAAGGTTCGTTTATAAAGACTCTTCAAACCCCAAGTGAGCCAGGCTCAACGTTGAATAAATCATTCTTTACTTTTAATTCCTCCTTATGAAGTAGCTTCTCAAACAAGCTAGAGATTTTTATTAATTAAAGTGACTTTATATTTTCATTTTATAAAATTACTTTATGAAAATGACTTAAATACACTTTAACCTTCTTTATGTCATCATATCATAAAGTCATTTAATATAATTAATATTATTAAAGTTAAATTTATTTAAACTTTAATAATTTAACTTATATTATTAAACTGCTGATAATTTTCAATATTAACTCATGAGAATAATCCATCCACTTTCCAAGTATAGATATGATGCCTCGGTGACTTATTATAAATAGTAAGTACAAGCAAAACATCCAAGTGACTTATTAAAAATAATAAGTGTAAATCAAAGTGTCCTAAATGATCTCCAAATGGCACACCACTGAATAATATTGAAATAAGCACCAAAATCTTTACAAAGACAAAAATAGTGGTGTTGCAAATGAATATCTAAGCATGTCTTGTACAATCATATTGTAGAAAATAGAGTGCACCCAATAACAAGTACCATCAACTAATGTATTGAGCAATTGTAGATTGGTTATCCATGGAATGGCTATAATAGAAACATGCAGATAGTAATCTTGAGTGGATTGTCATAAGACAAAGTGGCACGCAAATATGATTGTGAGATCACATTTAAAAGAGAAACAAATTAAATTTATTAGGTGTAAGAATACATTAATTCTGGCTCACTGTCAACATTCATAAATACTTTCAATTAACTGATATGAAAAACCTACAGTGTGACAAATGTTAACTGTAAAATCTAATTTAATAAGCTCGCCAGCCATGTATTCTCTGCATGTCTCCCTATTTTTTTATTTTGCATCCAATTCCATGAATGTCCCTTAAGTTGTAAAGCATCACGTGTATGTCATTTAAAAACAGATTTGGTGCACATGTCATTTAGATATGATTGCTGCCTAAATCAAAAAATATTTAGGTACCGAAAACAGCTGGCTTTGTTGGCCACAAATTTATATTTCTATCCTGTAGAGGTAGAGTTGTCAAGAACAAGCTGTCTGACCAGTCCAATATCTGATCATCTGAGGCTACAATTGTCTGGCCGTGGCCTTCAAGCTCTTGTATTTTGTAGTTAGCTTTTCACCCAACAGTAGTTGAACAAATTCCCTCAATTCCCTTCATTCTTTGCATCAGACTCAGGAATTCCATGATTGATAGCTTGCCATAATGACAGGCATATTTTCTTAGCAATGGAATCATTACGCAAAATGTATGCACACACAAACCACATGAGTTGTCTTTAAATTGACACATCCAAATGCAGCAAATACGCATAGACAAGGCACATGAACTATTTGCAGAATGCCACATAACCACCAAAAACCTCAGAAACAAAACATTAAAAAATGTCTTAAATTCATGCTTTAAAGTTTAAACCCCAGTAAAATTGAGACAGACCAATAAGGAAAAATGAAAAGTGGGTCAAAATTAGATTTGAAAACTTATAACTGCCCAAACCATTAGTCTCAACCTATGTATAGGTAGAGACTAATAATCATTGTAAAACCAGAACATAAAAATAAGGGGCGCAAATATACACTTCCAACATAACATTACAAGAGGAAAAGAAAAGGAACAATTTCTTTTTGCATAGGTGCCCACAAATAAAGAGAGCTCTTAAATGTAATACTTAGCCATGAATAGAATTGCCAAATTTTAAAAAAATTACTTTTTATGACTACTCAAAGCTGCCAATGATCATATTTACCCGAATGTCAGAGGACACATCATTTTCCCTTAATATTTTTTATTGTCTATTAATATGCAATTTATACTCTCCCAGAACTGTAGTTTTACATCTGTTCTTCCAGATTTGAGTAAATGTAATTGGGTACTTCAAATCAGGACACTTTTGCCTTCGCATTTTCATGAGAACCCGAGAAGTTGATGCTGAAAAAATTATTGGAAAGCAATTGGCAACAGCACTTGAGGCACAAAACATTTCATTGGCCACCTCGAAAGAATTCTCATCACCAAACAACTTTCTACAAATTCCCATTGTCCACTTTCGTAATTTCATTGTGTTTTATCAACTAAATCATCATAACCCACAGGTATGCGGATCCTATCTTTGACAGGTAATTTCACCTTCTCTGAAAGTATGGTCTGTGGACGACAGTCATCCCTGCAACTTTTTCCATAGGTTATGTCGCTGGCTTTTATGCCATCAATCCACGCCTTAACCATAGGATCTTGAAAAGAATCTTCTTGCAGACCATTCTCAGACTGTGGGACCCTGCATGGTTCAGAGAAATGCCTTTGGATACTCTCGGTGACTTGATCCTTACCATTTCTGCCCAGATTATCTGAACCTATTCTGTATCGTTTGCTATTTGGTTGCCCACTCACTTCTTGGCCGTACTGTTTACCATTTTCTTTTTTGAGTTCCTTCTGCAGCAGAAGAAAAGTAGCATGTAAATGATTGTAAATTGACAATAAGGCATTCATCTAGAGAAAAACACCTGAACCTTTTTAGCTTCTAAACGAATCAGAAAAATAAACTTCAACAGATCTTTTCAATGTAAAAATGTTTCTAGTAAATCAGATGACTCAGAGTCCTGGAAGAGTAATCAAGCCTACTTTCCATTTTGCAATTTACAAATACAATGTGACTTCGAACCAACAAATACAACTTGTACAATGAAAAATATTCGATTTCAAGCCTATCTCCCTTTTGCAATGTACAGATACAGCTTGCCTTCAAGAAGCCAAAGGCTCTCCAGAAGCCCTTGTAAGAGAAGAGACTGAACAATTAAACAAAGTTTCAGAAAGGTTGCCCTTATAATTTGTCTCTGTTATAGAAAACCGGACTAGCATGGAAAGTAACTTTCTATGGATTAAATCAAAAGCACATTTTATTTGCAATGTCTTGCAACTTTCTCCTTTTCAAATCTATTAACATACCTCAAACTCCTTGCCTTTCACCATTATTTCCTTATATGCTTCCGGTTCTTTCAATTTCAAGATATTCCAGAGGATGCCTCCAGGTGTACGGCGACGCTTACCGTCAGCTGTCATTTGTCCTCCATGACACTCAATAGTAAATGCCTGCAAAAAACAAACATTCAACTAAAGGATATCAGTTACAAAAATGAAGGTTTTATGTCAAGGACTACTTTTTCTTAAATTGATGTAAAGGCCCCGTTATTTCTTCTTAAATTAATCGCACAAGCTTATGGATCATAATCCTTTGGGATAATGTTCGTGTGAGGTCAATAAAGAGAACGATTAGCCATGCCACCATCTAAAAGAATATATTTTCAAGATGAACAAAGTAACATTGACTGAATCAAAAGTAAGGTTATCAAAACCAATCAATCCTATTGCAAGAAATTTCCACTGTTTCCCATATTCTTTGTATCTTACAATAAGGCAAGTAGAAATCCATAGTTCAAATATAGAATGATAAATTGAATTCACATCATAGTTTCATCTTTTCCAATTCCTCAGCTAATAGATATATTACATTTCTACTATTGCTATTAAATTATGCTTTTTACCATCATGTTTTTCATCTATTTAAGTTCCTGGTCTAATAGAATTTTTATATTTCTACTATTACTGTTAGAAAACAGTAATTTTTGTAATTGTAGAAGTCGAAAGAATAACATGGTACTTAATATTATTAGAGGCTGCTCTCATGGTTAATAGATTTAGAACATGTCAGATGTCTCTGTCTCCCATGATGGGTGAACCTAAATGGGCTAAGTATCACTCCGTTCGAGCCTCCGAGTTCCTTCCCTCGAGTCCAGTACTCAATCCTGCTCAAAAAGAACCGCTGCTAGGTTAGCGGTATACCTTCATGAAATGAAGGTAAGGGGAACAAAGTGCATCATGTATATCTTATCAATAAAGCAGCAGCCGCATAGAGATTGGTTGGGCCCTTTTCTAATAATGGCTAAGCTCCTGTGGGACATTTACGCGGGCATGACACCAGGTAGATAGGTATGCCGTAGCGATTTGGAGTCCTAACACTGATGGTGGTGGTTCGAGTCCCCCCCACCCGGCTATCTTGACAGTGGGGGCCCGTATAGATAGTAGGGGGAGGGAGTTGATCTTGGGGCCTTCCAACGGGGCCTTATAATAGTAGGGCACTACCACTAGAGTATTACCACTAGATTACATACGTGATATAGTGGTCCTATCCAAACTCTAGCCACTATAGTCCCGGGCTAATCGGTCAACGGTGACCCCAGCCCTATTATTGAAAGGGCCCCACCCCTACCCCTACTATTATAAAGGGCAGCCCCCACCCCTACCTTTATAGTGGTAAGGCCGGTAGGGCTCTTGTTCACCATGGCATAGCGAGCTAAACAGGGGTGGGGCTCAAATTTTTATTACTTACCATTCTATTTTACAGAAATAACACAAGGTTTCAATATCTGAGGTCCACTGTATGGAACATTCTGTACAAAAACTGATGCCTTGGCAAAAAGTTCATTGTGTAACAATAAGTTTTCATGCATCTTTTGAACTCTTAGAATATCGATTGTTGTCCGCAATTTCGTATTTGCAAAATTGGACAACCCTGTGCAATTTTTCATGAATTCGTAGCTAGAACTCTCTAAGTTAGGCATTCTTACGATGTTTTTCAAAGGCAATTGATTATACCTTGAGTTGGCCTAAGTTTTTCATCTTACAGATGCCAGTTTTAGAGATTTCCGTTGAGTTCTCCTTTGTTTTTCTTGCATAATCGCATTTTTTTCCCTAACTGCAAGGGCTCGATTTTTGGGAATCTTCAAGTCTTTGATTGATATTTTTGTTTTGTTTGTTTGTTTTCGTTGGCATTACAGTAAGGATGCAACCGGTAAACAGTAAAGAGACAACTAGTAATAACCAATGGTGTTGTCATTGATGTCATTAATGTCTACGCTAACAATATTCTAATGCTAGGGAACAGGTGACAAGAGAAAATGTTTTAGGAAACCGGTGACACGGTGATGAGCTCAGTGTTGTCCAGCAATTCACTTACTACTCAAAGAAGTGACCGGTGAAGTCAATGACCGAAGCAGTGACCGATGTAGATAGAGAACAGAGAAGTGACTAGTGAAGCCAGAGACCAGAACACTACATAAGGAAAGGTGTAAACCGGTCACCAATAATCATTAAGATATCATTGAGACCGGTGAAAAGCACAATTGACAGACACTAAGGAGACTCTTTTACTGAGATTTGTTGCACAGATCATGCAGGATTTCCTGTTAAGGAAAAGACCGATGAAGGGCACAGTTGAAGGCTACTGAGGAGATTCTTTTACTGTGATTTATTGCACAAATCATGGAGGATTTTCTTTTAAGGGAAAGTATGCGACACGCATCTAATTTTCCTTTAAATGACTGAAACACAACTGAATGACAAATTCATGGCAGATCTTCTATTAAGGGAAAACTTGTGACACGCATTTGATATTTCCTCTCATGATTGAAACTCAACTGGATGGTGGATCAAAAAGAGATCTTCACAAAAAACACAACGGCAAAGAGCGAGAAGATCTTTCAAAATTTGATTTGAGTGACATGCGCATCTTTCTCTTTCTGTACAGCTGTCCCATGCTCTGCAATAAGTGTATTTATTCTTCAGTTAGCGAAGAAAAACACTTGCCTTCATTCTGCCAAGAAGAAAGAGTGAAACTATACACTGATCAAAGCTACTGTAAGGGAAAAGAAGAAGAGAAGAAGAAAAAGAGGAGTGTGCAAGGAAGCACAATAACCTGAAGAGAGCATACCAGTAGTGCCTGGTGATGACTCTCAGTGAATGAAACAATGATCTTATCAGGCTCGGCAAAGCCATTTCAAAGGATCAACCCTTCTATTGCTCTCTAACAATTGCAATAGTCAAGTCTCAATATCTGGGTGGACATTAACAGGTCCCTTGTATCAAATCCCTTAACCGGATGACATCTAGTAGATGTTTTAAAGTCCTTTGACAAGGCAAGCTTTAATTAGCCTTATTCTAAATCCCTTAACCAGGTCACACCTAACAGTGCATTTGTAATCCCTTAATAAGGAAGGCTTTTCACAGGGCGCACTTTAGAAGAGTTCAAAATTTGTGAGTTCCTACTCACACTGTGGTTTTCTCCCATTTTGAGTTTCCACGTGATATATCTGGTGTTCTATGTTGCTGTGATTTTGTGTTCATTTTTTTTATAGGAAATGTTTTGCATGCAGTAATAGTTAGTGTATCTAAGCGTGCTTTCAAGTTTTATTAGGTGTTAATTCACCCCTCCCCTCTTAGCACTAGTTGGGACCATCAATTTTTGTCTTTGCTTTCGTCCTAGGTCTCTTGCTTTTTGAATCCCGATTGTTTTGAGCTATTGTTGGCTTAATTCCGAACTATATTCTAAGAGAAAATAAAGAATTAAGTTACCTACAAGTGGGGTTTTAAAGCCCGACTGCAAGTCATCATTCTTTGTTTAAAAGCTTGTGATATGAAACCAAAAGTCCACCAAAAGCCTCTTAAGTCATAAAATTGAACTTTTTATGAGCCATTACAAGTTGTTTTTACTTGTAATAGAGGAATTAAAGTTCACCTTGCATTTTAAGTAACATTTTTGAAGGGAAGTCTTTTATTTTAATAAACTGTTATACTTGTAATTGGGCTTCTAAAGCCCAATTACATGACTTCTCTAAAAACAAAATGCTTGTGTGAATGCATATAAAGCCCGATTATGCCTATAGTCACTATTTTTTGAGTTCATTACAAATACTTTTTAAAGGGTGAACATATGTAGTCGGAAAGTCCGACCACATATGTTTATTATAATTTAAAAGCATTTGAATGCCCATAAATGATGTTTTAAACCCCGTCTTTGCTCCAAGTTGTCATTTTTAAGAAGCGATGCAAATATTTTTGATAAAGTTTTAAATAATGAAGTTGGGCTTTAAAAGCCCGACCACAATGATTTATTATAACTTTGAAACATGCTGATACAAGTGAAGCAGCTACAAAAGCCTGAGCTCATTGTTTTATTTTGTTTTCAACATAATCAACTTGTAATCGTGGACCTAAAGCCTGATATGAGTTTCAGCAATGTATCTTTAAAAGACTTATCATTTTTTAGGAGCTTGTATCGCTGCATATAAAGCCCAACGTCTCAGCTGCAAGTCATCTCTTCTCTTGAATCGCTATGTGTAAAGCTCGATCTAGGGCAACATATAAAATGTTTTCTTTGCAAGAGGAAGGATAAAGTCCGACCTAGGGCAAGTGCCTTGTATTCCAGCACTTGTATTATCAAAACCAAAGCACGTTTTTTCGCCTAGTCACCATTTTTTGCAAAGGATGCAAGTCAACTTGCAATGCATGATTCAAACCCCGAATTTGGTGTTTGAATTAGTCTTTGAGAAACTATCATCAGGCATTTTGGCTTGCATTCACGGACGTTTGTCAAAAGACTATCAATGACTGAAAATGCATTAATCATTGAGGACATCTGGTCAAGTTTTTGCTGTTGATATAGCTGCAATTTGAAGATCTTTCCCTAAATTCAAACCAGCAAGGATTCGGGATTTTCTTCAAAGTTCAAAACATCATTTTCTTTCATTTTTGGTTCTCAAAAAGAGGTATGGTTTTCTTTCATTTCTTCTTCATTTTGAAGAGTATTTTATGAAGCTTTTTCTTCCTCTTTGTGCAAAAATGCTTAGGGTTTGAATGCTAGTTTTGTTTTGTTTTGTATATGCTTGTGTCTTTGTTTTTACTTGTTTTGCAAATCTTTTTCAGATTTGTGTAGCTTCTTGTGTGAGAGTATTGTTTTTAAACTAAGTTGCCGGTATGGGTACAGGTACGGGTACGGGTACGTGGGTACGGCAATTTTTTGGGAGGGGGTTTGGGTATGTCCATACAAAAAACATATAAAAATAATATATATATGCATGTATATAGCCTGAACATATAAAAATAATATATATATGCATGTATACAGCTTGAAAAGTAGAAACAAAAATTAAATTTAGAATACAACATTTCAACCATATGTTAAACAAAAATTAGAACTACCATAAATATTGCACTAACACATTTCTAATGATTTACAATAAGTCTAGTTTCATATCAACTTGTCAAAACTTGAATGTTATGATAGATATATCGAATTCATTGTTTCACACTAGTTCAACTGGTAAAATAATACAATTAGTAATCAGCGTCATATGGGTCATCAAGAAAATCAAAATTCGTGGAACCACATGCAGCCCCAATATCACTTGCACAGCTAGAAGTACATTGGCTGTTTGACTCCACAGAAGGTAAAGTTTGTGTGGCAACTGAAAAATCCAAATTAGTTCGCTCAGGATCTACATCCCACAACTTTGTGCCCCCTTCCTTGTACTGATTTTGTTTATGTGTAAGAAGGCGCAAGTTGGAATGCACATAAACCAGCTCTTCCGCCTTGCTGCCACTCGGCTGCGTTTCACTGAGTGGATAAAGGAGTATGTACTCCAATTTCGCTCAGCTGAAGAAGAACTAGCAACCTATTGAAAATTTGACACAGTGTTCGAGAGTTACAATTATAAAATTAACTTCAAATATGAAATTAACAAAAAAAATTTAATTCAAAATAGTAAACAATATAATAATAAATTTAGAGAGAATAATAAAAATTAAGAAACTTGCCTGCAATAAAAGTTTGATTGCAAGAGTTTGAAGGTGTGGTGATGTATAGCCATTGAGGTACCACCAAGCATGAGCAGCCTTTGTATACTTGTCACGGATAGCAGCAGCACTTTGACCATTGGAGGATACAAAATCAACAAACTCAGCTGTAACTAAATCCTCCATTTCACGATCACGAAAGAGTTTAGTAAGTGTTGTTCTACACCCATCACTAACTTCTCCATCTCTATATGGTGGTACCCTTGTTGGCTGAGAAAGAATTTCATCACTATAAAATTTTGGAGTCAATGCAAATGCAAGATGCAGTGGGGTGGTCATTTTGTTCCACCACTCAACACAAATTGACTGAACTTCTTTGAAGAAAGCTTCTTCAGGATCTTTTTATTTTTATTGATGATGTCTCTCATTTCTTTAATCATCGAGTCAATGCCATAGTATACCATTCCCAAACATGGGTGATCCATGTTTGTAAAACGAATCATGCTCATGATGGGCTCAGTGAAACTAAGAAGATATTCCACTCTTTCCCACCAAGTGTCATCTAGGATCATATGCTTTGCATTTGTTGCCCTTTCTGTATTGGATTGCCTCCATAGAGACCAGCTTTGACCAATAACCATGCTAGCAAGTGCCTCTCGCACCAACACAAGTCGCCTCAAGACAATTGTGTTGGATGCAAATCTAGTCTCAGCAACCTATTAAAGAATTAAAAATGAAAATGAAAATATGAAGAAGTCATTATCAAATTTAAAAAGTAAATTATTAATTACTATTGAAATGTAGAATTTAAAAGTTGTAGTGTTTCAATTACCTTCAGCAATTCCAACTGTGAATATGATCTAAAAATAGATTGTGACATGTTATGGTTCGTGATGAACATCTGAATCTCTTCAGCCTCAGCATAGATTTGTTTGATCCAATCTATTTTCTTACCCAACTTTTGTAGCATTAAGTTGAGAGAGTGGACAGCACAAGGTGTCCAATAGATGTGTTCAAACTGTGTCTCAATCGACATACCTACAGCTTGACAATTCTTTGCATTGTCTGTTATTACTTGGACAACATTTTGAGGACTCACATCCTGAATGCATTGGATAAGGATATCGGCAATAAATTGTGCATCCTTCACCTGTCCCTCACAATCCACGGCTTTCAAAAACATTGCCCCTTTAGGGCACACTGCAATCACATTAATTAATCGCCAATTTTTGGTATCCTTCGATCCATCAGAAATAATTGACACCCCTGTTTGTTTCCATGAATTTCTAATGGGAGCCAATGCATTGTCTATGCTTTTAACCTCCTTTGCTAGTAAGGTGCTACGCACCTTCTCATAACCTGGCCCTGTCCACCCTTGCGGAGCCTCATTTGCTTTTCTCAACATATCCTGCCAATATGGTGAGCGTACAACATTAAATGACAAGCCATTTGCATATACACATCTTGCAACAGCTTGATCTGCAATCTCTCTAGCATCATTCTTGAATGCTCTCTCTAATGGCCCCTTGCTTCTCTTCATAGTAATAGGTTCTTCTTCAATTATGCCCAAGAACGGGTGGTTCTCTACTATGATATCAGGATAGTCACTACGAGATGGAGAAGGTGGGGGCCTGTTGATGTCAGTTTTGTACCACTACATAACATATAGTAATTGAATACTTGATATAGCATACCAAACACTCAACCCTCTCTTGAAAAGTATATACTCATGAAGAACATGAGAATACTCCAAGGTTCCTTACACCTGTAGATACTAACTCAGTTATATTAATGTGATTTGCTGGTTAATCACATAGGCGGGCTTACGTTGTTCGTTCAAGGATGTCAAACTCTTGCTATGATGATGACAAGATCTAGCTTTGCAATATATACTCAAATGACTTTCTTCTTTTTATATCACTTCCAACTTTGCTCTTTGAAAACTTCAACTACTAAACTACTTCTTGCTTCTTTACTACTACTCCTATAGAATGGAAAGATTGGCGAATGGACGGGGATCAGCCTAATGAAAGCTTGCCAGCGGCGCTACCTCCATAGATGCAATGATTCAAGGGGAATTAGGCTAGATTACCACACAAGGCTCCTTAACAAGCCGCTAAGATGCTAGTGGCCTAGTATATAGATCCCTATCAAACATTTACCAATATCACCATACAACTAGCCATCTACTTCTACTCTAACAACATGAAATGAAATCTTACTTTAATTTGAGAGATGAGAAGAAACATGCAATACACCAAAATGATCATGTATATCCACCATGCAAGCCACAACAATGAATAGAGAACAATTTTGATAGTATTTTGGCAACAATTCTCCAACATAACTCTTTTTACAAATGAGAGCAAATGGCCCTATATAGAGGCTCAAAATTACGACGAGTGGCCAAGATTAAGGGGCAAAATCAAAGGCCAAGATTAAACCTTACAAACCCTAATTAGGGTTAACATCTTTCAACCAATTACATGAGGGCACCAACCTTGTGGGCCAATGAGAAAATTACAATAATTTGTCAACCAATGAGAACATGGGACACTTGGCATGATTTGATTGCATGCACATGAAATTGTCACCTCATCAACCTTATCTTATAAATTTATTTATTCCTTGAGATGAAGTGAAGCCTTGGATGCTTGAGCTCGTCCTTAGAAACTTTCTCATCACCACTTGAACTTGCTTGTACCTGATGTCCTGACCTTGAAAGGGTGAGGTCTCTATGCACTTGGGGTAATCTTGCCTTGGCCTCAGTGGCTTGCCTGGATGTGAACCTCTTTGCAATTTGAGAGCCTTGCTCTTGGCCACTGCCTTGAAATCGAACTTGACCTCTTTCAACCTTTCGTCTACCTTCCTCCTTCATTATCCTTGCCTTCCTTTAACCTTCCTTTCCTAGTCTTCTCCAACCTTCCTACTCGAATTTGGATTGCATGCACCCCCCTCTACTTCAATACTCTTGGGTTCTGAGGGCACCTGCCCTGCCCCTACCTCCTTCAATATCCTCAAATCCCTTCCAATTTGCAATGAAACCTACTTCTTCACTAATGTTTTCCTCTTTGGCTAACCCTTGAATGCCTCAACTGTTCGAACTGCCACAACCTCGCCCCTTGGCATAAGCATCTGCCTCAACCATAGTGGTGCAATGCATCTCCCCAAATCTGGATTTGGTTCGACTAGCAAAGCATCACCAACGGCCTTGCAATCAAATAGAAGAGGTAGGACCCCATGTAGAATTTCTTCCGATTTTGTACTATCCTAAGTTGCAACTCTAAATTCACGCTAATGATCCTAGCCCAATCAAACTTTATTTACCATTTTCAATTCCTTCAATAAAATAATACATCCAAGGATCAAACTGTGTACCTGGAGCAAAGCCCATGACTCGGTTGAAAAGCACAATGAGGTTGCCATACTCTGATTTGAAATCTGACCAAGTGAGTCTTTGATGACTTGGTGACTCCCTTCTTGCCTTCGTGTAACCAATTCTGCTTTAGTAGAGCGAGGTAGGCATCCTGTCTGTCTCGAAAGAACCTGGCCGCTTGTACAATCAACACCACTATCATGCTCTTCTGCTGGGGTATATTGAACACTTCCTTGCACAATTCCACACTTACTAATCTTCTTTGCCATAAAGGATTGGCCTCTTTTCAACCTATCTCTCAATTGTATCATATCCATGGTACCGATGTTGGTGTCACTAACTCGCTTCAATTTCGAGAAGAAGGTGGTCTTGGCATCATGTCTTCCTTGTCTTTCTTGGTATTAATTCTCTTTGGGTTCTTGCTTGCACTAGCATCCGCCATCCTAAACACTTATTTCTGCCCCTTCTTTCTACAGTGGTGGGACTACACTTATCTCTGCCCCTCCTTCCTAGGGATGATCAAACATATTTTTGCCTCGCCAATTCCTATCACACTACACTTATCTCTGCCTCTTCACTTAGTGAGATGGACTACCACTTATTTCTGCCTCTTCATTACTTATGAGATGGACTACACTTATATCTCCCAACTTCTTTCCTAGGGGTGGGACTACCACTTATTCACCTTTCTCCAAATCCTAAACGAAAACTACACTTATATCTCCCAACTTCAAACCCTAATGAGATGATGAAGTGATGGATGGATGATGCAAGAAGAAAATAGGGAAATGTACCAAGAGAGAACAAAGACGAAAATCCGCCTTGTAGACCAACCTTCACCCTCAATCCTGAAACTTATCTTCTACACCAAACAAACAACACCAAAGAAAAGAATAACAATTAAGAAAAAAGTTCAGTCCACTCACCAAATTTTTAGCAAATCCTCTAATTAGCAGGGCTTGGGCAAAATCTGTAGCCTTCTTTCTCTTTCAAACTATGGCATCTTTCTTCAAAATTTGTGGCTCTCATCTATAGCAAGTCCTCTATCAAAATCCATAGCTCTTCATCAAATAGCAGGCCTGGGCAATAATAAATAACAGTCTGGGTAGATCACAGCTCCTCTTGACACTTCGTAGCCCTCTAATGAAAATCTGAATTGCCTCTCCACCTAACAATTTCGGATCTGCTCCTCACAAACAAAATCGCAGCTCCCTCAAAATCTGCTCTTCACAAACTTTATGCCTTTCAATGCCCTGACTGCTCCTTGTCAAATTCGGATCTGCCCTTGATTAATTTGGATATGATCTTCAACAATGCTAGATCTGGCCCTTGGAGAATTCGGGCCTGCTCACAAGCAATACTCTTATTCGCACCTTTGTGATGCCAGATCTGCCCTCAACTTATTAAATTTTCTTCCACAAACAAAAATTCGCTCCTTGTCTTAATATCAGATCCACTCCAATACAAGTCGCTGCCTCTAATGCCTGGACTGCTCCTCTAAATTTAGACTTGCTGCTCTTTAGACAATTCGGATCTGCCCTGCCCTGCCTTTGAGAAATTCGGACCTCCACTTGAGAAATTCAGACCTGCACAGCAAATTCGCTCCTATCTGCTCCAGGTCGGCCCACCATGTGGAGGAAGAGCTTTGTATATAGAGGGAGGCTGCCCCTTCATTCCCTCATTCCACCACTTCACCTCCAAGCAGCGAAGGAAGAGCTTTGTATATAGAGGGAGGCTGCCCCTTCATTCCCTCATTCCACCACTTCACTTGATTTTGCCCCTTAATCTTGGCCACTCGTCATAATTTTGAGCCTCTATATAGGGCCATTTGCTCTCATTTGTAAAAGGAGTTATGTTGGAGAATTGTTGCCAAAATACTATCAAAATTGTTCTCTATTCATTGTTGTGGCTTGCATGGTGGATATACATGATCATTTTGGTGTATTGTATGTTTCTTCTCATCTCTCAAATTAAAGTAGGATTTCATTTCATGTTGTTAGAGTAGAAGTAGATGGCTAGTTGTATGGTGATATTGGTAAATGTTTGATAGGGATCTATATACTAGGCCACTAGCATCTTAGCGGCTTGTTAAGGAGCCTTGTGTGGTAATCTAGCCTAATTCCCCTTGAATCATTGCATCTATGGAGGTAGTGCCGTTGGCAAGCTTTCATTAGGCTGATCCCCGTCCATTCGCCAATCTTTCCATTCTATACGAGTAGTAGTAAAGAAGCAAGAAGTAGTTTAGTAGTTGAAGTTTTCAAAGAGCAAAGTTGGAAGTGATATAAAAAGAAGAAAGTCATTTGAGTATACATTGCAAAGCTAGATCTTGTCATCATCATAGCAAGAGTTTGACATCCTTGAACGAACAACGTAAGCCCGCCTACGTGATTAACCAGCAAATCACATTAATATAACTGAGTTAGTATCCACAGGTGTAAGGAACCTTGGAGTATTCTCATGTTCTTCATGAGTATATACTTTTCAAGAGAGGGTTGAGTGTTTGGTATGCTATATCAAGTATTCAATTACTATATGTTATGTAGTGGTACAAAACTGACATCAACAGGGCCTTGATCTACTTCTTTTTCCTTTCAACAAAGGATGGCTTGTGGCACACCCAACTCTTGCATCTGCTTCCTCTTGCTCTCTTATGAATCCTGCTATTTGCTGAGGTGGTAATCCTTCCTCATTCGGTCCTATACATGCTTTGATACCCATTTGGGTAATGGCACAAAAATGGGCTTTCATGCGACTGTAGGAGCTAGTTTTCTCCACATGACAAAAATTGCATTCCCAAACAAATGTTCCACCTCCTTTTACTTGGCTTTTTATTGTGACATATTTCCATAATGGTGAATTTGGGTCGGTCTTGAATTTGGGTTGAGCATTAGAAGTTGCCATTATGCTATCTACAAGAGTCAACAAGTTAAAAAAAAACATATTAATAATACAATATTAAACAATGAATTAAAAATAATTATTAAATATATAATACTAAAAAAATTATAAATGTTATAGTTAAAATAATAATAGTAAACAATAAATCATTTTGTATATTTAATAATAGTTATTATATAAATTATATTTAATATTAAAATTTAAAAAAATAAAATAAATTTATATTTTGAACATTAAATAAGAAATATATATTAAGATTACAACATTATAATTTATAATATATTAATAAATATTAAATAATAAAAAATGTATTATAATACAGTAATACTTTAATACTCTAAGTCTAATCATATAAATTTTAAAATTAATAATATTATAATACCTAGACATTAAACTTTAAAAAAATTACAGTTTAAAATTTAAATGTTATATACAATTTAAAAACTTAAGAAACTTACAATATTATATAAATTTTTAATATACAATATTATAGCATTCAATATAAATTATAATATTAATATAATAATAAAATATACGAGAAACATATTAAACATTCAATATAATATACAATATAAAATAATAATTATCGTATATTGTATATCGATTCAGTACCGACAACTTAGAGTTTAAAAATTAAATATAAAATAAACTGAGGTTTCGAGAAACATACCAAACAGGTTGCAGATTTTTATTGCAAAGCGACTCCTCCACGCAATTTATTTTCTAGTCGCAGCCTATAGTTTGTCCCAGTCGCAGTCTGCAGTTCTCCAGTGCCAGTCGCAGTCTACAGTTCTCCAATCCCAGCGGAAAGAATGAAAGACTTGTCGCAGTCTACAGTTCTCCAAGCCCAGCGGAAAGAATGAAAGCATTGTTTGCAGCAGAAAGAATAACTAGCGGAAAGTAAAAACACTAAGATATTTGTTACATTTTAGGGTTTTCAAAAGTGAAAAAAGGTTAAAAAAACAAGTCACCATCAAATTCAACCGTCAAAACGCCACGTCAACAACCAAAATCGAAGTCAAATCGCCACGTCAACAAAAAAACGTTTGCATAAAGGATGAAAAACTCACATGTTTCAGGCTTTGAAAAATCGAACCCTGTTCGATTCCACAGGGTTTTTTGTACGTATCTAATTCTGATACGTACTGTACCAGTATTTGGAAGAAAAATATGAAGTACCGGTAACTTAGTTTTTAAAACAATACAAGTTCTTCCCCAAATGATGTAAGATGAAATACAAGGTTCTTCCACAAAGCAAGAGCTTCAAGTGTTGATATTTGTAGCATTGCTTAGATAAATAATATTGACTATATGATTATTATGAGAAATTATTTATTATATATATATATATCAATATATATAATAATTGATATTAATATATATATTGATATGTATGTATATATAAAGTTAGATTATAATTATTCTCATAATAACTAAAAAGTTAAATTGATAAAATATATATTATTATTATTATTATTATTATTATGTAAATATTAGAGAAATTAATATAATACTCAAGAGATATATATATATGTATGTATGTATGTATGTATGTATATAATCATAATTGTCATTATATTAATTAGATAATAATGAATAGACATGTCCCATGAAGGGACATGTCTCTTCTTGGCTCATTCTCTATATAAATGCAAGAGATTGTTGCATTTGGAAAACACATACAATGAGATAGTGCTATTACATTTGCAATGATCCTAAAACCTTAACATGGTATCAAAGCCAAGTTGCAAATGTAAGAGAATAGTTTGTTAATGGTGAATGTGTGACTGTCTCAGAAAATTAGAGTCTCAGTACGAGGACCATATCTCACAAATGCACCATTGGATTTTGCTGAATTTGAGATATGTTGGTGATAAACAAATTTAGAAAAATCTCACCAGAGCGATTGGAAATAAAATGATAGGTTCAAAAGTTATGACCGAATGTGTACAGGTCTATGCAGGTTTCTGAACAAAGAGAGTTCTTTGATTAAAAGCTACAAACATTTTTTTATAGTGCAAATAAGAAAAGGATCATTACATTAATCAAGAGATGAGTATTCCATGTTGATTAATGTTCATAAATGTTTTATGTAGTTAGTAAATCATACTATAACATTGGGATAGAAAATATTGTATGCTTTTATCATTAATATTTCTTTGGGATAATATAGTTTAGTGAGCTATTTGTAATCTCTCTCTCTGACATACCTTCAAGATAAAAGCACAAGATAATTTCATTCAAGGGATAAATAACTTGATGCTTGCAAACAAAATGATGATTGAGACTAGATGCAAAGAGAGTCTAATATTTCAAAAGAGGTCAAGAATTTGATAAACTTGAGCTTCAGAGGGAGTAGATGGTTCGGTCAACTTGTGACAATCTTGATCATATTGATTGAGAGGGAGTTCACTATTGAAGGTGAAACATTTCTGAGGTAAACTTGATATAATTGATTATTATACTTATGAATTATGAATGTTTTTAATGGGCCTGCCCCCTGTGTAAATCATATGATTGATGTTGCCAAGTGTCATAAGTGTTGACATTGGATTGATTTATCCTCCCTAGCTAAGAGGGAGTGTCGATATTTGTAGCATCGCTCAGATAAATAATATTGACTATATGATTATTATGAGAAATGATTTATTATATATATATATCAATATATATAATAATTGATATTAATATATATATATTGATATATATGTATATATAAAGTTAGATTATAATTATTCTCATAATAACTAAAAAGTTAAATTGATAAAATATATATTATTATTATTATGTAAATATTAGAGAAATTAATATAATACTCAAGAGATATTATATATATATATATATATATATATATATATATATAATCATAATTGTCATTATATTAATTACATAATAATGAATAGGCATGTCCCATGAAGGGACATGTCTCTTCTTGGCTCATTCTCTATATAAATGCAAGAGATTGTTGCATTTGGAAAACACATACAATGTGATAGTGCTATTTCATTTGCAATGATCCTAAAACCTTAACATCAAGCATGTGTGTTTTTCCCCACTTGCAATCGGATTTAAAAACCTTGATTGTGAGTTTACTTTGCCAAAGCAAAGCTAATTTTTTTCCTCACTTGTAGTCGGACATTAAAAACCCGATTGCAAGTGTTTTCCAAGCATAAATGAATACTCTGCTACCTACAGTTGGACTTTAAAAACCCGATTGTTGGCAATGAACCTTCCCAAATTGACTTGTAATTGGATTCAAAAACCCCAATTATAAGTAAGAGATACCCCCTCTTGTATATATATACATTTGCATCTCATTTTGATATCAAATACTTGCATTTCATTCACCTGCAATGCCCAAGAAAAACCCTGAAATTCATCTTTTTCCCCATTTTAAAAGCTGATTTAATCCATTTTCTTCCATTTCCTATTGCTTGAAAGCCTTCATTTCATATCATGTGCGCATACCCTTCCAAATTTGCAAAGTTTGAGGCTTTATGTGCGCATACCCTATGGGATTTTTATGTTGCAATTTCATCATCTACAAGTTTACCTACTATGTCGGAAGAGGCAATTTCTCCCAATGGCAAGTAAAAGATGAAGTACAAGTATGATAAGTACTTGAATTCCAATCCACCTTCACGGATGACTTCTTTTGTTGATGAAATTAGAGATACGGAGATAGGACATGTTGACATGTCTGATTTCCCCAAAAGGTTTGAAGCATCTTCAAAGAAGGAAATGACTCCCCTCATTCAGAGCAACATACACCTTATCTCCACATTTCCAGTGGCTTCCTTGGAACCTAAATTTGTATTGGCATGTGCACAACACTTTGATCATGAATCCAGAACCATCAAGGATGATGATGTAAACATTATTATTAGGCTAGATCCAAATACAATTGATAAAATTTTCAAAGTCCCACCTACTCCATTATGTATTGATATAACAAAGGAAAAGGCTATGAAGAGGTGGAATGATGGGAAACAAGACTGCATAAGGTACATAAATGAGAACTAGCTAGTGAACAAAAGAACCTGTTTGTCTAGATGGCCAAAGTTGGTGTTCAAAACAGACTTCCATGAGGAGATCAATGATTTGATCACTCTACTCAGTAGGATCATGGGTCTCAAGGAGTCCAATGTATTTGAGCCTTGGGTGTACAAGTTCATCTCTTTGATTGTGAGGTCTAGACTGAAAATCTTTTGGATTGAGATCATCAGCCATGCCTTGTGTGAGCAGCTAGCTCGTATTCCTAACACCCTTACTTTCTATATGTATTCATACTTGGTATACATTAAAGCTTCTTTGGGAACTTTTTTGGTCTTTCAACCAACGGTGATAGATTGTTGGTTCTAGTTTGGGAGTATTTCGAGCAGCTGACTTTGAGACCAAGCAAGGTGCATTACAGAAGAGTGCAAGATGCCTTCTTTGGACATTACATGTGCCTCTTTGAAAAAACACTTCCAAAGAGGCGAGTATCTAATGCAGCATGGAAGAAGGTAAACAAGTACGGATGCCTATTTCTACAGCTTCCAAACTTCACATACATGAGGGTTGGTTGCTACCAGGTTGAGCCCTACACACTCCCACGGTATCCCACCGACATGATTATTTTCATGGAGCTTGCAAGGCAGCTCATGGCTTTCCAGGAATATCAATCTTTACAACACAGACCTGGGATTGGCATCTCTTCATAGAATCCACTCCAAATTGGAAGGTATGCTTTGGTCATTGTTCTGAAGGCAAAGTGCATGGAAACTGAACAACAGGAGATCACTCTCAAGAAATTCAAATCCAAGAAACACTTTGACTACTGAGAGATGAATGACAAAATCAAGAGAAGCTTTACACACATTCATCGCCTCGAGAACATTTGGCTCGACCTATGCACTGAAGTGGATATAAGGAGGATGGATTACTACAGGTTGACCTTGAAGCAGACTGTTGATTTCAATCTAACTCAGATTCCTGAGGGTGTGGAGGATGATGATATCCTTGATCCTGATTACCATGTGCGTCAAGTTGAGAAGCTCCCCATTTCACCTATTCAATGGTCACCCAAGGAGAACACGTCTATCTTTGATAGATTCCAATCCATCTTAACCAATACCAATGCATGGCTAAAGGGAAGGGGCATAAAAACTGTCTTAGATGAGAATTTGAGTGTCTAGAACAACATGCCAAATATTGATTTGGACATGCTATGTACAAATGGTGTCATTCCCTCCTGGGAAATGTTTCACAAGTATCAAGAGTTGATGATCAACAAGGGTCAGGTGATCAAAGAGGAGGAATGCATGATTAGTGAAGGTTTCGGGGAGCTGACATGCAGGATGGTAACTGAGAGTAATGACCTGATTCTAGAAGATGATGTAATAACAGAGCTCATAAAAGTAATTTGCCTAGAGCTTGAGGTGGATGACTTCGATCTCAATTCCATATTCAAATTCACAAGCTTCAAGACCTCATTGGATCGTCTTCAAACCAAACTTGAAGAGTGCAGCAAAGCCATTTCTAGGTGTGCAAGTACAATCCTCAAAACGACTGTCATAGCATGACACACAAGTGCACTAGACCCTAGAGTAGAGTAGGAGTCTATCCACAGATTTGAGGCTTTCATTAATGGTCTCTGAAGAGGATCCATAAGTGTCACGAACACAACCATTTTTCATGCTTTCTAGGTAGTTGTTATTTTGTTGACAGATTACATGTAGTTGGAAAGCAAGTTGTAATTACAGGGGGACTTTCACCTGTAAAGTGATTGCATGTAATCAAATTGCAGGTCAAGTACATTAGGACCTGCAGTTTGATTATGTCGAAGTCAGTTAGGAAATTAGTCAAAGTTGTTAGGGTTTCCCCACCTTTCTCTCCCACTCCTCACTTATATAAAGGAGTCGAGTTCATTGTAAGTAATCATCTTTGTTTATGCAAGTAGGCTATGTAGAAATTGCTTGTGAAGTGAAAACTTTGTGTTGTGAGGCTTGTGAGTAATTTGTGTATTCTTATGTTGCATGAGTTAATCAATCTTTGATTCACTAAGTGGTTTCTTTCATAATCTTTTGAGCGTTCGATTTGAGTTTTTGGAGACTTTGTGCTACAAAAGGGCAAATTGATATAGTTTATAGTGGCTTCAAATACTTAAGGCTAAAAGACTTTGTGCTTCAATTTCAAGTACTTTCATAGAACTTAGTGAGTATTTGGTAAAAGACTTTGAGCTTTACCGTTTACTCAAGGTGTTAAATCATTATTCAGGATAAGTGCAGAAGACTCTGGGTTTTCCCAACTGTTCCACACAATTAAGATTAGATTGGTATCCTCTGTGTTGTTCTTATATCAACTCAAATGCTATTAATATTATCATAGCAACAAGTACTTTTTGTTTAAGTGTAATGGGCACCCTTGAATTCCCAAAAACTAAACCAGCTGCTAAAAGGAATTATGTCAAACAGTTTGCATCCAACTTCTTATTTCTCTGTTTAATATTTTACCCAATATAACTCCGGAAATGAAGCGTATGTTTGTTTGTTTGTTCGAGTTTTTGCATGGAATTGAAATCATACAACATAACAAGAAAGAAACTACAATAATATGCAAACTGGACATTGAACTGCTGCTAATAAGATGTTATTTTCAAAATTTAATTAAATCAAATACAAGGCAGATTATCAACTCACTAATTACTCCAATATTATTGGCATAATGCTCCAACACATGCTTTCAAACTTGCCGCTACAGTGACGTGAATAGTACCTGCGTGAACAGTGCTACTACAGTACTTTGTCTTTCAAACAGTCCAATACCTTCATAAAATCATTCCCTCAAAGTAGCATAAGCATCAGATGTGTAATGAAGAAGATATGAGCAAAACATCAAATCTGCCTGTAGCTAAAAACGCACCCAATCTGCCTGATAATGAAGCTGATAGCAATGGATTCCAAAGGCCAAACTCCAAGGGAATGACGTCTAGAATGTCACAAGAGAGGATAGACGTCCTCTAATGCCAAGAATGGATCTGCAACTCACACACCAATTTCTTCTCATATTCAACATGCTGAACAAGGGCCACAAGCTCTCCATTTATTTCCACTTCATCAGGTCAACCCACTTTTCACAAGCAATGTGGGATAAAGTGTTTTAAAATAAAATAAAATAAAATAACACCTTATGTCTCCCTTGGGCTTCCCTTCTCAAAAACACAACCCAACATGAATAATATTAAAGTAACACTTTATTATTTTAACATTTAATTTAAATGTTACTTTAATAAACTTCAGGCATTAAAATAAAATAGTAATTGGGCTCGGAATAATATGAGTGATAGCTCGTCGGAAAGCTCTCATCGAGGAGCATCAAATCCAATCACTAATCCTGACATCGCCCATGCCCTATTGACTTACTAAAAATAGTAAGTTTGCCCGAAACCATGTAAATCAACTCCATTCTGGCCCGAACTAGAAATGACTAGGCCAAAACATCTCAAGATCCCACTGACCTCTTCGTTAGCCTCCGAGACCATGCAGAAATAGGCTAACGGTCACACAGCTGGACAACTGCTAAAGTGGGGACATTACAATCCGCCCCCCTTGAAATTGCTTGTCCTCAAGCAATCTCAGTCCTGTCTGCTGTAACACCTGCTCACTCTCCCAAGTAGCATCCTCCTCTGGCAGGTCTCTCCATCTGACTAAATATTCTTTAACCACCCTGTTCTGCAGAGTCCTCTCCCTGGTGTCCAAAATAGCCTCAGGATCCAATACTAGCTTCCCCTCCTCATCCAATGGTGGCAAATCTGCAGAAGGCACAACTCTCTGACCAGTGGCTTTCTTAAGCCTCGACACATGAAACACATTATGCACCCGACTGCCCTCTGGAAGCTCAATCTCGTAGGCAACCTCACCCACCCTGCGAATCACTCTGTAGGGACCATAAAATCTAGGCTTCAACTTCTTTGCTCCGCTCTTCTTGAGCGATGACTGTCTGTATGGTTGTAGCCTCAAGTAAACCATATCCCCAACCTCAAAGTTGCGCTCTATCCGGTGCTGATCAGCATACAATTTCTGTTGATTCTGGGCCTGCTATATATTCTCCCTAAGCACCCTCAAGATATCTTGACTATCCTGCAAGAAGTCTTAGGCTTTGGGCACTCTGTTGTCCCCCAAAACCAGATCCATGAAGCTAGGTGCTTCATAACCATACAGTGCCATGAATGGAGTCATCTTAATGGACATATGATAAGTGGTGTTATAACAGTACTCTCCCATATGTAGCCATTTGACCCAAGCCCTCTGTTGTGCAGTCACATAGTTCCTCAGATATCCTTCCAACCATTTATTCACAAACTCCATCTGCCCATCTGTTTGTGGATGATAACTAGTGTTGGGTGTAAAATCTATACCACACAACCTAAACAATTCCTACCAAAAAACACTCATAAATTTACTATCCCGGTCACTGACTATAAATCTAAGCAACCCATGTAACCTAAATATCTCCCTGAAGAAAAGATTTGCCACCTGTGCTGCTATGTAAGTGGATGGAATAGCAAAGAAGTGAGTAAACTTCGTTAAGCGGTCTACCACCACATAGATGCAATCTCTCCCCTGCACTCATGGTAACCCAGTGATGAAGTCCATCGAAATACTTTCCCATTTCCTGTCAGGAATGGGCAAAGGCTGAAGCAACCCTGCGAGGAAAGTGTGCTCTCCCTTATTCTACTGGCAAACCGTACACTCCCTGACATGCCTCTGAACATCATCCTTGAGCCCTCTCCATGTGAACCGCTCACGGATCTGCTTGTAGGTCTTAAAGACCCCTAGATGTCCAATTGTAGGTGCATCATGAAATGCCTTCAGTATAACCTCCCTAAACTGTGATGTAGGAATCAAATAAATCCTGTCCTGAAATCTGATCAACCCATCCATCACCACATACTTGTCATCCTGAATGGTGCCTGCAACTATCCCAAAAGCCCAATCATCTCCTACATACTCTGTTGCAATCCGATCTCTCCAATCTCCTGAAATTTCTGCCAGAGCACATAAGTGAGGTCTCCGAGATAAAGCATCAGCCACCACATTTTTCTTACCTTTGACAAACTCTATGTCAAAGTCATAAGCTTGCAATTTGGTAACCCATTTCTACTGTCGGTCATTAAGATCACACTGGCCCATGAAATATTTAATACTATTGTGATCAATCTTGATCACAAAATGCCCACCTACCAAATAAGATCGGAGTTTGGCCAACGCATGCATAATGGCCAACATTTCCCTGTCGTAGATAGAGTAGCTCCTCTCAACTCCTCGGAGCTTCCTACTCTCGAATGCAATGGGGTGTCTCTCCTGCATCAATACTGCCCCTATCCCATCTCCTGAAGCATCACACTGAAGCTCAAATGGTTTTGTGAAATCGGGTAGAGCTAGAACTGGACAAGATGACATCATCTGTTTGAAGTGGTCAAAACATCTCTGCGCTACCTCTATCCATGTGAAGGCCCCCTTCTTGGTGAGATTCGTCAAAGGTGTGGCAATCTGTGAGAATCCCCTAACAAACCTCCTATAAAAACCACATAAACCAAAGAACCCCTTAAGCTGTGTAAGGTTTGTGGGAGTAGGCCAATCTACAATAGCTCTAATCTTTTCGGGATCAACCTGAACACCATCTGCACTAATGATATGCCCAAGGTAAAGGAGCTCAGTCATGCCAAACTCACATTTAGATTCCTTGGCATACGACTCTCTCTCCAGAATAGATAACACCTCCTCCAGATGATGTAAGTGCTCCTCCCAGGTCTTACTAAAGACCAAGATGTCATCAAAGAAGATCAAGACGAATCTCCTCAACTGCCTCCTGAATACCTGGTTCATACAACTCTGAAATGTACCGGACGCATTGGTTAGCCCAAATGGCATAACCAAAAACTCGAAGTGGCCATAGTGACACCGAAAGGCTGTCTTCTCAATGTCCTCCACCCTCATCCTGATCTGATGATACCCTGACCGCAAATCAATCTTTGTAAAGAAGCATGCACCATGCAGCTCATCAATCAACTCATCTATCTGCGGGATGGGATATCTGTTCTTAATGGTCTTCATAGTTAATGCCCTGTAATCAATGCACATGCGCATCGTCCCATCCTTCTTCTTTACCAACACTACTGCCAAAGCAAAAGGGCTCTTACTAGGCCTGATATGCCCCATTTCCAACAAATCCTTAATCGCTTTCTCTATCTCATCCTTGTGTTTCTTAGGATGACAATAGGGAGTAATCATAACTGGTTTGGCTCCCTCCTCGAGCTCAATAACATGCTCTATCCCTCTGTCAGGAGGAACCCCATGCAGAATCTCGCCAAAAACTTTAGCGTGCCTGTCAAGTATCTCTTGGATATCTAATGGATGACTCTTTACCTGTGGCTCCTGTGAGGCCGGCATAGTGAAACATTCTGCCACCCACTCTACATCATCATGCCGAAAAAGTCTCTGCATTCTCCTCAAGGAGATTACTCTGCAGCCCCCATCCGAAAGTCCTCTAAGTACAATAGTTTTGCCATCATGCTAGAACCTCATCTCCAATTTTGCTAGGTTGAGTGTGAACTCATCCAACAAGGCCATCCATGTCATGCCGAGGATGACATCATAATCTCCCATGTCTACTACATAAAACTCATCCTCCAACTCATAGCCATCTCCAAACCTTATGTGAAGATTAGATATCTTCCGAGTGCATAATAATTTGTCACCGTCAGCCGCCATGACTCTAAACCCGTCATGCTCCTCAGTCTATAAACCTCTCCTGGCTACCAATTGTGCATCTATGAAATTATGTGTAGCCCCAGTGTCAATGAGTGAGATCACTTTCTGCCCTTGGATAGTACCCCTAACCTTAAATGTGATTACCTTCTAAGCCCCCATTAAACGTGCCAACGACTTCTCATCCTCAGGAATGCTGCTCTCCTCTATAGTGCTATCCTCATTTGAATCAGAGTGTTGATCCTCCCTTTCCGACTATGACTCTTCTGCTGAGAAATACTCCATTTGATTTTCCTTAGCCTTGAGAGGACACTTATGAGATAAGTCCCAAGGCTCTCTACAATGAAAACATAGCTTCTTCCTCCTCTACTCATTTAGGGTGTCATTATCCAACTTATTATCCCTTTTTGGCTGAGCATCCCTGTGAAAATGTTTTTGTCTTTCTCCTTATCCTTCTTCGTATGTGAATCCCTAGGCTGAAATCTGCTCCTAAAAGAAAAAGGTGCTAAGTCACGAGCCTTCTTAGTAGCCTCCTGTAATGTAGCTAGGTCATGCCCCTTGACCCAATCCCTCAAGGGATCTGAGAGTCCATCCATAAACAACACTACTAATCTCCTCTTTGAAATATCGGTGACCAACATAGCTAACCTCTGAAATTCATTGATATACGTCTCAACTAATCCCCACTGCTTGAGCTGTGCCAACTCCTTAAATTGTAACTCGGGATCCTTGGTATCAAATCTCTCTATGAGCCTCTCAGTGAACTCCTTGTAAAATGTGATCTGATTATGCCCCAAGGTTACCATGCCATGGTGCCACCACTCATGCATTGGGCCATCCAAATGAATAGCTGCATACTTGATAGCCTCTTCCTCAGGCATAGGATTCAGCTGCACGTATGTATCTACCTTCTGCACCCAAGCTCGTGCAGTCATCTTCCCTGAAGCATTATAATAAGGTAAAGAAAGTTTTCCAACTTTCTTTCTCAGCTCAAAGTTTTGATTCCTCCCTCCTGCTCTAGGCATGTGTCTCATCCTCAAGTCCATATAATCTCTGAGAGAAATATCCGCCTGAAACTCCGGTCCACTAGCCTCCCAGTCCCTCCTGAACTGATCTTGTAACTCGATAATTTGTGGTTCGTTTACTGGTTGAACCGGATCTCTGGGTGGGAAGGTGGGTAGAAGAGGTCTCGAGCTCGCTGTCCGAGTCGGGCGTGCAACGTGTCTAAAGTTATCAACCTCATTCCCATTGTTGCCATGTCCATTATTACCATTAATATTATTCTCAAGACCATTGTTGTTGCCTCGGCCTCCATTATTATCATTGCCCCCATTGTTATTGTTTCCATTGTTGGCATCACCTGGATTAATATTGACACCCATTTGTCTAGCCATAAGCTGCAACATCATGTCCATTCGCCTATTATGCTCCTGTTGCATACGCTGCCCCTGCTCTAATGTATCCAATAACTGTTTGAACATAACCTCCCCCTGATCTGGACCAGTATTCTTACCTCCGTCTAATCCTGTATTCCTATCATCTCGGTCACCCATATTGCTATCTTGATCAAAGAATATCTCCTCTATATCTGTATGACTGGATTCTATGTCCACCTGCACGGATGAACTAGACTGTTCGCTCTGCAAGTCCGAAATACTATTTTGTCTTGCTCTGGTATTGCGGAAGTTATAAAGCCCCTGTCGCATGCTCAAACATAAATGCTTAGCCTATTTTTTTTAATTTCTGATTTTAGTGTTTTGACATTTCGTCAAACACTTTTCCCTCTATCCAACTATTCCAAATTCCCTATAAGACCTCCACAGGATGGCAAGACTTATAGCTCTGATACCACTGGAATGGGCACCCTTGAATGCCCAAAAACTAAACCAGCTGCTAAAAGGAATTATGTCAAATAGTTTGCATCCAACTTCTTATTTCTCTGTTTAATATTTTACCCCTTATAACTCCGGAAATGAAGCGTTTGTTTGTTTGTTTGAGTTTTTGCATGGAATTGAAATCATACAACATAACAAGAAAGAAACTACAATAATATGCAAACTGGACATTGAACTGCTGCTGATAAGATGTTATTTTCAGAATTTAATTAAATCAAATATAAGGCAGATTATCAACTCACTAATTACTCCAATATTATTGGCATAATGCTCTAGCACATGCTTTCAAACTTGCCGCTACAGTGATGTGAATAGTACCGCGTGAATAGTACCCGCGTGAACAGTGCTACTACAGTACTTTGTCTTTCAAACAGTCCAATACCTTCATAAAATCATTCCCTCAAAGTAGCATAAGCATCGGATGTGTAATGAAGAAGATATGAGCAAAACATCAAATCTGCCTGTAGCTAAAAACGCGCCCAATCTGCCTGATAATGAAGCTGATAGCAATGGATTCCAAAGGCCAAACCCCAGGGGAATGACGTCTAGAATGTCATAAGAGAGAATAGACATCCTCTAATGCCAAGAACGGATCTGCAACTCACACACCAATTTCTTCTCGTATTCAACATGCTGAACAAGGGCCACAAACTCTCCTTTTATTTCCACTTCATAGGGTCGACCCACTTTTCACAAGCAATGTGGGATAAAGTGTTTTAAAATAAAATAAAATAAAATAACACCTTATGTCTCCCTTGGGCTTCCCTTCTCAAACACACAACCCAACATGAATAATATTAAAGTAACACTTTATTATTTTAACATTTAATTTAAATGCTACTTTAATAAACTTCAGGCATTAAAATAAAATAGTAATTGGGCTCGGAATAATATGAGTGATAGCTTGTCGGAAAGCTCTCATCGAGGAGCATCAAATCCAATCACTAATCCTGACATTGCCCATGGCCTGCTGACTTACTAAAAATAGTAAGTTTGCCCGAAACCATGTAAATCAACTCTGTTCTGGCCCGAACTGGAAATGACTAGGCCAAAACATCTCAGGATCCAACTGACCTCTTCGTTAGCCTCCGAGACCATGCAGAAATAAGCTAACGGTCACACAGTTGGACAACTGCTAAAGTGGGGACATTACATTAAGTTTTAGTGTTGTTCAGAAGTTGTTTGTAAATTCATTCCGCAAAAAGGAGGAATAGATTGTGAAAACCACCCTTTTTTATAATTTCCAGTTAAGTCCTTGTTGGAGCCCCCCCTATTGCTAAGAGGAGAGAGTAATCTCACATAACGTTGCCTAAAGTTACAGCTTTGTAAGATGCAATCACAGTGATTTACAAAACTTTTAGCCAACATAAATGTTTATCTGCAAGAGCCAATTTGGTAGAACAAAAGTTTAAAATATGCATTTCAAAACAGACTTAAAAGGGAACATGATAGTACACCATAGAAAAATAAATTCCATTACCTTGAATCATAACATAAAAAATGTGGCAAATTATTGAAAAATTCAAAAAACCAAATGTTGTTGCATTGAATCATCACATCTTAAGAAACAGAGAAATATTTTAATGTACGGTGTTGTATTCCAATTTCACACGATAGGATAGGGTGCTTTATATTGTGTGGATTAAAAAAGTTGTCTGGATTCTAACATTTCCATCAATCACAACTTACAGAAATTTATTACCAAGGAATAGCTATGCATGCAACCTTCTTTTGATTGTCCTTTTGTGATAAACTTTAAAGAAAAAGTATATATATACTAATTTATGTGAGAGATTTATGAAATTCCCTAATCAGGCATAAAATTTGGCAAGGATGATCACAAACACCATCTTAAGGGTGCTAAAAATAGACAACAATAAAGAGGTCATTTCACAAGAAAAAGCTGGTCTAATTTAGTTTTGCTTCTTGCTGTAACAGAATCAGGCTTAGACAATAAGCTTCCAAAATAAATTTAAATGGTATCATTTCACTCAGTTGCAAGTTTGATAACCTGTAGGAACAAGGAAAGATCTGTGAATACTAAAGAAAAAGCAACAAACACCAAACACCACCATCTGCTGGTTTAACATCTCAGAACAAAGTCCACACTCTGCTGCTTTGACGTCTCAGAACAAAATCCACCCTTTGCTGCTCGGTCAGCATAACTGATAGCAATACATTTCCACCCTCTTGCTGCTTTAACCAGCCTCGAGAAACAGTCATGAGATGGATAATTATCATTTCATACTGCTGGATTTGACTGTATTATTATTTTTTATGAATTACTTTTTTTATTTCAAAATTTAATTTACACAAAAAAGTTAATTAATGTTTCATATTTATTAAATAATAATTGTTTATTTATTATTTATTTATGATATTTATATGAATAGCTACCATGACATTCAAGTTTGACAAATTGCTACTGGAATATTTGTATTTCAAATTTGTAGCAGTTATGATAATTTTGTATAGCATATGAATGAAATATGGTATTCTGAACTTAATGCCCTATTAGGCAGAAAATTTGTATATATTGGCGGGTTTCTTTGTATAGACATGCCTAGTACATACCTAGCCCCTCCAAAAAATTCACCAAACCAGCTTACCTTACCCACATACCCATCACGGTACACAACTCCAATTCAGCAACTTGGATTCCAGAGAGCATCCAAGGTGTATTTTTTGGCCAATGCAAAATGTACATTGGTTTCAATGGATTTGATATGACCACCTGAATTCTTTTTGTGTCAACAGAGGGCTTTTCCTTCCACTGTGTTGGAGATTCAGGATGAGGGTTAGTCAGAAATCATTAATGCTAACCAATTTCCAATAGTTGGGAGTGGTTTGGAAACCCTACAAGACTCTATTTCTAGCCCCCTAATTTGAAATGAAGCAATTTTTCAAGGAAAAGATGATTGAATAAAGCTCTAAGCTTTGAAACAATGGAAAAGATAGAGATGGAGCTGGGATGGACAGCAATCTTACTAGCTATGCTTGAGGAGAAATGATGGAAAAGTATCAGCCATCAAAGCCTGAAGAAGGGTGGTGTTGCTGTGAGTCTTGTTCCACTACAACATGCAGAATCGAATGCTTAGTATTCCAAGGTGAAATACCAAATTTCCAACTCTCTCTTGAATAAGGATGCTCATATGCTAAACAATGTATCTGGATTGTGTAATCAAATGAGACAACCTCAAGGTTCCTTCGTATTGTGGACTTTCACTCAGTTTTATGATGTGATATGTTGGTTATCACTAAGGGACTCACGTTGTTCACTCAATGGATACCAACTTGATTTTAACTTCTTCAATCATTTCTAACCAAATAAACTGCAAAGGATAAGGGTTTAGATAATCTAATCTAACTCTAACAATGTAAGACAATGTTGATGATGGGATGAGCCTCTAACTAGTCTTTGCTTCACCATGTCGACTAGGCATGGGAGGGTGTTATCTTCCACGGATGCAAGAATGATTTTCACATTGTCATACACATTCAAATACCCTTTGAAGGCGCAATCTAAATGGACATTTCCAATAGAAGTTATTCACTTGCAATTTAGGCCCAAAATAATCTTGCACTGTTACTTACAATTGACAAGTACAAAAAGGTATGGACACTAGTGTTGATGTCAATTTTGTACCACTACATAACATATAGCAATTGAATACTTGATAAAGCATACCAAACACTCAACCCTCTCTTGAAAAGTATATACTCATGAAGAATATGAGAATACTCCAAGGTTCCTTACAGCTGTGGATACTAACTCAGTTATATTAATGTGATTTGCTGGCAATCACTTCGATGGGCTTACGTTGTTCACTTGAAAGATGTCAAATTCTTGCTATGATGATGATAAGATTTAGCTTTGCAATGTATATTCAATGACTTTCTCCAATTTACCACTTTCAACTTTACTTCTCAAACTTCTCACTACTAAACTACTTCTTGCTCTGCTACTACTCCTATAGAATGGAAAGATTGGCAAATGGATGGGGATAACCTAATGAAATCTTGTCAGCGGCGCTACCTCCATAAGTGCAATGATTCAAAGGGAATGAGACTAGATTACCACACAAGGCTCCTTAACAAGCCGCTAAGATGGTGGCCTAGTATATAGATCCCTATCAAACATTTACCAACATCACCATACAATTAGCCATCTCCTTCTATTCTAACAACATGAAATGAAATCCTACTTTAATTTGAGAGATGAGAAGAAACATGCAATACACCAAAATGATCATGTATATCCACCATGCAAACCACAATAATGAATAGAGAACAATTTTGATAGCATTTTGGCAACAATTCTCCAACATAACTCTGTTTACAAATGAGAACAAATGGCCTTATATAGAGGCTCAAAATTACAATGAGTGGCCAAAATTAAGAGGCAAAATCAAGGGCCAAGATTAAACCTTACAAACCCTAATTAGAGTTACCATTTTTCAACCAATTACATGAGGGCACCAACTTTGTGGGCCAATGAGAAAATTACAATAATCTGTCAACCAATGAAAACATAGGACACTTGGCATGATTTGATTGCATGCACATGAAATTGCCACCTCATCAACCTTACCTTATAAATTTATTTAATCCTTGAGATGAGGTGAAACCTTGGATGCTTGAGCTCGTCCTTAGAAACTTTCTCATCACCACTTGAACTTGCTTGTACCTGATGTCCTGACCTCGAAAGGGTGAGGTCTCCATGCACTTGGGGTAATCCTGCCTTGGCCTCGGTGGCTTGCCGGGATGTGAACCTCTTTGCAATTTAAGAGCCTTGCTCTTGGCCACCGCCTTGAAATTAAACTTGACCTCTTTCAACCTTTCGTCTCACTTTCCTTTTTCATTATCCTTGCCTTCTTTAACCTTCCTAGTCTTCTCTAACCTTCTTACTCGAATTTGACTTGCATGCACCCCCCTCTGCCTCAATACTCTTGGGTTCTGGGAGCACCTGCCTTGGCCATGTGTCCCTGATTGTTCCACAATCTTCCCATTACTTGATTTGAAATAATCGTTAAGTTCATCAATTGCCTCCTAGTTAATGCCTCCCTCTTTGGCTAACCCTTGAATGCCTCCAACTATTCAAACTGCCACAACCTCACCCCTTGGCATAAGCATTTGCCTCAACCGTAGTGGTGCAGTGCATCTCCCCAAAATTGGATTTGGTTCGACTAACAAAGCATCACTAACAACTGTGCAACCACATAGAAGAGGTAGGACCCCAAGTAGAATTGCCTCTGATTTTGCACTATCCTAAGTTGCAATTCTAAGTTCACGCTAATGATCCTAGCCCAATCAAACTTTCTTTTTCTATTCTCAATTCCTTCAAAATAACACATCCAAGGATTACATTGTGTACCTTTAGTGGAGCCCATGACTCGGTTGAGAAGCACAAGGAGGTCGCCATACTCTGATTTGAAATCTGACTTGGGTGAGCCCTGATGTCTTGGTGACTCCCTTCCTGCCTTCGTGTAACCAACTCTGTTGTACCATGTCCACTGTTGGGGTATACTGAACTCTTCCTTATATACTTCCACACTTACTGATCTTCTCTGCCATAGAGGATTGGCCTTCTTTCAACCTATCTCTCAATTGTATCATGTCAATGGTACCGATGTTAGTGTCTCGGACTTGCTTCAATTTCGAGAAGAAGGTGGTCTTGGACATCATATCTTCCTTGTCTCCTATTTTGATATTAATTCGGTTCTTGCTTGCACTAGCATCTACCATCCTAAACACTTATTTCTGCCCCTTTTTTCTACAGTGAGGTGGGACTACACTTATCTCTGCCTCTTCGCCTAGGGGTGATCAAACATATTTCTGCCTCTCCAATTCCTATCACACTACACTTATCTCTGCCCCTTCGCCTAGTGAGATGGACTACCACTTATTTCTGCATCTTCGTTACCTATGAATGAACTACACTTATATCTCCTCTTCTTTCCTAGGGGTGGGACTACACTTATATCTCTTTTTCTCCAAATCCTAAACGAAAACTACACTTATATCTAACAACTTCAAGCCCTAATGAAATGATGAGGTTATGGAATGGATGATGCAAGCAAGAAGGGAAAGAATCCAATCAAGACAATCGAGAAATCCGCTTAATGAGCCAGCCTTCTCTCAATCCTAAAACTTATCTCCAACACCCAAACAAACAACACCAAAGAAAAGATAACAATTGAAGAGAATAAGTTAAATTACTCACCAATTTTGCCAATTTGTCCTTAAAATGGCAGGGCCTGGGCAAAAATCAGATCTGTAGCTTATTCCTTGTCAAATTGTGGTCTTCTTTTATCAAATGGCAGGCCTTATGACTTTCGCTCCACTCTCTAACTCTGGCGCTTCCACTATGCAATCTCGCAGCTAGGGCTATATGAAATAGCAGGCCCCTTTCTTCAAAAATTCGATCTGGCCCTGCTCCTCTATATTGAATCTGGCCAATTGTTTTCAATGTTTTGGACTGCTCCTTAAGGCAAATTCGCCCCCCTTTTATATCAGATCTCTGCTCACAAATATTAGATCTGGCTTCATGTTTTTCGCTGCTTTGCTATGTCAGATCTGCCCTAAGACAAATTCGGGCTTGCCCTAATCAAACTCAGACCTGCACCTGCTCTTATGCTAGATTCGGATCTGCACTTTCAATAATTTCGGATCTGTTAATTACAAACTCGGTGCCTCTCTAAATTCTGATTTCTCTCAACAAATCTGCCCCTAAATGGCAGATCTCAGTCCCTTAATTCAAATTCGACTCCTCTCTAATCAAATTCTGCTCTTTGTAATGCCAGATCTGGCCCCAATATCAATTCGCACCCCATTCATCAAGTTCGGGCCTGCCCTCACAAACTCGGACCTGATATGCCTGATTTAGATCTGCCTCTTAGAGTTTCGGCTGTTGCCCTGGATTCGGACTGCTCTTCAATCAAAATCGTGGCCTCCAACTGCAAGTCGCACCCCATTCATCAGGTTCGGGCCTGCCCTCAAAAACTTGGACCTGAGCTTCATCACTTTTCAGTGGCCCTGCCCTAGCAAATTCGGTGGTTGAAGATGGAGTTTGCTGCTTGAAGATGGAGATCGCCCTGCTCCCTCTCAAATATTCGCTGGCCTCTGCTATGGATTCCACCGCTTGAAGATGGGAGTGAATGATGGGGAAATGAGGGGGAGGCCAGCCTCCTCTTATACCAATCCGGGCCTCCCACTACAAGGGCCGACCTGCCCACAAAAGGTCAAAGAAATTAAAAAAATGCCAAGAGAAGGGGGGGCCGACCAGGCCATTAGAAAATATAATTTGCATTAAAAAAACAAATTACTAAACCCAAATTCGAAATTAGGCTCTGACTTTTGTATTTTCAAAGCAAAAAATATTTTAAAAGCCCAGATTTTATGATTTGAAGGCCTGATTTTTTTTTATTGGCCCAGATTTTCAATTTCAAATGCCATGTCCCCATTTTGGCTGACATCGTTTGGCATGACGGATTTGCCTATCATCAACTCTCGTAGGCAAATGGTTTGGAGAGAGGGTCATTATGTTGATCTTTTGATTGCATATTGCTGACAGAGCCTACATTCGGTAGAGCCTACATCCAGTTTGGGCCTACATGCAGTTGTAGTGGAGCCTACATCCAGAGTGAGCCTACATCCAGTTTGAGCCTACATCCAGTTGCAGTAGAGCCTACGTTCAGTCTTGAGCCTACGTTCAGTTATGAGACATTTGGGCCTACATTGTTATAATTTTGAGTTGAGAAATGTACTTTATTATTATAATGTTATTTGATTATAAAGTACATTAAAATTGGATGTTTCTAGAAGTTCTAGCAACTTCTCAAGGAAAAGAATAAATAGAGGGCTTGGGGCTTCATTTCTACATGCTTGGATTTGGGATTTCTTCTACTTCTTCATTGTGAAGCAATTTGTAGCCTTGTGGTCTACAAATACTATTCGATCTTTGGGAACGAATCACTCCCCTAGATTAGCATAACTGAGGTAGTGAAATATCTACTGAAGGGTTGCAAGTTTGGAGTTGGTACTCAGCCATCTCATTGGTACTTCATTGAGAATTTGTTGTAAAGGTTTGTTTGTGATTGAAACAGCATTTCAGGAGGCATTTTTAGAAGGGCCGAAATTATAGGAGGCAATTTTTAGCAGGTCCGAAATTATAGGCGGCCGTTTTTAGCAGGTCCAAAAAAGCAGATTCGAAAAAGCAATCCGAAAAAGCATATCCGAAAAAGCAATCCGAAAAAGCAGATCCGAAAAAGCAGTCCGAAAAATTATTGCAGCCATCTACAATCAGGTTCCTCATTTCTCATTTGGCATTTGGCATATTTTCTGAGAAATGTATGTTTTCAGCTGAGTACAAAATATAGCTTCAGCACTTTACTATTTTACATTGTACTTGTCTTTGTTTGCCATTTGGCATTATTGGTAACAAAGGAAGGCTAGGATTTTGCAAGTGAAAGGGCATTGTAATTTTCAGTCTATCTATATTGCAAACCTAGGGTTTGATGATCATATCATTGACTGAAAAATGTATGGCATTGTTGCAAATTGTTGATATATGAATGGCATATGGTTTTGAGCAATTTCCTACATCATTGATAGTGTTTTAGATGGTATTTGGTTGCTATCTATTATTCTGAAATTTTGGGACAGCGAACTCATATATTGCAAAATAATTTTCTATATTCAGTATTTTTCTTTCAACAGTGTATTCAGTGCATGCCAACTGTTTGACGAATTTTTTCAGTTCAGATTTTGGAGTTTTTAGTGATCCTGTTGGGGAAGAACAAAATTGTATGAGTGACCAGCACTCGATTGATTGCAGAATGGAAAGGAAGAGGTACACTTCATGGTCAGTTAACCGTCCTACAATGCCTACCTTTCTGAAAGAGGAACCACAAAGCAGCAAAAAAAATAATCATTCAGACAGTTGGGTTGAGATCAAGAAAGAAATTGATGAGTTGAATGAGTCTGTGATAAAAAGAAATCGTTGGATGAATGATATGCTATCCGACCCAGCCAAGGTGGATAAGTTGACTAGATTTTTATTTGGCAGATCTTCTCGCAGGAGAGATAACATGAGATCGGCAGACACAGTTACCAGAAACCCTCATGAGGATTTTGAGAAACAAGTTAGCATTCCGACAGATGTTTCAATTTCTACTGAGCCACAGGAGGAAGTGGTGAAGGACACTATGCAAGTTGATAGTAACTGTCAACTTGGTACTCAAGTTGAGACAGTTATATACAGCTTGCCTGAGGACGATGTCACAGGTGCTCAGATTGGTTTGGTTACGACAGGCAGTGACTATAACATAGTGGGTTCAGATGATGATTATGAGGATGCTGTTGTGCATGATGGTGAGATACCTGGTAGAGATGAGCAGACATTGGGCATTCATGACTTTGCTGAGAGAGAGTACCAGGCACAGTTAGATGCTTCGTCACATGAGGTTGAGGCACATAGCACTTCACATGTTTTGTCCAGTCAGCTTAGGGTAAGTGAGGATGGGATTGTGACTTCATTATCTCATCATGACAGGATGTGGGAGATGATGGAGGATCATATCCGGATGATTCAGTCACGGAGTAGACATAAGGGAGTACAGGCGCAGACCTCTTGTATTGATTTACAGGCGATTAGGGAAGGAATGGGAACGATGAAGATGACTTATTTACATCTTCTTTCAGATCGTGACCATCTTCTTAGCCTTGCCAGAGACCATTTAGATGCCTTGAGGAGGAAGGAGGAGGAAGTTGGCAGGCTTTCTCGAGAGTTCGAGGACACTCGAGCTTCTTTGTTGAGTACTCCATTGGCATTACAGGACTCGGAGAGACATGCTGATTTGATACAAGGAGACATCATAGGCACACCAGATTGTGTTATTGACACTGATAGTGATTGCGGTATGGTTGATCCTGATGATGTTACAGTGATTGAGGATAGTACAGTTGATTGGAATAGTGCCACAGAGAGACATGTGGATGGGTATGGCGTAGAGTTGAGTTCAGATCCATCTTACACACGTGATACTCAGCTTTTTGCGACATGCGGATCACATGTGGTTGCTGATAGTTGTGAGAGTACACTTTTCATTCACATCCAGGATTCAAGGTCAGTATCAGACAGGTATGTGGATGAGCTTTGTCTTGAAGTGAGTTCAGTTCAAGAGTTAGCACGTGTGGCAGGGACTCCACTTTCTTTTACAGTCAAGTCCCATGTTGATGATGATATGAGTATGTCTAGCCTTCACATTCCGGATTCAAAGATTGTAATGAGTACAGTATCAGACTTATATGTGGAGTTAGTTGGTATTAGTCATATTACTCAGGTGAGGAGTTTGCTTGAGTTACCAGCTGATTCTAGTTTATGGATGTGGATTCGGGATCGTTATATTGGTGTTTGGGATTGTGTTGACTGGAGATCTTTATCACCTATTGGTAGCAGTAGTTGTTTGAGTGCTATCATGGATTTGATTAGCAGATTGCATGGTGTTGTCCTTTCTTGTGCCCACAGCTTGTCAAATGTTGGTATTAGTTTCTATACACCGATGTTAGGAGTTGTGTACATTTCCACTCAACCACTCAGGGTGCAGTGGGTTTGTGATGATTCTGGTACATCTGAGGTGTTAGTATTTACAGATGAGTCCCAGGATCATATGGGTATTGATGACATCCAGGAGTATGCTGTGGACAATTCTGAGGACTTATCTTCCTCAGCAGATTCTTTTGTTACAGCGGAGTACAGTGATGCTACAGTTTTTGATACTCCATATGATGATGTGAGCTTTGGAGTTGACTTGCAGAGTATGGATGGTAGTACTCCAGAGATCAATGATTTTGAGTCTACTCTTTTGGACAGTGCATTAGAGGAGGATTGTAGGAGACAGTCTAGCCAGCGCCATCATGTGTCTAGTCAGCTGAGAGTTAGTGAGCGAGACATTTTTGCCGCTCGCGAGCATTTCGATGCTGCTCGTCAGTTGTTAGCAGTTTATGGATGGGGTTCTCCTACTAGTGATGATCAGGGAGGCAGTTATTTTTCCTTGACAGAGATCCACTCTTTATGGGAGGCTATCCGGCTTTTGAGACAAAATTATATGCAGTTGGTAGCCGACAGAGATTATCTTATGGAGTGGGGCAGTACAGCATATGACGCATTATTGGTCAAGGAAGATGAGGTGAGTGAGCTTACTCAGCAGCTCGAGGTGACTTCTGAGTTTCTTGAGAGTACACAGTTGGCTTTCGAGGAGTCACAGCTTCATTTGGCTGAGGTGACCATGGAGTTAGAGCGACTTCAGTCTTTACCAGATTCTGTACAGTCACAGACCGTGGTGTCTGGTGATCCGAGGATGTCCATGGTCGAGGTTGATAGAGGCAGTGGAGATGAGGATATATCTGTCCTCGATACTAGTATTGGCATGTTTGGTTCGTTTCCACTGGAGGCAGGTTCAGTTGAGTTGGGTGCTGCAGTAGATTGTTGTGGTATGCCTAACATGGTGGTGGTCTCTACTACTGATGGCATGGAGACTAGTGATGTTGTACCAGAGATCATGTTTGATGTTGATGAATCGGTAGTTGGCATGGTTCCTGTTAGTGATACTACTCCCTTGGTGGTGTCTTCGAAGGTAGTAGTTAGTTCCAGCTTGGTTAGTGATCAATTGCAGTTAGTTTCATCTGGATTGCAATCTGAGCCACTGACTGAGATTGGCGCATTCTATCGACATTACACTATGAGGTATGCTCATCAGTTTACCTTTGATGACCATGATGATGAGATGATGATACGTAGATGTACTTTGGTTCCTAGTGCTTGTGATCAGTTATGGGATGGTTTGATGCCTCGGAATGAGTGTTGTGATGGGCATGACATGGCGATAGGTTTTGTGGTTGACATCTTGATAGTGCATGACTTAGAGCAAGAGTTTGGGAGTGATACCTCAACGGTTGTTGTTATTGATTCTACTCCTTTGGCTATGTCATCTCTTGACTTAGCTGGTGATCAGCCGCAGTGGGTTGTATTACCTGTGCATGGTGTTGAGGAGTTGATGGCTGTCAGATTTGGTTTGGGTTCTAGTTCTTGCTATCTATCATGTGATGATTATTCGCCATCAGCGGTACATGGTAGTTATGGTTATGAGACAGTGGTCGGTGATTTGCAGAGTTGTTTTCACTTCAGGAGTTGTACAGTGTGTGGATTCTCCGTACTTGGTGCAGATTTATTCGGGAGTGTTCACTGTTGTTGCAGAGTTGGATTGTGTGCTTTACACAGGCCAGTGGGATGTGTTGGTGATATTTACTATGTTGGCAGTTTGAGTTGTCCTCTCTACTTGGGTTCTGATATTTCGAGGGTTTGTTTCTCGTGGGTTCCTGACATTGGCAGTTGTGATGTTGGAGTTTGGTTGAGTTGTATTTGCCAGTTTGATTATGGATTCCTCTTGATTATATTTCAGAGAATATTGCAGGAGCTTGCATTGATTGACAGCAGTTTAGATCATGACTACATTTGGGATCCAGGTGGATTGATTGATTATTTGTTTAGCCATTGCTTGGGGACAAGCAATTTCAGGAAGGGCGGACTGTCATGTCCCCATTTTGGCTGACATCGTTTGGCATGACGGATTTGCCTATCATCGACTCTCGTAGGCAAATGGTTTGGAGAGAGGGTCATTATGTTGATCTTTTGATTGCATATTGCTGACAGAGCCTACATTCGGTAGAGCCTACATCCAGTTTGGGCCTACATGCAGTTGTAGTGGAGCCTACATCCAGAGTGAGCCTACATCCAGTTTGAGCCTACATCCAGTTGTAGTAGAGCCTACGTTCAGTCTTGAGCCTACGTTCAGTTATGAGACATTTGGGCCTACATTGTTATAATTTTGAGTTGAGAAATGTACTTTATTATTATAATGTTATTTGATTATAAAGTACATTAAAATTGGATGTTTCTACAAGTTCTAGCAACTTCTCAAGGAAAAGAATAAATAGAGGGCTTGGGGCTTCATTTCTACATGCTTGGATTTGGGATTTCTTCTACTTCTTCATTGTGAAGCAATTTGTAGCCTTGTGGTCTGCAAATACTATTCGATCTTTGGGAACGAATCACTCCCCTAGATTGGCATAACTGAGGTAGTGAAATATCTACTGAAGGGTTGCAAGTTTGGAGTTGGTACTCAGCCATCTCATTGGTACTTCATTGAGAATTTGTTGTAAGGGTTTGTTTGTGATTGAAACAGCATTTCAAGAGGCATTTTTAGAAGGGCCGAAATTATAGGAGGCAATTTTTAGTAGGTTCGAAATTATAGGCGGCCGTTTTTAGCAGGTCCGAAAAAGCAGATTCGAAAAAGCAGTCCGAAAAAGCAAATTCGAAAAAGCAATTCGAAAAAGCAGTCCGAAAAATTATTGCAGCCATCCACAATCAAGTTCCTCATTTCTCATTTGGCATTTGGCATATTTTCTGAAAAATGTATGTTTTCAGCTGAGTACAAAATATAGCTTCAGCACTTTACTATTTTACATTGTACTTGTCTTTGTTTGTCATTTGGCATTATTGGTAACAAAGGAAGGCTAGGATTTTGCAAGTGAAAGGGCATTGTAATTTTCAGTCTATCTATATTGCAAACCTAGGGTTTGATGATCATATCATTGACTATAAAATGTATGGCATTGTTGCAAATTGTTGATATATGAATGGCATATGGTTTTGAGCAATTTCTTACATCATTGATAGTGTTTTAGATGGTATTTGGTTGCTATCTATTATTCTGAAATTTTGGGACAGCGAACTCATATATTGCAAAATAATTTTCTATATTCAGTATTTTTCTTTCAGCAGTGTATTCAGTGCATGCCAACTATTTCATGAATTTTTTCAGTTCAGATTTTGGAGTTTTTAGTGATCCTACTAGAAGGGGTCATTACATCAAAGCATAGATTTCGATTTTAAATGCTCAAAATAAATCCTATTCGCCTAGATTTACAAATTATTGGCCAAAATTTCGATTGCCAAGGCAAAATTTTACTTTTCAAAGCTCAAATTTAAATTTAATGCCCAAATTTTCTAATTTATTTAGGGCGATAGGCCCAAATTAACCTCAAAATTCTCTTTTGCAAACCAAAATAATTTGACCATCTAATTTTCTATTTAATCCCAATTTCATCATCCAAAATTTACAAAATTTTCCAAAAGATGGCCAAATCAATGATTAAAATTCGAAAACGAAATCAAAGCTCTTCAAATCCAATAGTTTCAAAAAATGTCATCCATCTTAGCCCAAAATTTGCTAAGGCATTGAGATATCTGGATTGAGGAGAAAGCCAAGGCTAGATCGAAAATGGGGATCCCCAAACATTTTGGGGCAATGATGTGAAACCTCACAACAACTAGCTCGACCACTAATCACCATTCAACAATATCATCCATTCATCTACTCCTATTCAACATGAAATATAATCTACATGAGGAATTGAAGAAACCATGCAATACTCCAAAGTAACACAAGTAATCCACCATGAAGACCAGCAGTGAATCAACAATTACTTTGATAGCATTATGGCAACAATTTTAACAAGTCTCCTAGTCTACTCTAAAACTAATCTCCTCTCTAATGAATCTAATCTCTAACCCTTACAAATGAGAAGGCCTTGGCCTTTTATAGTTGTTTAATTACAATGAAGGGTCAAGATCAATTCAAAATCAAGGGCCAAGATTTACCCATTACAAACCCCAATTAGGGTTGTCACACTATCATCCAACTACATGAAGGCACCACCCTAAGGGCCAATAAGAAAATTACAATGCTTTTGAGAGCCAAAGAGGAAATATATAAGGTAAAGGCACTAGATGTCTGCCGCATGTACACTTGGCATAATATGATTGGATGTGTTTGAACACACGTAACTAGAATTTTTTGATTGGTGGAAGACAAGTGGGTGCCACCTCAGCATCCTTATCTCATAGACTTGATCAATTCTTTGGTGATGAGAAATTATCTCTTGATACTCAACATTATCAAGCCTTCAATTGTGATGGCATATTCCCAAATTGCTTCATCTTCTCAAATATTTCTATCTTCTTTCATTTGGAAATCTTTTCATTGCACTCGTTGGTTTTGGAAATCTTGATTTTCTTGGCCATGATTTTTTTTAAGTGATGAAATCTTTCATGTAGCTGGATCCTTCAAGGTGAACTTGGATTTTCGGAAGAAATTCAAGTTGGTAATGATTTCTTTTCATTTGTAAACTTTGATTTTTCTTGTGCCAAATTTGTTCTTTCTCCTTGTTCTAATCTCAAATCACCTCCTTGTTTGAAGTTTTGAGCTTGACCTTGCCACCATCTTTTGTTCTCCAAGCATCTCCTTCTTCATAGTTACCTTGCAAAACAAAAGAGAGAATTGTATTAAGTTCACAAAATGATAAGAATAAACAATGTGAAAGAAATCTTAAACCTTACATGATATGAAAATGCATCTAGATTCAACTTTTCTTCAAGACAAGGTGACCTTACCATTTCAATTTTTCTCAAGATTTTCATCAACATGTCATACAAAACTTCACCTTGCTGGCTGATGCCTAAAATCTGAATGCTTAGTTTTAATTTCAAAGTAAATTTCCTTCAAACACTAGCTTTATAGGGTCTGATTTTCCTTTATTTCACCCCAGGTTTCCCTCTCTAGCATGTTTTAATTCTGATTTTCCTTGTTTCCAAGCCCAGATCGCTTTCTCTTTGCAAGCTCTGAATTCTGATTTTACAAAATCAGATATTTGTCTTTCAAGGTTTCTCCAAGCTCGCCCAGCCTAGCATGAAATCGGATTTTTATTGTTCGCTTTCCACTTGAACTCCAATTGACTTCTTTTTTTACCTTGAGCGCCCCTTCAAGGCAAGGGTAGCGATTTTAAAATGTTGGGAATAAAATTTCCAAGTCATGGAGAATTCTGCCCCTCTTCTAGTGTCTTATCCATCATTTTTGTTTATATATTTGGCCAAATTTTGAATTTCAAGGTCATCTTGTAGGGCTGTGATCCTTGTTTCTAACCTTTTCCACATTGAAATTTGGCTTGGGGAGATGGCGGAGATTTTGGGATCCCAAGATATGAAAAATTCCACCCCCTTTTTCTCTCATATTTTGACATTTTTTCATCTCTTTGGTCCCATATAAGGGGTTTCAATCTGATTTCATCCTAAAGTATCTTGCATTTTCATGGCAGAAATCCCAAGATCTTGGAGTTCCGCCCTCATTTCGAGCATCATTTCTCCTTATTTGCTTGCCAATTTGGCTCTCTTCTTGTGTTTCCATCAACCTTCAACTTGGAATATCATCACTCCCCTTCTTGATCAACTTTCAGCTGATAGATAAGTGGCAGAGATTTCTGATTTTGGGGAACTTCCATGGGCAGAATTCCCAAGAACTTGGTGTTTACCCGCTGGGGTAAACTTAGTATTGCACAGACATCGTACGGGGAATATAAAACACAGAATATATCATAGAATAATAAATACTTTCCTTCATCATTCCAGACTGGCAAGTACATTTATATCATAATGATTATACAATAATCTCTCCCATGTCCAACCTCCGAGAGAGTATATAAAGTACCCGAAGGGTCACGACCGAAGCGCCGTGACGTAACTGTCTAACCTCTCGGTCACTAACGACCGAGAGTAACATAATAACCCGTACATACAATTATCCCGACAACATCATCCCCCCCAAAAAACAAGTCGTCTCCGACGACTTACAACAACAGGGAGATGAAATACACCACATAGAAGAAGAAAATCACTGAGAAGGGGCAGAGGGGCATCCCTGAAAAAGCTGAAGTGCCGCCCTCCCCAGCAATGCTGCGTCCAGTAGGTCTTTTCCATCACATCCCATTCCTCTTGTGCCTGCACCAAACTTGTCTCCAAAACATACTGTTCAGCTATAGCCTCTGCTAACACCATACTGTCTCCCAAGCCAATCTGACCTTGATAGCCACCCGTGCCAACTTCTCTACTTCCAACTCCTGGGTACGCTGAGCCAAGTGTTGCTCTACTGCCTCCAACTGGGTGGTCAGCTCCTCCCGAGCTCTCGATGCATCCACCAAGACAGTCTCACGTCCAGCCAACACCTACTCCAAGTGCCTCAAAGCGTAGTACCCCTCTTGAAAGACTTGCTCCAGTGCTCTCTTCACCTCCGGCATGCAAACACTCCATGCCTGTAGCAACTCTGATCTCATCAACAGGTCACACTCTCCAAGGGCTGATAACTGAACCGACTGGGGGTCTAGGGGGCATCGCCCCCAGCGGGGTCGAGGGGCAGCGCCCCCGCGGGGTCTTGGGGCAGAGCCCCAGGCGCGCTCCCGCCGCCAAGACCAAATTAGCACCTACAAAGTTTATGAAACACACCATTTTTGTGATTTTCTTCTAATCCCATGCTCTTTTTTGCAAACCGCTTATGTTTCCCTTACCACCTACTCATGCTCGTCCCTTCGGTACCATTCATTCTTCATTTTGAACTATTTTTATTTGTTGTCGTTTTTTTTTTTTTTTTTTTTTTTTTTGAATCTTCCAATAGAAGCTGCCATACGCTTATCCTACACTCGTCCCGCTTACTGTACAGAAATCTTAATGAAACTATATGGCATCCTCGTCTTTATCTGCCACCGTACGGTCACCCAAACACACCATATGGACTATGCACTATGTGCTCTCTTTTGTTTTCCTGTGCAGCTGGCCGTACAACCGTACGGACTTGCTTCCTTCCCCTGTCACTCACGTATAGCAACAATACCGTGCGGCAATATTAACAGTCACCCGGCACCGTACGGTATTGGTCCAAAGTCATCCGCGTGCTCAATTCCTGCTGGTGTACGGCTCTACTTTATATTTCGTGTCCTTTCCGTACGGTATGCTCCCTAACCTTCCTGCACGAGCCATACGGCCACAGACTCATAAACAAGGAAACTCATGCTTTTCTTCCACCCGTACAGCAATGTACGGAATTTGAAACCCGCAGCAAGGTGGCCGTACGGTCTAGTTGAATGCCTTCATTTATTGCCGTACGGTCACAATTTCCGATCCTCTACAATGTTCGGTCGTACCTCCTTTGCTATGTACGGTCACAAGTTTATGTCTCCGGCTTCAATTGCAAAAAAAAGCCGTACAGTCTTTTAAAAATCCATTGGTACATGTACCGTACGGTGCCAACATGCATGCCGTACGGTACCGTACGGACATGTTATTTTTTTTTTTCTTTTTTTTTCTGCTTTTTATTTTTTTTTCAATTTTTTTTTCACTTTTTCGAAATTTTTTTTTTTTTTTATTTTTTTTATTTTTTTTTTCCCTCCGCCGTACGGTCATGCATAGCCATAGGGGTGTTTTTCAATTTCTTGTCCGAAGGCTTCTCTGGTCGCCCGTACGAATGGCTCTCGGGTCGCTTGCATGACCGCTCGAGTCATTTTCCATCCTCTCGGTTGCTCTGTCCTTCCTCTCTGGTCCATCCTCTCCAGGGAAGGTTTCAATTTGGTCCTGTTGATGGCGTCATGTATCCGTTCATCGAGAATCCATAACTTGACAGCCCTATCGTGAGCAACTTCCCGAAATGTTCCTTGCTTAATCTCATTGTGCAACCGTTCCCTCAAGCTTTCCTTGTGGCCAAGTCCATTTTCAATGGCCATCCAAAGGCTTGGAACCATAAATTCTACAGGGACCACGGCCTCTTGCCCGTACATAAGAAGGAGAATCAAGATTTTGAAGACTGTGGTCCTCCACACAGGATTCCAGTTGTCTCCCATAACGATGGGTTTCAGATTTCTCTCATCCCCAAGATTTATTTTTATTTTTTTCAACTTTTCTTCTTTGTACCAGACGGGTTCCTCCTTCCAAAACTCATGTGCTGGGCTCTCTTTCATCCGGACTTCCCCTTCTCGGTATATTGTATCTTCTGGAGGGAACTCACTTTGGGCTTCCTCAATCTTCAGTATGTTGCAGGATGGCGGAAATAATTCATAATCGCCCATCTGCCAGTGGAATAGACCGTCCATCGAATCTGTATCATCCTCCACTTTCAGTATCCCTTCGGCATTGGGCTCCATGGTTTCTTCCCCTCCGTCTATTCCGTCATCTGATTCTGAATCGAAGGAGGATGCCATTTCTTCTCCAACCATCTGCGTTGCAAGGTCTATTACAAACTTCCTTCCCCCTTTCTCAATTGATAGGATGTTCTTTTTCCAGTTATGGTTGGCTCTGGCGGTCACCAGCCACCCCCTCCCTAGGATGGCATCATACCCCTTCTGCTTGAGGGGAATTACTACGAAGTCGAGGATGAATGGTTGGGTCCCGATGGTTACCTGTTGTGCCATTAGAGTACCAAGGGGCTTGATGCCGTGCTGGTCGGCCCCAAGTAGGTTGAAGGTCGGCGGCCACAGTGTTGGCTTCCCGAGGCTTTTCCAAGTCTCTTCCGGTAGAACGTTCACCCCGGATCCATCGTCTACGATCGTGTTCGTGAGGATGGTACCCAAAATACCCATCTCCACCACTGCGGGATTCCGCCCATTATTTATCGATAGCGTCATGGGGTCGGCTGCAGAGCCGCCCGGGATCTCCATTTGTTCAACCGTGCTTGCTGGAATGTTTTGCCCAAGGAATAGAGCCGTTTTGAGATGCGGCATCGTTTCCAATAGGTCCTTGACCTTTACTGGTACCTCCAATTGCATTATCTGCCTTAAAATATTTTGTTCGGCCATTGCTCGAGTAGAAATGCCGGCATCTGTGGAGTCCCTTCGGTCCTCCATACCCTTCGCGATCTCAGCCTTCGCCTCGAGCATCCTTTGTTTCTCTGTCGGAGGGTGAGGATATGTGGCCTTCTTTGTTTGCCCGCGTGTGATTGCCAGGACCTTCTCCGTGCCCCCTCGTTCCATGTCCAGGATGTTGCAGCCGGGCTTCGGACAATTAGCATCCTCATGGTTCCCCGGTCCGCACCATCGACACAGTTTTAGTGGAGCGGTAGCCGCATTCTGACAGTCACGGGCATAATGTCCCCATTGGTTACAACTTCTGCACTGTATCATGGGCCTCCCCTTCACGTCATACTGGACCCGCGGCTTGTTCTCATCATTGCCTCGGCCTCCCCGTCGGTTGTTTCCATACCCGTCGGATGATGGAGCATTTTGTTGTCCGCCGGTACCAGACGTGGAAGGTTGCTCCTGTGCATAGAGCACTTGTTGATTTCTCGCCCTCAGGTTGTAGGGACATTCTTTAGTGGAATGTCCTGCGATTTGGCAGATATCGCAAAAAGCCTTCTTCGAACAAGAACCTTTTGTGTGGCTTGCTTCCTTGCAGTCCGTGCACCACACCGTATCTTCTTCTATCTTACTGGTACTTCCCTTGGCGGCCTTGAGTTCTTTCATCATTCTTTCAAGGTCTTTTTGCAACGCGAGCACTTTCTTGCTCGACCCATCCTCACTGCTTTCAGTCTCCGAGTCATCGTCAAAAGATGACCTCGTCTTCTTGGAGGTCTTACACTCACTCTCTAAATCCATTGCTCGGTTGTATGCATTACTGTACGAAGTAGGCGGAACTATCTTCATTTTCTTTCGTAGGGAGGTTTTGAGTCCCTCTACGAACCACCTCTTCTTCAATTCGTCCGCTGGGGCCGACTCCATCTTCCTGATGAGTTCTTTGAGTCGTCGTCCGTACGCACGGACGGACTCATTCTTTGCTTGCTTAGTGTTGTAGATTTCCGCTAATATCTCATTATCATCTCTTAACAATTGAAACTCTGTCTGGAAGGCCTTTTTGACCTGGTCCCATGTCGTCAGGCTCGTCTTGTCAACATCCGAGTACCAATCAATGGCACCTTCCCTCAGTGTTGCAGGGAACTGGCGGATCCATTCATTCTCGTCAGTTACCCCGTGCGCAGTCCATATAGTTTCGCACGTTCGGCAGTGCCGAACTGGATCTTCCTTCGATTGTCCCGTGAACTTTGGTAACTTCTGCTTGTTCACCGCCATGGTTGGCCACGGTGGAGGCGGCGCGCCAGTACCCCTCGTACCCGTACTTCCCTGAGTGCTGTGAGTATTCTGGGCTGGTGGCACTTGCCCTTGCGGCAGTTGCGATGGGACCGTACTGTGCGGGGTTCTCAGTTCCAACGGAGGGTCTGCTGGTGCGCTCGTGCCACCCTTTACAGTATCACCCTCTCCGCCGGTTTGGTTCTCCGCGCCTGGTGTACGGAGACCCACCTCAAACCGTACTCTCTCCTCTTGGAGAAAGGCTCTTCTCACCCGTGTCTCCTCAAGTAACTCTTCCCGACTCCGCACTCTCCGTTCCGGAAAAGTGAACTCCTCTTCGGCTTCTGCACCCTCCGTACCACTTCCGAGGTCCCCTTTGGGCAACCCTCCGGCAAGCTGGTCTTTGGCAAGTTGCCTTAGTCTATAGCGACGTTCACGCTGCTGTGCGGAGATCAGAGCCGTGTGTGCGACCTCCTCTTCGTCATTTCTTACTTGTTTATTCCTATCTTTATTTAAAACATTGGGCATAAATCCTTTTCTTACTTCTCTTCCCGAGTACGTCTAGGCAACGACGCCAGATGTTTACCCGCTGGGGTAAACTTAGTATTGCACAGACATCGTACGGGGAATATAAAACACAGAATATATCATAGAATAATAAATACTTTCCTTCATCATTCCAGACTGGCAAGTACATTTATATCATAATGATTATACAATAATATCTCTCCTATCTCCAACCTCCGAGAGAGTATATAAAGTACCCGAAGGGTCACGACCGAAGCGCCGTGACGTAACTGTCTAACCTCTCGGTCACTAACGACCGAGAGTAACATAATAACCCGTACATACAATTATCCCGACAACACTTGGGAATTTTGACCTAACTTGGAATTTATTTTTTTTCTCATTCACCTTGTAACTTTGTCTTTCTCCTTCATTTCATCAACTTGCATTCCTAGACAGCACCCCCTATTGAAAACTTCATCTAATTGTGATCCAAGGCATAGCAGAATTTTGGAAAGTTGGGGAATTCGTAAGGGCAGAATTCCCAAGATCTTGGGAATTCCAACCCAAGTTTTTCATGCCAAAACTTCCAACTCTCCTCATTCAAACTTGCTTTGCCACCAAACTCTTGTCCTCATTTCGGGTTTTATCCTTTTTGTTCATCATCAAATCCAACTTGGATCACCCCCTCTAGACCATGGCAGAATTTTCTGAGATGGGAATTTTCTTGGGCAGAATTCCCCAAAACTTGGGAATTCCGACCTGATTTTGCATGTTGAAACTCCCAACTTGTCACTTCAATTTTTTCAGCTAGGAGGGCGAGATGATTTATATAAATTCATAAAATATAACATTTAAGTATATAACCTTTCTTATACTTTGACGCAGGGCAGGCCTGGAGGATCCAAGAATGGACAGTCCAAGTCTACACCAGTGGTAACAACAACAACAACCACAGCAAAATACAACATATAATGCTTCAAAATAGCATTTCATTCAACATGCCCGGTTGTAAGGCCTTCCGGGTTAGGGCCAAATACAATCACTTACAAAAGTATCTCTGTAATCTCCTAGCTAGTCCAGCTCTAAAACACATCAGCAACTGATGGAAACACTAAAGCAGATCTAAACTTGAGCTTGCAAGCCTCCAAGCAATCTCCTTGTCTCCAAGCATGCAAACCACTAGCTTTGTTATTACAATATCAGATAAACAATATGATCTTCAAGATCTCACAGGATCCAATTATTATCCTTCTCAATCTGCACCACTTTCTGACTCACTGACTCCCTAAACATCTCTACCCAAACACTCTTTAAATACATTTCTTCAACCACAAGTCGACTAGAAGAAATAATTAACTCCTAATCCAAGTCGGCTCCTACTACAAGCAAATATTAAATGCAACAGCAATCGGCTCACAAATAGCCTTACAAACAATTAATTCTCCATGTCGGCCCCTAGATCCACATAGTAGAATACAACACAAGCTACCAACATTAAATACATCAAGTCGGCCAACCAAAACTCCAAGAACTCCAGTTAGTAAACCAGAACTACCGAGCACTAGTAAAACAACCGAGCACGCCAGGCATAACCGAGTAAGCATGTCGACCGAGCATCACAGGCATCGCTAAGTACATGTTCCACTAAGCACCAGAGGTTTTACCGAGTTCCTTCAACGACCGAGCCTCTTCAATAACTGAGATCGTCGGTTAAAGCTGCTACCGAGCAACACAGAACCACCACCATGCAGATTTGTTGAATAACTAAGAATGCCACTGCATCAGACACCCCAGGTTCGAAAAGATGTTCTCATAGGCTAGAAGAACATCTTCCGAGATTTAGCACGTAAACCCCAAACTGGTTCTTCACATACAAATCCTTTGAGTCTTCACCTTGCATACTCTTCCACTTCTACTTCCTCTATCTTTTCAAGTCTTTTCTTGACAACACACAGGTCTGTTCTCCATACTGATCAATCCTTTTAGAATTCTTCAACTCATCTCAGCTACCAAAGCTCAGGTTTCTCCTGCCGAGTGTTGTATCCAGCAAAGGCTTCAGGGAAAGCTTCCTATCATTCTTCTCAACAGTAAATACATTCTTGACACAGTCATACATAGCTCTACAATCTTACTGCCAAGGTCTACCAAGCAATATGTGACAACTATTCATCTCCACAATATCACACAACACTTGATCCTTATACTGGCCAATCTGAAAATCAACAAGACATTCCTCCTCACTTCTAAAGCATGAACATCTTGCAACCAGCCAATCCTATAAGGATAAGGATGTCTCATCCTCTTCAAACCAAGTTTATGAACCACATCCTCAGCTACAAGGTTATCAGTACTACCACTATCCACAATCACATCACAAAGTTTACCTCCTGACTTGCACCGAGTTCTGAACAAATTACTCCTCTAACAAGGCTCCACCTTTGCACCGAGCAATGTTCTTTGAACCAGCAAGTTCTTAGATTCAGGTTCATTTTGAATGTTCTCATTCACCACAGCATTCCTTTGGTCACCAAACTTCTTCTGTGTACACTCAGAAGATCTATGCCCTTCTTCACCACAATTATAACAAGTGCCCTTAAAGATAACCCTCCCTGTCTTCTTCTTCGGCTCCACAAGTTTCGGTTCATCTTCAACAATCGGTTTATCTTTCACCGAGTGATCAAGCTTCTCCTTCCCTCAGGAATTACCATGTTGTCTCCTCTTCAACTTATCTTTTGCCTTCAGAGCATACTGATAAGCATCCTCAACCGAATCAATCTTCAGCATACCAAGCTCATCCTTAATATTGAATCTCAAAACATTCACATACCGAGCTTTCTTTTCTTTACCAAGTTCTCTGTGTCCAGACCGAATAGTCAACTTATAGAACTCCTCGGTATAGTCCTCCACAATCAAATCTTTTTGTTTCAGATTTTGCAACTTCTTAAACAAGTCAAGCTCATAGTCGGCAGGTATGAACTTAGCTTTCAATTTAGTCACCATCAACCTCCACCGATTGATCTTCATTTCTCCTTCATCTTCTCTATCTCTTTGCAATTCTTTCCACCAAAGAGCAGCAAGTCCTTTCAACTTAGTCTGTGTCAATCTTACTCTAAGAGGATCTTCAATTTCTTCAAGCTCAAAGAAATCTTCTAATTCACCAATCCAATCAATCAAATCCTCAGGTCTCAAAATACCAGAGAAAGTAGAAACTTCCATTCGGTAACTAGTACTTAACCAAGCTCCAGATCTATGCAACCGACCAATTCTATCTTCACCAAATCCGTCTCTCCAGTCATCTCCACTAGATCCAGCAGCTTCAAAGTCTTCAGCAGCTTCCTCATAACCATCTTCAGTACCAAGATTCCTTGGTGTAATGACCCTTACCAATAGGCCACTAAAAACCCCTCAAAAATGTAACTCAAAATGTAGATAGAAAATTATTTTTGAGTATATGAGTTCGCTGTCCCAAAATTTCAGAATAATAGATAGCAACCAAATACCATCTAAAACACTATCAATGATGTAGGATATTGCTCAAAACCATATACCATTCATATATCAACAATTTGCAACAATGTCATACATATTTCAGCCAATAATATGATCATCAAACCCTAGGTTTGCAATATAGATAGACTGAAAATTACAATGCCCTTTCACTTCAAAATCCTAACCTTCCTTTGATACCAATAATGTCAAATGGCAAACAAAGACAAGTTGATACCAATAATGTCAAATGGCAAACAAAGACAAGTACAATGTAAAATAGTAAAGTGCTGAAGCTATATTTTGTACTCAGCTAAAAACATACATTTCTCAGAAAATATGTCAAATGCCAAATGAGAAGTGAGGAACCTGATTGTAGATGGTTGCGATAATTTTTACCAGTGCTAAAGATGCCAACACCCGAGCCAAGTCACCCCAAATCTGAAATTGTACTTTCTTGCAGATTTTCGAAAATGTCTAGGAATTTTGAAAATTCCTTAAAAGTAAATCATGGCATTTTGGGACTCCAAAATGCACCTATCTTTATCTCCTCGACGATAGAAATCCGATGCAAAAATACCCAGAATGATATGCTGAGCAATGAGGAAGATATGAGCAAAAATGTGGTTCCAAAACCCTATCCTAAAATTCTGAAAACTGAATTAGACTTGTAGCAAAAACTTTTTCGGATTGCTTTTTAGCTGTACTTTTTCGGATCTGCTTTTTCACTTTGCTTTTTCGGATCTGCTTTTTTGCTTTGCTTTTTCGGATCTACTTTTTCGGACTGTTTTTTTCGAATCTGCTTTTTCGCTTTGCTTTTTCGGATCTGCTTTTTTGGACTGCTTTTTCGGATCTACTTTTTTTCCTCTTGCAATAAAAAACTCAAACCCTCAGGTAAGTCTGAGGACTCCAAATAAGCTCAACTTGAAATGGCTGAATACCACTTCCAAAGTGCAACCCTTCAAAGGATATTTCACCTCCTCAGTTATGCAAATCCTTAAGAAACTTCGTTCCTAAAGATTAAATGACAATCTGCAGACCAAGATGGCGCCACAAATGCTCAAAGAGAAAAGTAGTGTAAACTCAAGTCATGGGATGTCCGAATGAGAGGCCAAGCACTCTATTTATTCACTTTTCTAAGAAGCCACTAGAACTTCTAGAAGTATCCATAAAATATTCTTATAAAATCCCTTTATAATGTACTTTTATATAAAAAGTAACTTTATAAAATAAAAAGTGCAACTCAACTCAAAATTATAACATTTTGGCCCCACATAACACATTATAATAAAAAATATGATAAACACCATCACTCCAAGAGCAAATAAGACCATCCAATCCCCAAATAATCATCAAAATGACTCTCTCACCAAAACCATCTGCCTACGAGAGTCCATGATAGGCAAATCCACTGAAAAATGACATGTCACTAAAGAGGGGACATGACACTCGGTATACTAGCAATAGCCCTCATGACCTCAGCGATCATGTCATTCTTCATCAATTCCATCTCAGGTCTGAAATCAACTTTAACTTTCTCTGTAATCTTCGATTCCACAGCATCACAGAGATCTGCAATCGCCCTAGGGTCCAATCTTCTCGAAGGCATCCTTCAAGATCTTCGAAAACCCAAGGCAACAAATCACAAACCAAGGTCCTAGCGCAAACTGCCTCAAGTCAGAGATCGGTTTACACACTCAAGAACTTCAAGCTCTGATACCACCTGACGCAGGGCAGGCCTCGAGGATCCAAGAATGGACAATCCAAGTCTACACCAGTGGTAACAACAACAACAACCATAGCGGAATACAACATATAATGCTTCAAAATAGCATTTAATTCAACATGCGCGACTGTAAGGCCTTCCGGGTTAGGGCCAAATACAATCACTTACAAAAGTCTCTATGTAATCTCCTAGCTAGTCCAGCTCGGAAACACATCAGCAACTGATGAAAACACTAAGGCAGATCTAAACTTGAGCTCGCAAGCCTCCAAGCAATCTCCTTGTCTCCAAGCATGCAAACCACTAGCTCTGTTATTACAATATCAAATAAACAATTTGATCTTCAAGATCTCGCAAGATCCAATTATTATCCTTCTCAATCTGCACCACTAACTGACTCACTGACTCCCTAAACATCTACCCAAACACTCTTTAAATACATTTCTTCAACCACAAGTCGGCTGGAAGAAATAATTAACTCCTAAGCCAAGTCGGCTCCTACTACAAGCAAATATTAAATGCAACAACAGTCGGCTCACAAATAGCCTTACAAACAATTAATTCTCCATGTCGGCCTCTAGATTCACATAGGAGAATACAACACAAGCTACCAACAATAAATACATCAAGTCGGCCAACCAAAACTCCAAGAACTCCAGTCGGTAAACTAGAACTACCGAGCACCAATAAAACAACCGAGCACATCGACCGAGCACTACAGGCATCGCCGAGTACAAGTTCCACCAAGCGCCAGAGGTTTACCGAGTTCCTTCAACGACTAAGCCTCTTCAATAACCAAGATCGTCGGTTAAAGCTGCAACTAAGCAACACAGAACCACCACCATGCAAATTTGTTGAATACCTAAGAATGCCACTGCATCATACTTTAAGTTATATTTTATATAAATATTGTCAGGATGTTTGAGAGTGGTTTCAAGTTCATCGGAGTTATAATAAAAATTATAGATTTTGGAAGTTTCTAAAAAATTCTAGACTTAGCCAAATTTCAGGGTTGAGCACGCCTTCATCAGTGTTATCTCCCGTAACCTTTCGTGACTTTCTAAGATGAAATTGAAACTGGAACAAAGATTTTCAAAAGATTCTAACTCATTTCATCACAAATCTTTTGATTTCAACTCCATATCCTTGGCTAGCTTGGCCCAGCTCTAGCCCATATCCCTAACTGACCTGACTCCCTCAGCAATCCAAAGTTGCTTAAACTCATCTCTAAGACTTGGAAACTTGAAAATTGCCACCAACTAAGACCACTACTACTGCCAAAGCAAAAAGAGGGGGTCCCCATTTGCAATGGGGCAATGGTGTAGAAACCTTACAACAGGTGGCAAAGATGTTGAAGAAAGTACATCAAGCTTTAAGCTGTCCAACTTGGTCAAAAGTTGGCACTATTTCTTAATGGCAATGCCGAGAAGAAACTTTTCCAGATGTTCTAGAGGTGGCAATTGCCTTCTGAATCTCCACATGGTAGAAAATGACAACAAGTCTTAGGTTAGTCCACAATCCAGGTGCCACTGCCACAGAGAAATGGCACCTAGTGCCACCTAGGGTGGCAAAGAGGTTATGAAAGCTTGCCAGCATTGAAAGAAAAATTCAAGCTTATAAGTTGTCAAAATGTTGTGCCAAAGTAGAATGGTTATGAAATAGTTAAACTATGCTCGATGTGGCAGAGACAAATTATCACCATGTAGCAGATAAAGGGAAAGAAAGGACTTTGGTAGTAGCTTTTGTTGGCAAAATCATTTCCAAATACTGACATCAAATAAGTGGCCAAATCATTATGAAATGGCAACCAACAGGTGGCAGAACAGTTAGTGATTCAGACCCAATTCGAAGACATCGTTAAAAAAAGTTGGGTGTAAGAACCCCTGCTGGTTCTAACTTCTCTGCTAGCACTGAATTTTTGAATGTTCTTGAAATTTGTGTTCTTTTGCAATTTGTAATTTTTTTGGGATTTTCAAATATATACTTTTTTTGTATTTTCATAGATATTGAAATGATTACAATGCAAGGTAAATGCAATTGAAACTCAACTATGTCCAAACTTATTTCATCTCAAAGATACATGCAATGTTTACAAATGCAAGAAATATAATTATATATAACTCTAAACTTATTTCAAAATATGCTGAAACCTGGAATGACTGTGAAAGACGTTGCCTTTTCCCTCCAGCAGTAAACGCAGCCAGCCAAAACTTGATCTCAGGTTGACGTGGGTGCTGAGACATGCAATGTGGCACCAAGTAGAGCAAAAATGTGCCTTAAGAAAGTGACGCAGGCCCTGGTTATATGTATCACAGCCCCCTTCAAATACTAACGCTGCCTCGTATGGTTTGCATTCCAGAATCAAGGCAACCCAGGAAAAATACTTTCAACGCAGGCTCAAAATGATTAGCTGCGATCAGAATATGGAACCGATCAGACTTAGAAATTACAGAGAATTGAATTCAGTTCCTTGCAACAAACGTCCAAGATATATCTTCAGAATCGCTGTGTGTATTCCAACACAAACAAACACAATTCATTGGCGGTAAGCAACCAACTCAAAGTGCATTCTACTGAGAAGAATTCACAATTCTTTCAGCATGCAAATTCTCAAACCCCAGACAAATACCAAATTCTCAGACTCAACAAAATGCAGAATGGATGGATGAGTTTGATCACCTACATTGCCTTTATAACTTAATTCCATCCAAAATCGACCAAATAGCTTCAGCCTTACTCATCACATGAATTTTGAATTCATGTATTTGCTTTTGTTGCTCACTTTGAATTATAATATTTTAATAACATTTTCCCCTTACTTAGGCCTCCATACTCACTCCTTTAATAATCAATTAATATATTTGCTCTCGACGTCACAAATTGACTTACGGTAAAATAATAAATAGGACCCCATTTTGAAATATTCCTCTAATGCACAATTTAAGTCAATTGGCCCCAAATAACTTTAGGATATAATTTATAATAACTTTATCATTAATTAAATGACTTAATTAATGATAAGTAATAATACCCATGAATTCAATACAAGTCCTTCCACTTGACCAATGAATGACTGAGTCAACCACTTGTACAAAGTCAAACCATGAATCCTGTGTCCTGCCAAATATAGCAACTCCCTGAAACTAACCTACTATAAATAGTAAGTCCCCCAAAATGAGCTATGTTAACACCAGCCAATCTTCGTACTGCCACCAACTGAGCAGGTGCCCTGCTAACAAAAGTAACCCTGACTTTCCCGCAATAGTCACTTGCTATTAATATCAAGAGTTCCAATCTGGCTTAAGCGAAGGGCAACCCTAAGCATCACCACCTATTGGAGTGGAAACAATCTCTATCTCGACCACTGAGACCTTCTAACACCCTGATTAGCCTACGAAGGTCACTGATAGGCTAATCCGGATTGCAAATCGAGGTGAGCTAAAATGGGGACATTACATTGGGTGTTATTTGAAGATGGAAGCGCCATAGAAAAGTTCTGCTATTTCTAGACGGCAAAGTGACTCTGAATGCATGCCAAGGAGATGGTAGGTGTTAAAGAGCTACAAAACTCTGCCTAGCTTAAAGGGAGTTATAAAATCAGTCCTATGCGTTATTCCTAAGTAGCTATGTCAAACAAAGAAGCATGCTCATGTCTTAAACAACTGGTCAAGTGTTACAAATTTCAACCTAAAACAAGGAGGTTGGCCAAGTGCACTTCTTGAGTGGCTGAGCTGCCTAAAAGCTGTTCTTGTGTTCAAATAAGTGCCAGACCACTTAAGAAATAGTGCCTAGCCAAAGGTTAAGTTGGAAAACACAAATAAAATGTGTTTTTCCTTGGTCCAAGCCACACTTTAACTCTTTGGTGCATTTTGATGCAAATATGAAGTGGGACCCAAGTTGGATGACAACTTTTAGCACTTAAAATATGACACAAAAAGAGAGTTTTCACCTTTAGCATTGTGAGCCCTTATCTTTGACCTATTTTCAGTCAGAAATGAAAATAAAGAACATTCAAAAAAGTATGCAATAGTGCCAACGGAAGAGTGCTTTTCAGGCTATATCAGTTGTAGATGTGTTGATGTGAGTTTTGTTCCACTACAACATGCAGAATCAAACACTCAATGTTTCGGAGTGAAACATCAAATATTCAGCTCTCCCTTGATATAAGGTCACTTCTTATGCTAAGCCTACAAAGTAAGATCACAAGGTGACTTCAAGGTTCTTTTAGTGTGGATACTCGCCCAGTTGAAATGATGTGATTGCTGGTTATCACTTAAGGGGACTTACGCCAGTTCATTCAAGATTTGCCAACTACTTGCACTTCCAATGATTTAGCCTTACAATGTGCAATGAAAGTATGGTTTGATTCTTAACTTTTAAATTCTCAACTTAAGCTTAAATTTCCAATCCTAACTACTCCTATTTAATTATGAATGCAAGGAATGTGTGAATGGACTTGGACTCTACTAGACACAATCTTGCCAACAACTCCACCCATCTAGTGCAAGCTTCTAAGGAACACTCGAATGGTTTTCAAATCAATATCTCCTCTTCAATCCCATCAAATGAATGCAAACTAAAGATTCAATACCAATTGAAGTTAAGTGCTTTCAATCATCGGCTTACCACACAAGGCACTCCTACCATCAGCAAGAGGCTAGTGGCCCAAATTTGTCGAGTCAATCAAGTAGACATCCACAATTACTTTCATCCAACTAACTACTTCTAAACAACATGAAATGAAATCCTAATCTAAGTGAGGAAATATGGATCACCATGCAATAATGCAAACTTGATCACAACAATTCACCATGCAAGACACAACAATGAAAAGTAGAGCAAATTTGGCATTATATTAGCAACAATTCTCCAACAAGTCCTAATTTACAAATGAGAGAGGTGGGATTTATATAGAAGCCCCAATTACAATGAGTGGCCAAGATTGATTTAAGACCAAGGGCCCGAATTAATCCATTGCAAACCCTAATTAGGGCAACCAAAAGTAGCCAATAGGAAAGAAGCACCACAAAATTGGCCAATGAGAAAATTCAAAGGCTTTGTAAAATGCCAATGTTTATCCAAGTTCTATTACTAATGAATCAGTAATCTTTCCAAATTTCATTTACAGTCAAACAGTCACAACATTCAGTGCAAATACACATTTAGTATATTAAACTGTAATATTCCATTCTTAGACATGATTTAACAACTTCAAACTTGAAGTCATACATTGACCGATTATGGTTCCAACCCAGCAAGGGACAGAGAACAATTGAATGTACCTTGGAGTTCATGTGAATGCACTATCGGACCTTACTTTGTGTGGTCTTATTATTCTGGTCACCATCGTGTCTCTGCAGTGCTGTGAATACCACATTTAGTATATGAGGAAACCGTTTACCGTGATCTGGCTTACCGTAGAGAAGAACTCAATACGCGATGACTCCTATTCACTCCACCCTCCGACTACTTCACAAACATCTTCTGCAGATCCTTCTGTCTTCACATGCTTGTCGTGTTGATTCCAGCACAGGATGCAACCCATCATGTGCCTACCACTTAATGATCACTTAGCGTAATCATACCACAGTCTTCCTTGAAGTACCAACTGCATTCATTACGGCAATGGTAGCATGACGTAAAGGCCCCACGCTGCTGCGCACGTTCCAGACTGGCATCGTGCTGTGTGAAATGAAGTGGCGTCTTCAATATTTGACATGAGACGGCTCCTCCTCATGTTGAACCTCTACTACCGCAACCTCCAATAGGCCAGGAACTCCGGCAGAAGGAGTTTACAAGTGTCCCGACCCTGCCAACTGTCTTTTGTCTTCTCTGTGTCTATTCTGTAGACGGATTGTCTCCTCCCAAGACGGCTTCTTTTACCCGCATATAACTCCACTAGGCCAGACCAAATCTGATGAAAGGAATTGTTATTGTTTCCACACACGTTCAGTTTCAAAGATCTTTGAAAACCATTCTCCCCATGCTTGATCTCTTCCCCGAATCACCTTTTATTGCGAACGAAATTGGTTCCAAAATTGGTTGTAGTATTCCCGTAATATAACTTCTTGAAGATTAAAGTTAACAGTATTTAAATATTAGTTTATAATTATAACTAATACTTAAATATGCAACCTTAATTATTATTTATTTAATATTGGTATATATTGTAAATTACCAATATTAGACGATTAATATTATTAATTCAATATCACAAATCCGGGACATTACAAGTCCTCCCATCCCAAAATTGCTTGTCCTCAAGCAATCGAATTTCGACCTATTTGATTATTGTCATCTGAACCAAAATTCCTGGATTCCAAACCAATCTTCCAAACCCTCTAGCCCAATTTTGCTACTTCATTCGGTCATATCGAGCATTTACTTTAATGTGAAAGTCTCTGCCAATTCTTCCAATTCCAAGAACCCAAATCCAAATACCAGCTTCAGTATTAGATGTCAAAAAGGAAAGAGTAATATTATTCATCAAAGATTCATCATTAAACTTCTCATCTATTGTCCATACCCTGTTATGACTTGTGCAACCAACGGTACTCCACAAATATAACAGAAGTGAAATTGTTTTCAAATCATCCTCATGAATCATCACATCCTTCTGAAACCAAGAACCAGAAAACTCATAAGAGTTCAATACGGGTGGCGCATCATCTACCCGAATCACCCACAGTGTTTCAGACTCAAACTGTAAATTTGATTGTTTATCCTCAAAAGTGTGCACTAGAATAGTCAATTCTGAATTTGTATGTGATTTCCTGTGCCTAAACCTTTCCTTAATTCTTTGCAAAGTCTCTCTTGCTTGAGCAGCTATCGATTTTGCGTGTTTGGCTTTTTCCATCCACTCATTACACTGCAAGAGGGTCCTCTCTACATGTTTAAGCCCAACCATCAACTCCTTGGGTTCAATTCCTATTACCACTAATTCTTCACTAACTCCTCCAATCCGTTCACTTTGTTATTCTAAGTCCTGTACTAAATGTGGTGACCCTAAATCCTGTGTCAACAATTCTTCCTGACCAAGGCCACTAATACCTTTTACTAGTTGTTGCACATCCCTACTTCTTGAATGGATGTTATGTTCACTTGTCATTCTTTCTGCGTAAGCCATACTCAACTGCAAACACAAATCACCACACTCTTTGTCCTTATCTTCAGCAAACTTGATAGTTGTGTCCCTGTCCTTGAGTAAGCGCAAGTATTCAAATTTTGTCATCTCTAATTCTTCCTTGATCACTTGTAACTGTGCGCTGGAAATCCCATTTGTAACTCCATTCTGCTTTTCCTTCTGCTAAGAAATCCATATAAGATTTTCAATTTGTTTATGAGCAGTGTCAATTCTTGATAGCACATGCACAATCCTTTCCTCTGTCACCACCAATTGATCCTTCAAATCTCGCCCTAGCAGAGATTCACAGTTATCACACTAACTAGTGCCTGTATCACCTAATGAATCTTTGGTTTCATTTACATCAACAGTGACACTTTCCTCAACACGAATAGTTAACTCACTTGAAGTTACCATAGATTCCTCAACCTCAAGAACATGATTGTTCCTTATTTTATATTCATCAATACTGATTTCTATTTCACCCACATAAAAATTTGAACACTCGTCTTTAGTGAAATTGGAATTTATGATAGCAACACTGCACTGTTCTGTACAAGAGGATTCACCTTTATCCTGTGCGACATCATAGATAAGTTTCTCTTCTCGTACCTCTTTCCGAACATCCTGAAATGCAATTTCACATCTATCCTGAGATAAATTATGTTGCTGTTGTTCTTCTTCCTGCACCAAAAACTTGAGCTTCCCTTCACAAAACCTAAACATTTCGCAAACCAAGGTGTATGCCAATGAAGAAATGGTACATTCCTGTTTCAAAACAGCCCATAGCATCGACAAAATGGGTTGGGAAATAGTTTTGCTCTCATTGATAGTTGATACCATAATATTCTGCATAGAAGTAACAACCTCTTTATCATGGGCTGGCCTGACTATGGTCAAAAAATGGTGAAACATATCATAAACTGAAACTTGCAATCCAAAATCCAGCAGGAGGTTGCTTATTCTAACTTCTGCAAAAGCTTTCAATACAACAAATCTTCTTTGAGCATGAATGCTACTAACATCATCAAGATCCCGAAAACTCCCAACAATGAAAATCAGCATCTTTCTCATGGTTTCATCCTTGTAGGGAATATGAGGTACTGAAATTCTCAAAACTTCAGAAATGCATGAAGCTACCAAGAGTTTGATATCTGTATCTGAATGCATCAACAACCAATCCTGATCCAAAGAAAATTTCACAAAAATGAAGGCCAAATTCAAAAGAGATGAAAGTGGTTGTTCCACTAAACTCAAACATCTTTCTAATTCAATCAGGTTGCTGAGAACAACCTTTCTGGGTTGCCAGTCATGAATGTTGCCATCGGCTTCTAGTAGAGCCTTAGTCAAATTTGCCTTTGTTCCCATACCAAAATTTAAGATTGTTTTAATTCCCCCACAGGCTGGCAAGATGCACAGCTCTGATACCACTGTAAAATGCCAATGTCTATCCAAGTTCTATTACTAATGAATCGGTAATCTTTCCAAATTTCATTTATAGTCAAACAGTCACAGCATTCAGTGCAAATACACATTTAGTATATTAAACTGTAATATTCCATTCTTAGACATGATTTAACAACTTCAAACTTCAAGTCATACATTGATCGATTATGGTTCCAACCCAGCAAGGGACAGAGAACAATTGAATGTACCTTGGAGTTCATGTGAATGCACTGTCGGACCTTACTCTATGTGGTCTTATTATTCTGGTCACCATCGTGTCTCTGCAGTGTTGTGAATACCACGTTTAGTATGTGAGGAAACCGTTTACCGTGATCTAGCTTGCCTCTACGTAGAGAAGAACTCAATATGCGATGACTCCTATTCACTCTGCCCTCCGACTACTTCACAAACTTCTTCCGCAGATCCTTTTGTCTTCACATGCTTGTCGTGTCGATTCCAGCACAAGATACTCCTGTCTATGCAACCCGTCATGTGCCTACCACTTAATGATCACTTAGCGCAATTATACCACAGTCTTCCTTGAAGTACCAACTGCATTCATTCCGGCAATGGAAGCATGACGTAAAGGCCCCACGCTATTGCGCACGTTCCAGACTGGCATCGTGCCATGTGAAATGAAGTGGCGTCTTCAATATTTGACATGAGACAGCTCCTCCTCACGTTGAACCTCTGCTACCGCAACCTCCAATAGGCCAGGAACTCCGGCGAAAGGAGTTTACAAGTGTCCCAACCCTGCCAACTGTCTTTTGTCTTCTCTGTGTCTATTCTGTAGACGGATTGTCTCCTCCCAAGACAGCTTCTTTTACCCGCATATAACTCCACTAGGCCAAACCAAATCTAACGAAAGGAATTGTTATTGTTTCCACACATGTTCAGTTTCAAAGATCTTCGAAAACCATTCTCCCCATGCTTGATCTCTTCCCCGAATCACCTTTTATTGCGAACGAAATTGGTTCCAAAATTGGTTGTAGTATTCTCGTAATATAACTTCTTGAAGATTAAAGTTAACAGTATTTAAATATTAGTTTATAATTATAACTAATACTTAAATATGCAACCTTAATTATTATTTATTTAATATTGGTATATATTGTAAATTACCAATATTAGACAATTAATATTATTAATTCAATATCACAAGTCTAGGACATTACAGACTTGAGGACCAATAGGAAGCAAGGAAGCTGCCAAGTCATCATACAACTCATCATTATGAACATGCATGTCTCTTTTCTCTTTATCCCTTTTAGCAAAACTAATGAACTTAAGTAAAATTTCACTAAGTTCCTTCATGTCAACACTAGGGAGGCTTCTTGCAATCTTTATCTTAATTTCATTTCCCTATCCTTAGGAATTCTTCATCGTTCTTGGACATCTTGGATAGCTGGACTTTGTAATGCATGCACCCTTGGTATTTCCTCTATTGTTTGGAATTCATCTTTGTCCTTCGAACTTGATCCTTACGGCAATCCCTTGAACACATGAACATCTTCCTTGGCATATTAAATCTTCCTCAATTCATTTCCTTGGATGACTCCACCGTCATTAGGATCATTCCACTTGATGGGAACCCTGTCCTTGAACTCCTTCTTGCTCGAGACCTCAAACTTGTCCTTATGTCCTTGTCCATGTTCCAATGCTATCTTTGGTGTTAGAATAATCCTCGAACATTACTTGGTGTATTTGTTTGATCCTTATGGAAATTGATCTCTTTGGACTAGTCCTCCTTCAATGATATCCTTGGTCTTGAGCTCGAACTTCTCTTCCACCTTCCTTTGTTCACTTCTTCGCAATAATCCCTCTCTTTGATGCGAACAAGATTCCTGGTACAAAGCTCGAAATTAGAATGGTCTTAAGGGACTTAAACAAAATAATAAATTTCAGACTTCACAATCCTTGAATCTGTTAATGAATTCCACATCCTAACATAGTAATTCAATCCAATGAAGGTAATAACTAGCGTGAGCATTTGGATAAGAATCCTAGGATGAAAAGAACCAATCAACACTTAGCCAAAATGAGGGAACTGACTTTTCATTAAAATCTGATTTTCTAAGGACAACATGAACATGTCTGAAAATAGTTCATTGATTGGTCTCAACAACTTGTAAAAAATTCACTACTCACCAAGTCCATGAATTGCTATGTGGATTATGAATTGCGCTCATGAATTCATTAAGCATTAAAATCACATTTTCTCACCAATGTCAAGTCTGAAGACACGCCTGCAATCTGCACTTTCAAATGAGTTTGGGTGGCAAAATTGGTGTTTTGGATGCTCAAGGACCTAACGAAGACTCAGCACTATCAAACTCTTTAATTGGCAAAGTTTAGAAATTATGGGGAATTTCTCAAAAATCGCCCTTGCTGTAGGTTGTCTGCAGACCTGGGTCTGAAACCTCGGATTCTAGGGCCTTCAATGGCTTCAAATGAGTCTCAAAATAGTGCCAAAAGGTCTGCCATAAATTCTGATTAGTTTGCCATCAAAGTGCAACTTAGAATTTCATAAAAAGAAATCAACTTTTAGAGGAAGTCTTCAGATTTATGCATGCAGCTCTCTTACCACAGCCTTTAAATGTCCGACAATGGTTTGAAAAGCTTGGCAATGGGCAAGGGAAGACTCGGCAAGCAATTCCGGACAGCTCTAACTTACACCTTATTTTTTATGAATTTCCTAAAAAATCGCCCCTGTTTTGGAGTCTGCAGATTCTGGGCCTTAAATCATCTTGCTTCAGCCTTGGGATGCATGCAAAATGCAAGCAAAATGATGGGGACTGGTCTGCAATAAAACTTTGGATCAGATTGCAAACAAAACAAACCCAAATTTACATGAAAAAAATGCAATTTTCAGACCCAATCTTCAGATATTCGCTCATAGCACTCTCACCTTATTGTCTTGGTGACTGAAAATGGTTGGAAAACGTAAGTAATTGGTCACCAAACAATCTGCAAACAAGTTTGGATGCTTAAAACCCTTTGATTATTTTCTATGATTTTCAAAAAAAATCGCCCCTGTTCTTGAAGTTTTCAGATCTGGGCATACATACCTCAAATTTAGCCCTCTAATGGCCTCCAAATTGATGTCCAAGGATGGGAGACTAATTTAGAATGAGTGCTTGGCAATTTGGGCACTTGGAATAATTTCTATGAATTTCCAAAAAAATTGCCAATCTCTCAAGTCTACAGATTTTGGACTGATAATCTCTTTCCCTTGGCCTTCTAATGTCTTCCAATGCCTTAGAAAAAGTTGTCTTGATGCTTGCAATCAGCCATGGATGGAAGGAGAAGTTGGAAGAAGTGGAACAATTCAAGGATGAAGTTGCTTCTCATGGAGTCTTGCTTCAGATTTCAGCTTGCCTTGCCTTTGCCTTCCAAAATTATTCATGTTTATAACAGCAGCACCCCTCCTTTTATACTTGTTTTTGCCTCTTATTTGCCTTCCACAAGCAATGTGGGATAAAAGATTTACCACCTTCTAGAAGGTTCCACTTTGACTTTATTAATTTCCCACATTAACTTTAATTAAATAATAAAATTCTGCCATAATGGGGAAAATCGATCCATGCTTGGACTCTCAAATTTGCCTAAGTCCACAACTTGTATGGACTTGCAACCGTATCCAAACTTCAACTCCATCCATGCAAGGTAGGGAAAAATGGTCAAAGTTTGGATAAAAATCCACTTTATACTTAGAAAAAACTTTGATATTGCCTTGCTATCAAAAGGGGGGAGAACCGGCCTTAGTATGGACAAATTTGACACTTAGAAAAATTTCGCAATTTGGCCTCAAAGGGAAATTCGACCCTAGTCTGGATAGTTCTCATACTTAGAAAAATTTTCACATTTCATACTCACTTGAAGGGAAAAACATGATATGTCCGTACATCTCCAACACTTAGAAAAAATTCGCACTCCATGCTTGGTTCCAAGGCAAAAACGACCCATGCTTGGACTATCTTGACACTTAGAAAAATTTGGAGTCCATACTTGCCATGTAGGGGAAAAACAACCCTAGCTTGGACTATTCCAATACTTAGACAAATTTTCACTTTCCCTATCCAACCAAGGGAAAATCGACCCCTGTCTGGACACTTTCCAGACTTAGAAAAAATTTAGCTTATGCACTCAGTCTTGGGGCAAAATCGACCCGTTTGGACACTTTCCAGACTTAGAAAATTTTCAACACTCCAAACTCAAATCAAGGGAAAAACGACCCTTGTCCGGATTTTTTAAACACTTAGAAAATTTTCAAGTAGAATTCATCCAAAGTGGTGGAAATTCATGTTATGCTTGGATTTTAACCCCAATGCTTAGAATTTTTCAAGAGAAAGGCCAATTAATGAAGCGAAATTCATGTATAGTCTGGATTTTGATCAAAATATGAAGGGAAAATCATGTATAGCTTGGATTTTGATCAAAATATTAAGGGAAAATCATGTATAGCTTAGATTTTGATCAAAATATGAAGGGAAAATCATGTATAGTCTGGATTTTGATCAAAATATGAAGGGAAAATCATGTATAGCTTGGATTTTGATCAAAATATGAAGGGAAAATCATGTATAGCTGGGTTTTGTGTATTTTTATAAAGAAAATTGATTTCTTTGTTAGGATTTTGGCCATTTTGTACGTAAAAAAATGATTTTATAAGGGTTTTAAGGCCCTTATGCATGAAATATGCCTTTATATAGAATTTTGGACAAATTGGCTAGCCAAAATTTAAACACTGAGAATTTTACGTCGAACCCATTATAACATGACCCTAACAAACTTTATTTTTCAACGTTCCCATTTTAAAAATCACAACCTGGCTACTTGATCTCTCCACTACCTCTCAGTCTTTTAAAGCTCAAAATTGCCCAATGTAATGCCAAAATTTGCCAAACCTAACAACTATGAACAAAAGAGGGGGTCCGCATTTGCAATGGGGTGATGGTGTGAAAACCTCACAACAAGATGAAACAAGGTCCTTGTTCCTTTCATTGTTGCAGGTATATCAGTCAAATTTGTCAAGGGTTTCAGCCTCTCCATAGCACAAATACTATAATTTGAAGACAGATTTACAAGCTCCATCTAATCATGAGGGTTTAGGGTATTTCATTGTATCAAAGAAATCAATAGGTTTAGCATTCAATTGGATTAGAAGATTCAAGGTGACATGAGTACTGCATTATTTTCCAAACCCTAAGGAATGATTGAGTGTTGTTGCAGTTCAAGGTTGACAAAAATTCGTCATGGCGACCAACATCAAATAGGTGCTTATACAAAGTTTTCAGTTCATGACTGCCCTAATCGGCAAGGAGTAATCAACAAGTTCATTGGCTCCAAGGAAAAATGAACCAAGATTAGAAGATCCAATCAAATTTATGAACTAGAGTTGGTGCAAAAAAAAATTTTAAAAGTTAAGTGGTAAAAGTTGCTACTTTTCAAAGGAAATGGATGTGAGCCTATTATTAGGCATTTATTTTATTAATTATTTTAAGATTAAAAGCTTAAAAGTTATTTGATTTCCTTTTTCTGTCGATAGGGATAGGATTGCATTCAAGAAACTTAGAAATCCTTACAAGTTACATGAGAATAGTTTATTATGTTTATCCCTAAAAGCTACCTCTTAATTGCTTATAAAGAAGCATTTTGAGCACATAATATGTAACAAGAGTTGACACCAAAGTTATGCTATCAAAGTTTTCATTCAAAGTCTTAAGTTGAATCATTGTGTTGTGGATGTGAGAAGTTGATAAGTTAGCAATAAAAGGATCCATATTTAACTTTGTGTAGCACTTGCCTTTGTTCTTTGAAGTAGTTTTTCATGCTTCTAACGAGTTACTTCTTCTCAGTCTTTCATCACATTTCCTATTGTTAGTGAAGTGCTTTTCTGTTTAAATTAATCTTGTTGTTGATGTTAATCCATTGGCCTTTCTTTAACCAGTGGAAAAAAAATTATTTCCAATTCATGTTAGTATATACAACTGTAAGTCGTGATTCCTGCAGTGCCATCACATATTGTCCATGCTTTGACCACGGGAGAAATGAGGGTGCTTGTTTATCATAGAGAATATTAACATGTAAGGCTTAACGCCTGCAATTGAGTGTTGTGTGTTGTATAGTGTCCTTTATGATGTTTGGGAGAAGGGAACCATTTTTGCATTGTTTAAGGGTTGTCCTGCATGACTGACAACTCAAATATTCTACATCAAAATGCTAGAATTATTTAAAAATTATATATATATATATATATAGAATCAGAAAATCAAGTATACCTGTTTCAAACTTGTAACATACTACATAGGACAGTATTGGAAAAGAAGCATTCGCCCTCTACATGTTAAAAAGACTCGTATGAATAATAACAACAACAGAGCAGTGCATGTGGAAAAGACAAGTTGAGCCCGCTAGATAATTTCAAGAAAAAAACAACACACACCAGCAATATAATAAAAAACTTAAAGGAGGAAAAGCAATCCCATTACCAATATAACTGGTAATAGAACTTTAGACATATTCACAAGCAAGATTATCATTAACTCCAATACTCTGACATGTTAAATGCACCCAACTAAACTCACATGAAATCCACCTTCAAAAAATTAACATTGCCTTCCTCATATAAACAAGCACCAAATCACCCAGGTAAGAGCAATCGAATTACATAGTGGCATTTAGAAGCTTGAAGGTGTTCTTATGATGGTTTAATGTGCTTCCTCCATCATCTATCACAAAACATTCTTCAAGTATTATAGGTGGCATCACAACATCCAAAATCAAAAATTAAAAATTCCAAAGAGATATATATACATTGAGGTGGATGCACCTTCGTAACAGCAGAACATTATACCTTTTATAGGTGTCCTCATTTTGTTTTACTCTGTATAAATGTTCTTACTAAAACGCATTTGACATTGGCTAGTCAGTATATCACAGAGCAAGGGACAAATTGAACATGTGAGAGAGCTGGAAACAGACAAAAAAAAAAAGAATATGTATTTGTTGCAAAAGGCAGAGCTAGAAATTTATTTGGAGAAAGTAAAACTTTCCCTCATTCTCTCACTTCTGCAGGGTGCATAACATATCACAAGTTTAAACTAGAGGTAGTTTGTTCATATGTATAATCACCCATTATAAATAAAGCACTCAAACATTGACTAATAAAGATCAAAGTGAAAAAAGAGCTGTGTCTTGTCATAGAAAATAGAAAATACTAATAACATAAGTTTAATCAACATGCACGATGCAGTTATCATAACCTCACGCAAAAGAGATCTTAGAAAAGTGGAATTCAACTCAGAAATGTCTTACCTCTTCTACAAAATCTTTTACAACAGAAATACCAAGCTTCCTAATAGCTTCCCAAACAAGATAGGACTTTGGCTCTTTTAGCCGCCGACATGTGTCAATAACAAACCTGTTAAACCACCATCAAATAACCTATCAAGTCGGTGTAAATTATTAACTACACAAGACTATCAGCAATAGTATAGAATTGCACAAAGAAGTGACTTTTGTAAAAAGAGTTCAAGCACCTGTTAATGTTGCCAATGGTATTGGCATTGTTCCTGTTTTTCCTGCACTTTTTCTTTTCATGAGGTCTGCCCTTATTATCATGAACTGAACAGTCTATGGTTTTCTCTAACCTGTTTTCTGCAAATAGATAAAGCAAAAAATTACTAAGATATCGAGAATAAGAATTTCAAGAAAATGAAAATATCATCCCTTAAAAAATAATGAACCACCAAATATTTAATACAACAAAAATCATAATTATCCTTGCCTTGCAGTAGAATGCAGACATAAATCTGGGGCCTTCATGGACTATCAGACCAAGGACAGCTGTAATTTTTTATGGCACACAATCTAGTTAATAAATATTTAATTTGAGAAATAGTCAAGATGCAAGGTTATACCTTGTGTGAGGTTTCTTCCTGTTAAGATTTTTCACACAGGGCTTAGTCTGCTTTTCAAGGCTAAACTCAAGCACCTCTTTGAAATATGTAATAATGGCCTTAAGGGCAACAGACTCCAGTGTCTGCATTTCTTTCTTCTGTGTGACAGGAACAGGAGGCAACGGGGGGTGGCAGGGGGTGGCGGCAGGTGGGGTGAGCGGGCTATCTTTGTAACCCCCTTGTTAGCTGATGTAACTCTTTATTCCCTGAAGAAATATTAAATGCATTTCTCAAAAACTAAATTCATAAAAAAATTCAAAAACATAGCCCGCATGGGTAGTGGAGTTGGCTTGGGCCATGGGTTTGCTCCCCATTGGTTTTGGGTTCGACTTCAAGGCCCGGGCTTACCCAATGCACATGGTTTGCGGGCCATTGCGTGCATCCCCAAGAATTAGTCTCGCCCCAGCTCGCCCCTTCCTTAACCCCAACTTGTCAGCAAATAAGACCAAGGTAAGGAGGGTTGGGCATTGGGTTGGGTCGCGGGGATACCCCTAGCACAACAAAAAAAACAAAATTCAAAAACGTAAATCTAGGTAGTATTTAACACTAATACACCTCTATCTCTAACTAAATACTTTAGAGACACACAAAGAGACAGAGAAAAACTAAATAAATTCTAGGCAGAAGACAAATATGTAATAGACAAGACTAGCATCTTGGGAAGATCTTTAGTAGTAAGTCAAAATGGAGCTTTCATAGCAAAGCCCCAGGCCAAATCTCCAAAAGACAATAATGTTAAATACTAAATGACAATAAGAGAGAGAGAGAGAGAGAGAGAGAGAATTTGGCTTAGACTCGCTGAGACTCAATGTTGAACTCAGTCAATATGAAAAACAAGCCGTGTTGCCTTGTAGCCTTGGAGTCAAAAATGTAAATGAGGCAACATGAAACTCGTTCTGAAAAGTTCTCTCAATTGAAGGACATTTGTGGAAGGCAATGAAGGCATAAAGTGCCCAATGCCACTAGAAATTTTCCATTGTTATTAGAGGAATCTGTCTACTACTTCAAAATTTAAGAGCTGAGAAGGGCGTCTCACATTTCATTGTACCCAAAAACAATTGATGCTTTAGAGACAGCTGGAAGATGTTTTAGGACTTCACATGGCCAAGTTATAACTTATATTTTCTTCAGATTCTCAGCAGGGACTAAATTTCATCTTCTGTTTTACACAAACATAAAAGATAAGATAACTAAATACCAAAAAGGCCTAATTATTTTCTTCAAGAAATGTTGCAAGACAAAGCAAAAAATGCAGGATGGAATCATTGCAAGCGATTGCAAAGTGCAGAGAGGTGGATGAGATGCATTTTCAAGGAAAACATATGATTAATTCCCTCTACCTTAAAAGCAGCCCATTAATTTAACCAGCATATAACAAATGAAAATGGACAGAAACATTCGTAACTTTCTTTCAAAGAACATTGAAATTAATATAGTCCAACAGAATTGTTGGTGTAATTAAATATTCATAATTACACTTTACTTAAGCTTACTTAGGATAATGTATTGCATATTAGTTTGTCATTGAGACGCATAGGAGTTTGCACCTAATTTAAGCACATGGTGTGGGAGAAATTCCACTTTAGGTGTGAGATCCACCTTTAGTTCACATATCACATTATCATCCTCATCATGAAAGATACTTCATTGCATAATGGAGGATGATCCACCTTTGGTGGACATGTGATTACACCTTACATAGGTGATAGCTTATCTTCTCTGTATCATTGTCTCTCATCGCCTTTCCTTTATAAAAAGGCCTATTATGTACATTTCAGTAATGTAATGTCCATGTCCATTATCAATAATATCATTATTGCATCTTAATGCAATTATCTTGTCATTTTCTTGTGGAAGTTATCTTGGTCTTTTATTTGATTCTAGGAGTGTTGTAGAGTCACCTAAAACTCTAACATGGTATCAGAGCAATTCTAACATGGCATCAAAGTCATAGGAGTGTCATTGTATAGCCTATTTGGAGAGAATTTTGTTGCAAGTCAAAATTGGAGCTTGTTGGTGCAAATCAAAGGTTAGCATCACATTGAGAAGATCCAAAAACCCCTAAATTGACTTTTGTTTCATCCAAACCTGCCATCTGAGGCCAAATCTAGAGCCATTTGAATTTTGGAGGTGTGGTGGCAGCAATTCAGAAAACATAATTTCAAAGGTGATTTTCAAAGAGCGATATCTTAGTCATCTAGACTCTTTTTTTCAAGCAATTTTTTTGTTTTGGGTAGAATTTCACGATCTACACAATAGTGCAGGTGGTTTCTGAACTTTGTTCGTGATGTTTTCTGAAAATTGCAAATCCTGATTTTTGCAACTTCAAAGGCCTCATTCAAGCTCATATGGACACATTTTCACGTGTTGTTTTTTTTAAGTGCATAGTTTTTTGTCTACTTTTCAAATCTGGTATCAGTTTGGAAAAATTTTGAGTGGACATAATACTTTCAGTATTTGGTCTATTTTGGCCTATATATTTAACACTTGTAATTTGTTAGATCCATGAGTGGTCTTGTATCTTATTTGTTTGAGTCAACTATAGCCTTATTTCTATAGTTGTAATCATTGAAATCAAAAGTCCACTTTAACCAATTTTAGCAACTAGCAATACTATACGCACTAAGTATAAAGTGTCAAAATCATCTATTTTATTTTTTTGGGGGGGGTTCTTTAATTCATTGCATTTTGGGGGATGCATTGATTTGTTGATCTCATTTTCATTTCATGTGAGAAGTGCATCAAGGATGGTTAGATTAGATTGAGAGGAAATTATAGGCAATGGAGTGATTTAGTTCTCGCTCATCTTAGTGAGCATAATCTATTACCCTATTTATACATGGATAAACCTCTTAGTCCTGATGGTTCTTTCGATCAGAACTCTTGGAGAAAAGTCCTCAATGTTATTTATTATCATATGGATGGAGATTGTCTCAGTTCAATCGATGACAACAAAACAGAGACCATTCCTGATCTTTGGACCTTTCTTTGGGTGATGTATGGAGATCCACATGTTCCTCCACTCCCAAAAGGTTTAAAACCTCCAGTTGCGGGTCCCACTTATCCTATTGAGATCACTCCTACTGTTGCTCCTGATGATTCTTGTACTGCTCCAACCATGGTTCCTTGTGATTGAGTGCAGTAGGATATTCCTTGTCTTCCATTTATAGTTCATTGGGATGACTTCTTAACAGGGATTGCAGGCTTGTTTGTGGAGTCCTACATTGAGGATTTGGGAGACATCATTGATGACATTCATCTTCTCTTTGTTGAGGATGATCCATCTTCAGCTGTTGCGAGGGAACACTCTAACCCTCATCTTCATTCTCCATTTGATCCTTCTTTCGAGCTTGACGTGATTGTGGATCCTTTGATATAGCATTTGGAGGAGGTCTCTTTCACTTCAAAGAAGACATTTGAGTCTTTGGAGATTGGTTTTCATAAGTCTCAAACTTCACTTGAGATGCCGCATTGCATGGTTCAAGATGATCATACTCATATGTGTGAGATTCCTATTCAATTTCCTTTAAAATCATACATTTGGAGGGTTCTTCCTAGAGATTGGGGAGGATTCATTAATACACCTATGGCCTTGTTTCTTCCTCAGGGGAGGAACATTATTCAGTTTTCTTGATGCAATTTCTACATTGATCCAGGAGCATATATCATGGGTGTACATTCTATATTCAGAGGGGGCTACTTTTCTTCTCTTCCTACTTCATATTTTGAGGAGACATCCTTGTCTTTGGAGTTTGCTCACAAGGAGGCACCATTGGTTCCTTGCTTGACACCTTTTTCTATTAGGCTTGTTCCTACTTGGTTTGTGGCATCTTCATCAAACAAGGACATGGCAACACTTGAGCATACTTCAAAGACATCATATTTTATTTGGATTCCCCTTCCTTCTTCCTATCCACAATGGGAAGCCTTCTTGCATCTATACTTGGTTTATCTTCTTCCTAAGGGGAGAAATGTCGTTTGTAGGCATTGCACAATGTTTTGCCTTCAAGCACTCACCATCCTTGGAGGAGGTTATTCATTATGGGAGGGATATCATGTCTCCTTATTTCCTTCCTTTGGGGGGATTCTAAATTGTATATACATGATGAATGTCATAAAGGAGGGGTCTTGAGTTCTTCATCCATCTATGCATCTTGTGTGTTTTCATCTCTCTTTTTGGAGGAGAGTTTTTCCCATGAGGTTTCCTCTCTTTCTCCACTTTATGAGAGATTGCATTCATTTCTTGCATTGCATTTGCATATTGTACATGGGTACCTAACATGGCCTCATAGCCAAGACCATCTTGCATTGTGAGTTTAAGTGTATTCCCCTAAATTGCACTTAAAGGGGGTGTTGGTGTAATTAAATATCCCTAATTACACTTTACTTAAGCTTACTTAGGATAATGCATTGCATAATAGTTTGTCATTGAGACACCTTAGAATTTGCACCTAATTTAAGCACATGGTGTAGGAGAAATTTCACTTTAGGTGTGAGATCCACCTTTAGTAAACATATCACATTATCATCCTCATCATGACAAATACTCCATTGCATAATGAAAGATGATCCACCTTTAGCGGACATGTGATTACACCTTGCATAGGTGATAGCTTATCTTCTCTTTATCATTGTCTCTTATTGCCTTTCCTTCATAAGGAGACCTATTATGTACATTTTAGTAATGTAATGTCCATGTCCATTATCAATAATATCATTCTTGTATCTTAATGCAATTATCTTGTCATTCTCGTGTATGTTATCTTGATCTTTCATTTGATCCTAGGGTGTTGTAGAGTCACCTAAAACTATAACATGGTATCAGAACAATTCTAACAGGAATGATATATAATAGTAATACAAGAGCGGGACCCAAGATAAATCCTCTTACACATTTGAGTGCAACATACATTTACAAATCTTCAGAGCAGGGTTCAAACTTAATCCACGCCACTTTAAAAGTAGCTCATTAACCAGCCAATACTTATCCAAAAATATTAGCATTCATTATTTATTTTTTCAAAAAAATTGAAAGTCGTGTAGTAGAAGGAAATGTCATGTAACAGTAGCACGTAAAAACATAACCCAAGTTCAAATAACATCACCGTAGCAAGGCAGGCAATAACTCACGTTAGTTATGTGACCAGGTTGTGGAGTAATAGTAAGTATCTAGGGCATAACCCAAGTTTAAAAAATTAGGTCTCGCATCAAAAGCCTTCGATTATACAAGAAAAACAGCAAGAGAAAAGGTGGCCTATAACGGTATCTAGCCTGACCGTGGTGTAACCATAACCAGATAAACTCCGCCATGATCCATGTTTACAAATTGTTAAAAAGCAGTTCAAAAAGAGCCCACTCTGCCTTTGAAGGCTACCCGTAATTTCTTCAAAGATTTACCAATAAATAAACATACAGCAGATAAAAAGAGTTGATAAATACAAAACTCAACAAAAGAAAAAATAGGTTAAGGTTATTTGAACACCTGGTAAATTCTCCTTAAGATCAAATCCCCCAATCCTCCTAAGCTTTCCATCCTCCATATTATCATCTCCAGAAGCATCCGCCATTTCAATGTCTGAGAGAAAACTCGCATTGCCTAAAGAGTCGTCTTCGTAAATTGCTTCCAATACGCTCTCTCTGTCCATATCTTAAATCGTAGGCTTTAAGTAATTGGGTTTTTGAGAAGGTTATTGTCCCAATCTGGGGATACACAAATGAATGAAAGAATTTTACTGAAGAATGTAATGAAACTGCTTTCACACAGACATAGCTGTATACAATCCGAACGCAAGAAAACTAAATGGAAGCTCGAATCCATAAACCGTTTTATGTATAATTGTAGAAGAAAGAACTAATTCATGTAAAGATTAGGACGTTGGAGTGTGGCGGGAAAACAAATGAATAGATATTAATTAGAAAATGTCCGAATAAGAGGTGCAAGTTCATGTTTGTAGGGTTGGGGGAGTTACGGAATTTGATCTCCATTCGGTTAGACAAATATATATATTTTTATTGAAAATAATAATAAAACAATTATTAATATTAACTTTGATTTGAGATTAAGTTATTTTGATAATTTAAGTTCAAAGGTTGTGTAATTTTTTTTAAAGATTTTAACATAGTTTTTTCATGCTTGAGGGAAAGAATCTGAAATATGAATTCAAAAAATATTTTTAATAAATTTTAAAGAAAAAATCAATTTGTTTTTAAGAATATATTGAAGTTGTTATCTTGTGTTTTTTCTCCTTATCTCTCTTCACCTTCTCCTCACCTCTCCTTTCTTGTGGTCAATAGTCTTTCATCACAATGCACAAACATGATTTATAATTGAATAATTAAACTTATGAAATTGTATTTAATGATCCTTAATAAGAACTTAATCATCAATTAGCATGCTTTGAAAAAATTTTGATGTGATGCAAGTTAGGGTGGCATATCATTTTAAGATAAATTTAGGTAAATATTATCTAAATTTGAAGGTAAATATTTGATTATAATCAAAGAATTTAAAATTGGTGGAAAAGATTTTATATAGTTTAATATATAAGTTATATAATTTTATTATTAAAAATATATGCAAAAATTCTATTTTCTATTTTTATTTAAGTATTATTCTCTCTAAAATCAATATAATGTTCTAAATATTTCTTAATATTTTATTAAATTTTTGAATTATAATCAAGTTGTTTGGAAATATTAAAAAACAGAATGATATATTAATCAAATTGAGCAAATTTCACAATTCATAAGTTAATCAAAGTGTGATTATGAATTCAATTGTGTGAGTGTTTTTAGCATCAATATTTTGAATCACACTTTGTGGTATGTGATCAAGATGTTAGAGAGCAAGGAAAAAATCTAGAAGCGCACATTGAATATGATGGATTACGAAGTGTGATCCTAAACGTTGATTTAAAAACACTTATACAATTAGATCCACAAGCATACATTGAATAACATATCAAGTTAAAAGATTTATAATCATACAGAAAAGAACATTAAATTGTGTTCATTTTAAAAATAAATAAATTTCTTGACTTAAAAATGCATTACAAAAGAATTGGACAATACTATAAAAAAAATTGATTGTGCAGAGGCAAAAAAGTGCTTGACCCTCTCAAAAATTTTGGATCAAACCACATACTCTAAGTTCACTTGTTTAGTATGATGCAACCAAACACAAATTAAGAATTTTCATTAATAAAAATCGCTTGAATGTTTTACTTCAATTCTCCTCTACAACTATACCCACAATCTGGAAATTACTCTTTTTGGTATTTTTGCAAGAACTTTAAATTATCATTTTTGGTAATTTTGTATTCTTATCCACATGACTAAGAAGCTACTTATTATTGAAAGTCAACAAGAGTGACACTATTTGTCAACTTATTATACCAATTATTGATCCCCTAAATAGGCTCCCACCTAAATGAAGGGCATTCTAAAAGTGTTGCAGGAGTGGGATGGGGTGTGCCCTACAACACAACCTCCAAGATTTTAGAAGTCGACGCTTCTTGGTTGGTGTTTGGAGAAAAGGAAGGAGACAACCTTCAACAAATAACCTAAGCTAAGGGGAGGCAAAATGCCAAATCAAAGCTTTGTTAGACGGCCTAAGAATTTATCAGATAGTATTTACAAATTTGGGCCATTTCTGGTTAGAGCTTTATTCCTTCATCCACTTACAACATGGTGCACCACATTCCCTTCATTGTTGGCAAGAGAATGAGAAGAAAATGTCACTAGACATAGGGCTCGCACATTCATATCCTAGTATGGAAAGCATATGTAAGGATCTGAATTAAGGCACATCACTCCTAAAGTAAGTGCAAGTCTCCTCAATAAAAGACACAATATTCAACAATATTTTGAGGCGTATAGAAATAGTTTGAATAAGGGTCACAAGAAAAGACCTCACTTCCTAAACACCTTCTTCCTAAGGAGTAGGTTGCAGAAGACATAAACTAACTAGGCCAAACCTATAAGAGTTCATCACATGACATAGTGATTAATAAAAAGGAAAAGGTAATGAGTACACAATCATCATGATTTATTAAGAGAAAACAAGACAAGGAAAGAGAGAATGTCCCAAAAAATTAATATTAGAGTATGTGCCCCTGGTCGATAGGCCATAGGGTCTTGTTCTCAGAAATGCAAATCTATAAATAGTACAGTCTATTTTTTACGTATTGAATAGAGTTTAATATTTTCCAACCTCTTTCATTTTGCAATCCTTTGAGGTTTTATTGAACAACCCTCGGCCAACATGATCACAAAATGATTATGATTTTATTATAATTGATTGACATGCCAAAAAATCTAGCATAGATCACGTAATTCCTTGTGTTGTAGGTGATGCAAGGGAGGATATTGAGAGGGGCCAAAGGCACACCCTAACCAGATCCACCTTGCAAAACAACACGTGGAAGCAAAAACAACAAAAGTGGGAGAGAGAAATGCAGATGCTTTGATATATTATCTTCAAATGTATTCATACATGTCAGGCTGTAAGGCCTTCCCAGTTTAGGCCAGATATTACCATTAAGTACAGAAGTCCTCCAACATGCGAGGATCTACAGATAATCTCTAATTTTCTATCTTCTATCTTCTATCCCCCAAAAACTCTCATAAACTCTAAACAAACAACTACATTTATACAAGAGGCTATCGAGCCAAGTTGGCCTTTAGATCCACAATCAATGGAAGGAACAACCAGATCTAGGTCCACATGCTTCCCAATGATGGATACCAACATTAAATTTGTGACCCAAATTAAATGCACAAGTTAGCCTCAACAAAAAACTAAATCAAACAACTCAGTAAGCAAGGAAATCGAGCACCAAACAAGCATCACTGAGCGCCAAGGAAATTCACCGAGCGCCAGAGAGATAACCAACCAACACCGGTGAACAAAGGAAACTGAGCAACACCAAACCAACTTAGTCAAAGCAGGAACCAAGTAACACAAACAAACTCAAATATGTTTTTGGTGACACGGGATTGCCAAGGACATGAGATGCTCCTGCATCAGACACCTGGGGTTATTTGAGAATGATTCTCTGAATCATGAAGTAGGTATGATCTGAGCTGCATCCAACTCAGACTATGAAATCCATGAACTATCTTCAATCGGTCTATTCTTCCACTTTACCAAATATTCCATATACTATTTTCCTCTTATACTTTTGCCAATTCTTTGCTCCAAAATTTGCTCAACTTCTTCATTCTGTTTCGTAGGATAATCCATTGATATTGTCATGTCTTCATTAGGTTCATGATACTCATATAAATTAGCAATGTTGAAAATAGGTGATATGTCCATGTCATCAAGTAACTCAATCTCATATGCATTTCCACTGTCAAATTTTTTCAAAATCTTGCAAGGTCGAAACTTCTTCATTTTCAGCTTCCCATATGTTCCAACAAGAAATCTACCTTTCTTCAAATGAACCATCACTTCATAACCAACATCAAAAGTCTTATGTCTCCTTGATCTGTTAGCTCTGTCTTTGTATTTATGATTACTCTTTTCCAGCTTAAACTTCACATCTTCATGAAATGTCTTCATGTACTTAGCAAATTTTATTCCTTCAACACTTCTCTTTCTTTCATCGGTAATGTCTCTCAAATCTGATATATATACCTCTCAGTTGTATGCCATTTACAATCTCAAAAGGTGTTTTCCCGGTACTCCTATTTACTGAATTATTATATGCAAACTCTGACTGTGCCAACACAGAATCCCAATTACTTGGTGTGTCTCCAACTAAACATCTCAAAAGATTACCCAAACTTCTATTCACAACTTTTGTCTGTCCATCAATCTGTGGGTGAAATGTAGAACTATATTTCAACTTGGTGCCAAACTTTCTCCAAAGAGTCTTCCAAAAGTATCCAACAAATTTACTATCTCAGTCAGAGATAATACTCCTCGGTAATCCATGCAATCTGACAATTTCCTTAAAGAAAAGATCTTCTATATGTACTGCATTTGATGTCTTTCTACAAGGTATAAAATGTGCCATTTTATAAAACATATCCACAACAACAAATATAGAATCATTACCTCTTACTATCTTCGGTAAGCCAAGTACAAAATCCATATTGATGTCAATCCAAGGTTTCTCAGGTACCATAATCGGTGTATACAATCCAGTATTCTAACTTACTCCTTTTGCAACTTGACAAACTCCACAACTTCTCACAAATTTTTGAGCATCTTTATACAACTGTGGCCAAAATTATTTCTCCTTAAGCAAATTCAATGTTTTATCAACACCAAAATGTCCAGCCAAACCACTACTATATTTGTCCTTTATCAAATTAGTTCTCATTGGTCCTCTCGGTATACACAACTAAATAACTTTAAACAACATACCTCCTTGCATAAAATATTCATCACATTTAGTACTCATTTGATCTTGAATAGGTGCTCTACACTTTCTCCATGGCTTAGAAAAATCAGGATCAAACTCATAAGAATCTCTCATGTCATCAAAGCAAAGAACTTCAATTTTCATCCTGGTCATCAAAGATCTTCTTCTACTTAATGCATCAGTCACCCGGTTAGTGACTCCACTCGTATGCTTTATCACAAATGTATAACTCTGCAAATACTCAACCTATTTCATATGTCTCTGATTCAACTTACTCTAACAACCCAAGTATTGTAAAGCCTTATGATCGGTATACAACACAAATTCACTCAACATCAAATAATGTCTCCATTTCTTTAGTGCTTGAACAATAGCATAGAATTCTTGATCATACACAGAATATTTCCTTTTTGTCTCATTCAACTTTTCACTAAAGAAAGCAATAGGTTTACCTTCTTGACTCAACATAGCTCCAATTGTACTACCACTTGCATCACATTCCACTTGAAATACCTTATTGAAATCAGGCAATGCCAAAACAGGTAATTCAACAACCTTTTGCTTTAGGGTCTCAAAACTTTTATCAGCTCCATGTGTCCACTTGAATTCTCTTTTATCTTCTCTCATAGTCTCAATTATGGCATTACAAATTGAACTAAAATTCCTAATGAACTTTCGATAAAAAATTACCAAACCATGAAATGATCTTACCTCACTAGCATTCTCAGGTGTAGGCCAATTCAAAATAGTTTCCACCTTTTCAGGATCCATTTTCAAACCATCAGTTGAAATCACAAATCCCAAATATACAATCTCCTCTTTCATGAATGAACACTTTTTCAGATTTATCAATAACTCTTCTTCTTTCAATCTCTGCAAAACTTGTCTAACATGCAAAAAATGTTCTTCTTTGGTCTTACTGAATATCAGAATATCATCAAGATATACAATCACAAACTTACCCAAGAATTTCTTCAAAACTTCATTCATCAACCTCATAAAATTACTCGATGCATTAGTTAAACCAAAAGGCATAACCAACCACTCATACAAACCTTCTTTTGTCTTGAAAGCAGTCTTCCATTCATCACCTTCTCTGATTCTGCTCTGATGATACCCACTTTTCAAATCAATTTTGGTAAAATACTTTGCTCTAGTCAAACTGTCCATTATGTCATCCATTCTCGATATAGGAAACCTATACTTCACTGTTATCTTGTTGATTGCTCTAGAATCGGTACACATTAGTAATTCTCGATTCTTTTTAGGTGCCAATACAATAGGTATAGCACAAGGACTCAAACTTTCTTTGATCAAACCTTTCTCCAACAATTTTTGAATATGTCGGTTCAATTCCTGATTGTCGATAGGTGTCAATCGATGAAGTGCCTTATTCGATAAACTAGCTCCAGGGATTAGATCCATGCAATGATCAATGCTTCTCTTTGGTGGAAAACCATCAAGTACATTATCAGAAATGATATCTTTGTACTCAGTGAGTAGCTTATCAATCTCCTTAGGGACACTATCCTCTATTTTCTTACTCAGTTTGTTAGGAATCACAGCAAAACATACATCATACTTATTCAAGTGCTTAACAAACTTTCTTCCTTCCATCAAGAAAACTTTCACAGATGTGCAAACATTACTAACAAGTTCTTCTATCAAATGTAACAAGATTTGTCTTCTTCCATCAGCCCAAATAGTATATTTATGCAATCTCCCATCATATATAGCATGTCTATCATATTGCCAAGGTCTACCCAACAAAATATGACAACAATCCATAGGCATGATATCACATAACACCTTATCTTAGTACTTTCCAATTTTCAAATTCACATAACATTGTTCACTTACCAAGAGTGTATGCTCATCTTTGATCCATGAAATCTGATAGGGCTTCGGATGTTCCAACATTTTCAATTGCAATTTCATGACCATTTCCTCAGATGCCAAATTATTTGAGCTACCATTGTCAATGATTACCTTCCAAAATTTATCAGAAACTCTACATCTAGTCTTGAACAAACTTTTCCTTAACGAATCTTCCTTTTTACCTTCATTCGAAAGTTCTCTCCTTACCATCAAGTTATTTTCCTTCTCAGGTTCATTCGGTGATTCTTCTTGCACCAAAGCATTTCTACTACTACCATCCTTCTTACTTGCATCTATACACTCAAATGATCTATGGCCTTCTTCTCCACAATTGTAACAAGTTCCTCAAAAACCACCTCTGTTATAACCACCTTGATAGTTACTACCTCTGTCTCTAGATGAACTTTCACCTTTCCACTTGGTCTTGCCTTTATCCAAATTTGTCTTTTCTGGTTCAGATCTACTATTTTCACCATGGGATCTACCTCTTCCTCTAGGGAATCTACCACCTCTACCTCTTTGTATTTTCTCATGTCTCTTGTTCAATTTCTCCTCAGCTTTCAATGCAAATTGATAAGCCTCTTCAATGTTATCCAATTTGACCAAACTAATTTCTTCTTGGATGGAAACTCTCAAACCATTCAGGCATCTAGCAATTATTTCCACATCATCTTCATCATGTCCAGATTTGATATCTAATCTATAGAATTCCTCAGTATATTCTTTTATTGAGCTATCTTTCTATCTTAAACTTTGCATTCGTCTAACTAGGTTAATATGATAATTACAAGGTAAAAACTTTCCCTTCAATTTATTCACCATTTTACTCCATACCTTGATTTTGTCTTTTCCTTTCCTCTTTCTATCCATCTGCAGATGTTCCCACCACAAGGATGTGTGACTTTTCAACTTTTTGCTTGCAATTTTCACCTTCTTTTCCTCAGGTACATTTTCATACTCAAAGTACTTTTCCATCTCAGTGATCCAATCCACCAATTCATCATAACCCAATTTTCCACCATACTCAAGAGGATTAAAGTGTGGTGTAGACTTTAGACTTGTCAAAGCCTTCAAGAATCTTTCCTCACCCCAATCCATCACAGGTGCAAGCTCTACATCACCTTATTCTACCTCAATTTTATCATCACTAACATCTTCAAGATGTCTTCCTCTTCTCTGGGCTGTTTCAATAGCTTCTAATATAACATCAAGATGTCTCAACATGTCTGCCAATCTTGGATCTGCATCTCACCTCCCACAAACCATCTTGAAAACCCTTTGCAATTGTAGGTCAGATCGCAATCTGCTACCCCACAACAATTTAACTAGGGCTTCACAAGAAGGAACCTTCAAACCTAGGTTCACAAACCTAGATCTAGATCTAACCTCGCTCTGATACCACCTAATGCAAGGGAGGCTACTAAGAGGGGCCAAAGGCACACCCTAACTAGATCCACCTTGTAGAACAACATGTAGAAGTAACAACAACAAAAGTGGGAGAGAGAAATGCAGATGCTTTGATATATTATCTTCAAATTTATTCATACATGTCAGGTTGTAAGGCCTTCCTGGTTTAGGCCAAATATTACCATTAAGTACAGAAGTCCTCCAACGTGTGAGGATCTATAGATAATCTCTAATTTTCTATCTTCTATCTTCTATCCCCAAAAACTCTCCTAAACTCTAACCAAACAACTACATTTATACAAGAGGCTACTGGGCCAAGTCAACCTTCAGATCCATAATCAACAGAAGGAATGGCCAGATCTAGGTCCACACGCTTCCCAATGATGGATACCAACATTAAATATGCGGCCCAAATTAAATGCACAAGTCGACCTCAACAAAAAACTAAATCAAACAACTCAGCAAGAAAGGAAACTGTGTGCTAGACAAGCATCACTGAGTGCCAGGGAAATTCACTGAGCACTAGAGAGATAACCGACCAACATCAGCGAACAAAGGAAATCGAGCAACACCAAACCAACTCGGTCAAAGTAGGAACCGAGCAACACAGACAAACTCAAATATGTTTTTGGTGACATGGGATTGCCAAGGACCCAAGATGCTCCTGCATCAGTAGGTGAATGTATCCTTCTAATTGGTTAATCACAATATGCATCTTAGTTGGGCTCGAAAGAAAGAATTATGGTGGATTAATAAGAGATGCCATGATTGCGTAGGATAATCTGAATGGTTTAAAGAAAATAGTTGTCTAGAATGATGTTAGTCATGGAATTCCTTATAGGAAGAATATTCCCCAAGTATGTATCGGTAGGCCCTATTAGAGCATGGGTGTTTGGGGTGACATGTGGTAGGCTAGTGGAACTTTTATAGGGTGCATCCTCTATAGGATAGAAACTCTGATGAGCTAACACATATCAATTGGCGTCGAGGACCTTAATGTTGTGAACACACCCCGCATGATCATGTGACTAAAGGGTTAGCACAAGCGATATTTTAAAGTTGGTGATGTAGAAGGAGTCTACATTTTGGAAACTTTTAGGGAATCTCGACATGTCGAGAGAGAACCTTAGAAACTTTGGTCACATAGACCAAAGCCTTATCCATTAGGTTAGGGAGTCAAATCATTTTGGATTTCTTAGATTAGTCATCTTTAGGAGTCATTGAATGAACATTCGAGGTGTCATAAAGACCTACATGCAAAAGTGAAGATCAAAGACTTTCTTAAAAAGAAAGCTAATATATAAAATCAAGGAACGAATCAAACCAAAGGACTCAAGGTATGGAACAAATTGCGAGAGATAACCACTAAGAGAGAAAAAAGATAAAATAACAAGTCGGGTTAGCCAAGAGATGCAAATAATCATGTTTATAAATCAAATAAGCAGATCAACTAACCCAACATCCACAAAGGAAAGGGGTACACCAAGAATGAAAATTAAGTGACTATATGTGATCTTGACTTCATAACAAAACCTTATATTTGATATACTGTGCTGACAACATTAATCAAGTATTAGATTAACCAGTCAAAAAAAGAAAAAAGATCACTCGTGGATTTATTGTGTGTGCAAGCAATTAATCCTTCTCTTTACTAAGATGATGAAATGGCTTCCACTTGTCCACTAGAATACATAGGTGAGATTCATCCCATAGCCAATCAGATATAGCCTTATAGGCAACCAGTCATTCATAACCCCAACAAGGATATCTCCTTGATAGTTATTAACATTGATCTACTACCAGTTGAGTGTCCATAGCCTCGGTAGAGTTTTTAACATGACCTATTTTTTGCATTTCTTTTTGGTTTTTTTCTTTTGTTTCCATTTTTTGTCCTATTTAGCTTTAGTATACATGGATGATTATTACATCATCCTTCTAGGTTGGTTGTTGAAGTGGTAGTAGAATATTCTTTGATTTTCCACCTAATAGATAGAAGAAGGATATCTTAGCATCATTAATATAAATATTTAAAATGAGGAGCATGCAAAATATAGCTACATATCACTAGTTTCATGAAATGATAGATATTAATGTTAAATGTTGCAAAAAAAATTGTTAGCACACAAGGAATCAAAAATAATCTTTCATTTTGAACCAAGAGTAAATGCAATTACCTTTTTTTAGCATTCAAGGAGTAAAGATCTCCTCTAACAGGACTATCGACAGCCAAATTGGGCTTAGAGTTCCAAAAATAAACAAATGACAACCCTTGAAAAATGGGCATAGTAGTTTTGCAAGTTTATGTGATATTCTCTCAATTTTGAAGTTAATGCAAAATGCATGCGAAGATGGTCGACTACTCTATAAAAGGGCAATGTGTTTGAAAGGTGGAATAAACATTTAGTAGACCTTGAGAGACGAGTGTGTAGGATTAGTCAATGTAGCTAAGAGACATGGATACACCCATAAGATTGACCTACCAATTGCCTCCTAGGACTCATAGATGATGATACGCTAGTCGCATTAGTTAGCACAAATAATAAATTAGTCCTCACTACCCTGAAATGAGTGTTGTGCGAAGACTTTCTGCATAGTGAAGACCTTTACTGTCTTAACATGGACATTTCATCTAGCTTTTTGGGCTCTCTAGTAGACTTAGGGGAGTTTAGGGACGTGATTCTTTTTCTTGCGGTGGGAATGTTTGGAAGAATTCTTTGTGGAAGGCTTGAGAATGTGATTTTTGTAGCTAGTGATTGTGTTGGGTTTCCATTAGCAACTGACTTGAAGACCTACCTAGAGATGGGGAATGAGGTCATTTGTTCCTTTGTTATGAATTTTCGCTTCCAGCCCTTAGACATTCATCATTGTTACTAATGGCATGGGGTCAAATGTTTGAAGAAATACCTAGACCTGAAGTTGTATATGGCTGAGGAGGCGATACAAGACTTCTACCTAGGGGTTATGTTTTAGAAATCCTAGGATACACCTACCAATTCAATCAAAATGGAGTCTTCAACTCATAAGAGTACTCAGAGGAGGGAAGAGATGAGTCGGGAAAAGATGGACCTAGCTTTGAAGATGCCTGATCTGTGCCAAGAAGAAATATTTTGCTTTAAAAAAAAGAAATGTTATGATACATAAAGAAAACTATAAATGGCAAGGAAAATCTAGCTATGTTTTTGCAAACTTTTGAAATGTACATAGATACCAAAGATAACTATTTTATATATATATATATTCTCATTTTATTTTGGTGTCTACATATGATTTTTTCCTTTCATTTACCATTTTAAAATGTTCATTTCTTCAAAGCCTTAAAATAAATCTTTTAATGTTTGCTTCAAATAATTGAAATATCATAACAAGAGGCCTCGCCTCTATACATGGAATGATGGCAAGGTAGAAAATACCTTTTCTAGAATGTGTGCGAGAAAAGCAAAAACCATGTTGCATTGGCACACTTGCTCTTAATAGACAAAAGGGGGGTTAGTGCAACACAATTTGAAGTTATCATTGTTTAGAGAAAATCTTGATGCACAATGACAACAATCATGAAAGATACATTGTAGACTAACAAGGGGGACTGATAACTATACATGGGATACTAGAAATGGGTCATCTTGTGTAGTGGTGCTTATTGAAAAGAAAACAAACCAACTAACCCAACCTAACTATTTACACTAATTTATAGCTTCAAAATTTAGGAAGCTATTTATTGGACTTGAGAAGTAGCTACCCTTACGACCTACCTTTTTCTTTACAATTAATGACTCTGGAATATTTTGGCAAAAGAAAGGTAACATGGGTATTACCCTTCTTGGGCGTGATGCGTTATAGGTGACAACATTATAACTTGTTTTGGGTACTTCCTCTAACATCATAGGAGACAACATCTCATGACCTTTGAAAAGACTCTTTTCATGCTCTAACGTGAGTATGAATTCAATGAACTAACAAGAAAATGATACTTGATTGGGCACCAATAAGCCTTCTTTAAAGGAGTTACGGTTGGGGGCGCATTGGTGTGCTCTTGGGGCTCAACGAATGGTAGCTCTACCATCTAGCTTGTAGGATATGACTTCATCTAAATTATCAGAGTGCACTCATAAAGTAATGTGTAAAAGACCTCAATCTCATTCTAGAAACACATGTCATCGCATTCTACCTCCCCTTGCTCACTAAAAAGGCTAGGGAGAGGTTCCCATGGTGATGCCTTTTCTGAAGGAATTGCTAAAACCTCCAAAACTTGCAAAGAAGGACCTCATCATCTTTGATGAAATAGGGGATCTTGAAAAAGAGAAGAATCATATCATTAGCCTTCAAATGTGGTAGGGGAAGGCTATCTTCTTCATGGGGCTCACTCACTTGTGTAAATTGTGGGTCTTGCTAACGTTGTTCATTTTTTTTGCTTTGAGCACAAACCACTAGTCTAATCCTTGAGTGATTCATGAGTAGGATAATTGATTTTTTAATCCTTGAGTGATTCATAGGCTATCACACAACCATCCTACATCAAAACTTCTCTAATAACCTCTAGGGAAGCATCAATATAAACAAAAAAATCACCTACCAAGTTTGGAACTTCCAATATGGGTGCACTAGTTAACATCTCTTTAAGGATCTAGAATTCCACCTCACATTGATCTATCCAAATGAACTTCTTCCCCTTTCTCTAAACAGATGTAATGAGATGCGCTATCCTTGAAAATTCTCTCACTAACCACCATTAATATACTAGAAAACCCATAAAAATACGCACCTTAGGCACATTGGCCAATCTACTATCACCCGAACCATTGAAGGGTCCACAATAATACCATCTCCATAAATCACATGACCAAGATATTTTATCTCAGTTTGAAAGAACTCACATTTAGCCAAGTTATAATATGACTAATTATTGTAAAGACACTATAATACCTAATGAAAATATTTCTCATGCTCCTCAAAATTCGTAGAATAGACAAGGATATCATCAAAAAACACCAAAATAAAGTTATTTAAATATGCATGAAAAATTCCAATCATCAAACTCATAAATATAGAAGGTGCATTGGTTAGCCCAAATAGTACCACTATAAAATCATAGTTCTTATATTGGGTACAGAATATTGTCTGACGAATATCTACCTCATGGATCTGCAAGTGATGATAACCAATTTTCAAACCTATTTTGGAGAAAACATTTCCCCCCTTCATCTAATCAAATAAATCATTAGACTAAGGTAATGATTATAGGATCTTAATTGTCACCTTGTTAAGTTATTAATAGTCTATACATCACCAAAGGGAACCATTTTTCTTCTTCACAAAGGTAACTAGGGCTCCCCAAGGTGAAACATTGGGCCAAATGAACCCCTTCACCAACTATTCTTTTGACTGCAAATAGAGCTTACTCAAATCTTGAGTAGTCATACGATACAAAGCCTTAGAAATGGGATTTTCTCCAGTTACCATATTTATTCAAAAATATATTTCCCTCTTTGAAGGCATATATGAAACCTCACTAGATAAAACTTATGCAAAATCCTAAAGAAAATATTGACCAAGAGAAATGTCTCTACTCTCACATTTATCCAAATCATTAACTGACACAACAAAGAGTCGATACCCCTGTTGCATGTACCACTTAAGTTGCATCACATAGATCATTTGAAGAGATATAGGTAATTGGAACTCTATAATCTCCACCTCCTTACCATGATCATCATAACACTGAATGATCTTACACCTACAATCACTATTAGATCCATGAGAATATAACTAGTCCATGCCTATGACCATGCCATAAGATTTGAAAGGAATAATATGGAGATAGAATCTAGTTGCAAAGGATCCTAGATCCAAATTACAACCATGGATGAGAGAATTTGTGGACACCTTAGCCCAGGAGGCTAGCCCAACCTACCACATACCCTCCTACTTTGTTTCCACTAGACCATAATTCTCTACTAAGGAAGGAGATATAAAATAATATATGTCTCTCAAATCAAGTAAAATAGAGGTGGAATTTATGACCTAACAAACCTATGGTCTCTACAATTATGCCCCAGTGCTCAACTTGACATTGGTCCACTACTGCAAACACCCTATGAGACCTACCAACATCCCCTATAGTAGGATCGAAAGTGGCCTAGTTTTGACTAGATGCCCATGTTGAACGCTAAGGATAAAGTATTGCAATGTGGCCATGTTGACCATATGAAAACATCCTCCTCATATACCATAACCTCTCCCTAATAGAGGTTTCCTCAAATATAAAAATGGCCTCTACTAAAATTCTATTGAGTACTTAGATCAGGTTGTGAATTTTGATAACATTTGTTGTGAAGCTAGTTGCGAGTGTTGAGATTGAAAAACACCACCATAGTTATTCTAAAATTTCTTGTTCTAATGGTTTTGATAACCTTTAGAAGATGATGGGTGATTATTAGAGCTTTCTACTCCATAAGAATTATTCCCATTGTAACCTGATCCAAAAAATAGAGCATTACCAGCCTGGACACTTATCTACCCACCTTGACATAATGCCAAATTATCCTCAATTAAGGTAGCCTTCTCAACTTCAGATTTCACTGTCTTGGGTTCTATGACCCAAAATCCTCCTGCAACATGGATAGTGAGGCCCCTAATGAAATTTCAAATCATCATAACCTCATCATCCTTATATCCTACATATGGATTGAGCTCGTAGAAATGATTCTCATACTCCACTATAGTTATAGTCAACTATCACAGATTGTTAAACTCCTCAACATACTTCTATCACCACTGATATGATAAGAAATAGGCCTGAGATATCTCTATAAATAGCTCCCAAGTAACTGTGGAAATGTCTCTACAAAGCTTCTCCTCCTCCATGTGTCACCACATGGAGGCAAACCCTTTAAGATGCATGATTGGACACCTCACCTTGGTATTGGTACCATATGGATGAATTGCAAAGAACCTGCCTATGTATATAATAAATATCTCTATTGTTGAACCATTATTAGTGTATTGTCAGAAAATGAAAGCACTTCCATTTAGGACTGGTTTATCCCTCCAAGTAAGTGGTTTGGAGTCATGTTAAATGCCTTGAATGGGTCTTTGACTTAGATTTGGCTTTTTCCACTTCTTTTTTGCATAATTCTATCATCTTGAATTGAAATTCTGAGATTCTTGACCTCAGGGTCAAGGTCAACCTTTTAGGTCAAGGTTGACCTCAACCCTGACCTATGTCAAGGTCAACCTTGACCTTGACCTAGGGTTCAGATTTAAAAGTCTCAAAGTTTCTAAATGTCAGGTTTCAGAAAGATTTATTTCCTGCTTTTGGGTCGGCTATTTTGGGCTTCAAAATGGTAAAGTCTTAAATTATATTTAATTTAGGTCCATTTATAGGTGTATAGGCTTAATGAGAATTTATTTCCCCTATGTTGTCTCTAGAAGTTTATGCCCTAGATCACTATAAAAGGAGGCCTTCTCCTCTCATTTTCTCCATCTCTCAATCACAAATCAAGAATCAAGTATGCATGAGCAAACACACATTCAATCCTTCAAGTATTCAAGCCTTAAAGCATTCAAGCCTTCAAGCATTCAAGCATTCAAGATCCAATTCATCAAGGAGATCCATTACTAGCCATTGAAGGATTCAAATCTCTATGGAGCCCTCTTGTTGAAGATTTCTCCATCCACATCCATTCAAGCTTTCTTTCTATTCCAAGATCCATTCAAGATTGGTGTTGAAGATCTAAAGGAAATTGATTTGAGACATCCTACAATTCTACACTCATTTGGAGCATCCATACTTGTGAATTCAAGGATTTGAATCCTCCACAAGGGTTTCAACATAAGCAAGGTGAATTGTTCCATTTACTTTATTTATTGCTACAATTTCAATTCAATTTCAAGGTTAATTCCTAAATTGGGGTTTGAATAAGGCAAACCCCTCCCCCCCCAACAAACAAAAACCATTTTTCTTGTAGGAACAAGTATGAAATAGTGAATTATAGTACAAATCTGGATACCCTTTTTGACAAACTTTCAAGATTCGTGAATAGAATTTCTGTCAAAACAATGCAGGTCAAGGTCAACATAAATGGGCAAGATTGTGCCTCCGTATTTGGGTCAAGGTCGACCTGGCTCAAAAAATAAAAAGATTACTAGGTTTTGTAGATCTCATAATTTTGATTGAGGAACATCGAAATCAACAGTTTCTAAGACCATTTGAGAAGGTTTTCAACATATTCTTTTTCAGACGTAAGTACCTTTTATTTCTTCATTTCAATATTAGTCTTCTAGATTTACTTTCCATATCATTAGAATTTCATGTATAGGTTAAATATTGGTTTAGGGTTTCTTTTATGTGCAGAACCCCTATTTCTCTAGACCCCATCCATATTTTTCATTATACATTTTGGTGAGCCCGTTTTATGAACTCTTTCTTTTTGGCATTAGATTTCCTTTGTATTATATTGTGTGTTCACCTTCACTATACATTTTGGTGAACCCGACAAGCTTACCCCCTATCTTTTATGGAATTAGATGCCCTATTATGTTTGTGGTGTTTGATTTCCTTTTCATGCTTATTAATTTCATTTGAATGCATTTGGATATATCTAGATCTATTTTCTATGCATTTCTTTATTTGTTATCATGTTGCACAAGTTGTTCCAAGTGTTTTCCAAACATTCTTCTATGAATTTTGGGATTACACAACATCTTCCTCTTACCTTACCATTTCATGTCGTTACAGCTTGAAGGACTTTATTTAGTGCATGTGATGTTGCTTTGTCCTCTCTTGTATTACCTTGTAAGGATATATTAGAGCAAGAAGATGACTTTAATCTATCTCTCCATCATATTTCTCTTTATGGAGATGAGTTGGGGATTGATGTTAATTCTTCTCCTAATGAGCCTACTATAGAATATAATTTATCTTCTTTCCCCTCTAGGGATCAAGATTTAGTGATTCATGGCGCTCCTACAATGTGCTTTATTGGTAGGGATGATAATCCTCCTATTTGGGAAGTGTAGATCTCTATAGTTTTGTTGACTATTAGTGACCAACGCTTAGTCATTTATCTAGGCAATGATGGTTGATCATCACTGCAATCGAGTCATTATGTAAAGGCCAAATTATGTAATGTATAGTTATTGAGCAGTAGTACTATCGAGTAAACTTATGGTCACTATGTATTTTTGTATTATGCCAAGTCTAGTTTTGCCGAGTCATATATGCAATGATTACTGAGTGATAGAGATATCAACATTTTTCGAGTATAGTGAATGCTGAGTATTAGGAACCGCATTTGCTGAGTTAGCCAGGAACAACATATGAGTTTGTTATGGCACAGTGATTGAGGTAAATCATTTTGGTCGACATTCATGTTTTGTATTTTTTTTGTTGAGGTAATTACAAAGGTGATTACACATCTATTTTGCAATCATTGATCCCTATGTAATACTTAGAGCCAATCAAAAATTAGTAAGGCTTAAGCGGCAAAAGGAATTAATCTGAACCATAGATCTTGAATCATGAAGATGTTTTGTTGATTATATAAGGTTAAGATCTAACCCTAAAACATGTAAGAGAGAGAAATAATGTGAAGGAATGAGCAGAGAGGCACATTCAAATTAGTGAAGCATTCTGACAGAGTTCAGTGACTAAGCTAAGCAGTGAAAGGATAGAATAGAGATAAATTTGATAGAAGAGATCAATACAATACAATAAAGAGAAGATCTGTAATCTGCATACAGTGCAAAATTGAAGGATCAAGTACTGAGACATTCTAACCAGTGTATCAGGGTAAATCTCTTAACTGAGTGGTCCTAACAAACTTTTTGTAATCTCTTAACCGAGTGCTTACTTTGTTGTAAGTTTCAAATCCTTTAGCAAGGTAGACTGTATAAGTCTTTTAGCTCTTAACAGTGTAGACCCCTCACATGGTGGATCATGTTTTGATCAATTTTTGTAAGCCCTAATAGAAAAAATTATTACTATAGTAGTGAAGATTTGTGGGTGTCATCCCCACCCCAGTTTTACCTTTCAAGGGTTTCTGGGTAACCAAAATTACTGTGTTATGAGTACTTTCATGGATGCTACTTAATATGTTAGTTATTTTGTTTTGATTAAGTATTTTTGATGCTATGCAAAAGTTTCATAAATATTAAAATGGATTAGTAGGTGATATCTAATTCACCCCCCCCTCTCAATATCACATTTCCCAACTATATTTCCAATAGGAAGAACCTTTGGATTTGGATGTTGATTACTCTCTTCCTCATGAAACCATTGTGGGTGATCCCTTGGATAAAGATATTGATTTATCCCTTCCTCATGAAAAAGCTTGGATACAAGAGGGTGATTTATTAATGGATGACATATTCATACATGATGGTGTCTCTTTTTCTAAAACACACTCCCCTTATGCAGACATCTTAGCGAAAGAAGATGACATTATAGATGCTTTACCTCCATTTGGGATTCCTTCTAGTGATGAGGCATTAGAGGAGAATTATATGAATTCCCTTAATGATCTCCCTCTTAGTGATGATATTATGGAGAATCAAGATCCTACCTCATCTCCTCCTAGGATGTCTTCTCTGCTTCCTTCTTGTGAATCTATTTGTAGTGTTGAGACAACTAACATGGTTTATCCAAATCCCTTATTGAATATCGAAGGTTTTCCTCGCATTAATATCAAAGGTAAACCTATGGAGTCTTTAGAGTCTTTCAATAATCAAGATTCGATAGCTCACACCTATCGTAAGAGGAATAACCCTCAACCTAATCCAGTGGTTTCTACTTCTTTACCACCTTCTCAACCCATTCTTCCTCCTCCACCTCATCTTCCTAGCAAGGAGTATGATTTGATAAACCAATTATGCAATACCCCTGCCAAGATTTCTTTATGGGAGCTTCTTCAAACTTCACCTACTTACCATGAAGCCTTGAAAAAAGCTCTAGAAAATCTTCCCACTCCACCTCCTAATCAAGAGAACATCAATGCCTTCTTATAGTACTACATGCATGCCACCTCAGGTCCTCCTGACATTGTATTTACTCAAAAAGATTTACCTTCTAAAGAAGTTCAGAATCAATATGACACTCTTATGGTTGCGTTACTATCACTAAAAGTATCATTCATAGGACCCTGATTGATAATGGATCTGGGCTTAATATGTTAGGAATGAATGCTAAATATATCCTATGGGAGTATTAGCAGCCATTCTATAATAGTTGTTGTTGCATTCATGATTGTGATTGTCATTGATGTCAACACAATGATCTACTAAGATTAGCAGAGGAGCAGACAGTGTTTGGATTAGCACACGTGGGATATTGGAGATCAAGCTATGCGATGTTGAGGATTTACTTTATGATGTATTATATGTTCATGGTTAAGAGTGCAGACAATAATTTATTTATTCATAAAAGTTATGAGCATTTTAGTTGAAGCAATATTCAGGCAGTGTTCCTAAGTAGCGGTTTGTGGAAATCAGATGATATCTCTTAATCAGGATGGAATCTGGTTATGCATAGTTAGAGAGAAGTTGAAGACATGTTGATAGTGATGTGGATGATAGCACAAACTTTGAGGTCACACAAGTGAATAGTTATTCTAATTAGAAGTCAACAATTTTGTGTAATTTTGATGTAACGTGTGAAAACTTCTATTTTGTAATTTGGATGCTGACTCATTTGTAATTACTTGAGTGTGGTATATAAGAAGGAATTTTTTCCTTATTGTAATGTAAGAAATGTAAGAGTGAATGAAATTATGAAAGCGAATTTGTGGAAAGAAGATATGTGAGGTACAAAGATCTGAATTTGAGATCTAGTGTAGCAGTGAGTGTGGTTTGGCATAGTCAGAGAAGAGGTAACATATTGTTGAGATTAGTAATAGTTTGATATTATTCTATTGAATAATCTAGAGATCAGTTGGACAGTGTGTTCAGTGATCTTGCCATTGAAGCTATTTGGGTAGTGGGTCCTTCTGTCTTCCATAACTCCTAACAGGGTTAGAATCTTTTAGTAGGGATTCAAAGTCTCCTAACATGGACTCATATGTACTGAATGTATTTCATAAGACTCCTAAAAAAGTCCATCCTTTCACAAGGAATATTCATATTAGTGCATCTTTTCTGGGCATCATTCCCACCGGTGTTTACTCTTTGATCAAGAGGTTCCCTAGTCAACATATCTCATGTCATTGTGTTATTGTGTATGAGTATCTTTCTATGGTTGTTGATTACATTGCTTATATGGTTAAAATCTATTAAAGTTAATAAAAGTTATAATTATCTGATAATTGATTCACCCCCCCTCTCAGTTATCTTGGTGGAGTTTACTTTCTAACAATTGGTATCAGAGCAGCAGGTCCTTGAAAGAAAAGTTTAACAGCTTAAGGAGATCCATGGTGAATTTTAGGAAAGAAAGCCCTAAGTTTGATGGAGTGAATTTTGACAGCTGGAAAGAAAAGATGAAGACACACCTACTATGTTTAGGACCAGGTTATTGGCTGATTAGTAAGAATGAAAAGACTATCATTGATGAAGATAATATTGAAACATGTACTGAAGATGAGAGAAATCTATTCATGTGTAACATACTTGCCAGAGAAGCACTTTTGTCAGCCCTTCCAGAGAATGAGTACAGTCAGGTAAAATGTTTGAAAACATCTCATGAAATTTGGATAGCTTTACACTCTACTTTTGAAGGTGATGAACATGCAAAGAAAGTCAGATTACATAATTGGATATGAGCATTTGAAGATATAAGAATGATGGAAGATGAATTTGTTAGAAGCTATATTGGTAGAATGTCAGAAATTGTTGCAGGTATAAAATCTTGTGGAGGAACAAAGATAGAGAATGAAGTGATATAGAAAATTCTAAGGACATTGACTCCTGCATTTAAGTAGACAACACAGATGATTGAACAAGTTATACCTTGTACTTTGAACTTTACAAGAGAGACTCTTCTTGGAAGATTGAAAGAAACATAGATGAAATTGAAGTTATTAGGAGACTTGCCTAGAATGGAGACAACATTCAATGCTCTTAGTGTTTGCCCTACTTTGTCAAGAAGCATTAGTGTGAGCAGAGATTATGCTGGCAGTAGTAGATCTAGAAAAGAAGAAGATAGCAAGATTGAAGAAGGTATTTCTTTGCTTGTGAAGAGAGAACCAAATGGTAAGAGATTTTTTAAATGTTGGACATGTCAAGAATATGGTCATTTTGCATCTAAATGTCCTAAGAGAGTTAAAAAGTACAAAAAAAATTTTAAGCCTAGAAGACCTAAGGAATGTTATTATGCTAATGATGAAGAACTTGAAGCTAGTATAGAGAGAACCTTACGTGAAAGTGATACTAAGAATAATGATGATATAGGATTTGTAGCAATTAAAGAAGAAAATCCTGAAATAGAGGTTAAAGAAGAAAAATTTTGAGTTTCTCAAGTTGAAAAGAAAACTAATTGGATTATAGATAGTGGTTGTTCACATCATATGACTGGAGACATGAGAAAGTTCATAAAATTTAACAATTATGATGGAGGAGTTGTTAAAGTTGGAAACAATGCACCTTGTTTGATTAAAGGTATAAGATCTATCACTCTTGATGGAAAGGCTAATACTGATGATGTTTACTTTGTGGATGGTTTGAAACATAATATTTTGAGTATTGGACAGTTAGTTGATAAGGGATATCAAGTTTGGTTTACTAAGAAAACTTGTGTAATAAAAGACAAAGATGGAAACTTGATTGGTACTAGATCTAGAACAAGAGGTAATGTATTTCAGTTGAATCCTACTAAGATGACATGTTTGATTACTAAGATTGATGAAAGTTGGTTATGGCACATAAGATTTTGTCATATAAATTTTGATAACATTGTGAAAGTGAGTACTACACTTGCAGTAAGAGATTTGCCTAAAATTATGAAGCCTACTAACATGATTTGCAAGGAATGTGTGATGGCTAAACAAAAGAGAAGCTCATTTCCCAGTAAGAAGTTTACATTGGCAAAGAAGTTGGAGATTGTTCATACAAACTTGAGTGGTCCTACAAGGACTAGAGGATTCTATGGAGAAAGGTATTTTATGATTCTTGTTGATGATTTTACAAGAATGATGTGGATTGCATTTCTTAAAGAAAAATTTGAAGCATTTGATAAGTTTAATATCATTAAGAATAAAGTTGAGAATGAATCTGGAATGAAGATTAAATGTTTGAGATCAGATAGAGGTGGAGAATTTACTTCTAGAGAATTTAACACCTTTTGTGAAGTGAATGGTATTAAGAGATAGTTTTCAGCCCCTAGGACACCTGAACAAAATGGTATTGCAGAAAGAAGAAATAGATCAGTGACTGAAGCAGCAAGAGCTATGTTATTTGAGAATGAAATAGAGAAGATATTCTAGAGAGAAGCAGTGAACACAATAGTGTATACAATGAACAATGTACAAATCAGAGTAGACATAGACAAGACACCCTATGAACTATGGTTTGGACATGCACCCTCAGTTAAGTATTTTAGAATTTTTGGAAGCAAATGTTATATAAAGAGAGATGATGATATTGGAAAGTTTGATCCTAGAAGTGATGAAGGTATATTTCTTGGATATTCTTTGAATAGAAAAGCTTATATATGTTACAATAAGAGAACTAAGACTATTGTTGAGAGTGCAAATGTTAAAGTTGATGAAAAGTTCAAAATTTAGGAAAGAATGCTTGATTATGAATTAGATGAAGGAACTCATCCTAGACCTAACATTGAGACTACTGAATTATTCTATGAAACTGATAGTGATTTGTTGAATGAAAGTCACAGTGAGATCATTGAAGAACTGACACCTAAAGTGAGATCTGAGATAGTGACACCTAATAAGAATTTATCAAGGAATCATCCTATTGAGAAGATTATTGGAAGCATAGACAGAGGATTTATAACTCAAAATAAGGTACAATAATAGCTATGTTTGATTTCTCAAATTGAACCTAAATCTACTAGTGAAGCTTGTCAAGATGAACATTGGATTAAAGATATGAAAGAAGAACTAGATCAGATTAAAAAGAACAAAACATGGGAATTGGTCCCTAGACCTAAAGATAAGAATGCTATAGGAACAAAATGGGTATTCAGAAACAAGATGAATGAACAAGGAGAAGTAGTAAGGAACAAAGCAAGATTGGTATGTAAAGGATACTCATAGCAAGAAGGAATTGACTATGAAGAAAATTTTGCACCAGTAGTAAGAATTGAAGCAGTAAGAATGTTTTTGGCCTATGCAACTTACAAGAAGTTCAAAGTATATTAGATGGATGTAAAGTTAGCATTTCTGAATGGAAAGTAGAAGTCTACATTGAGCAGCTTGAAGGTTTTCCTTTAACTCAAGAAGGAGACATGGTATGTAAATTGAAGAAAACTTTATATGGACTAAAGCAAGCACTTAGAACTTGGTATGCAAGATTGGACAAGTATTTGATAACATTGGGATTTACAAAAGGAACAACTGATAACAATCTATACACAAAAGAAATTAAAAATGGTTTGTTGGTTGTAGTTATTTTTGTTGATGAAATTATTTTTGGAGGAGAAGATGAAGCCAATGATAAATTTGTAGATGAAATGAAGACTGAATTTGAAATGAGTATGATTGGTGAAATGAAATATTTTTTGGGATTGCAGATAACACAGAATAGTGATGGTATCTTTGTAAGTTAGACAAAGTACTTGAATGATTTGTTGAAGAGAATTTTAAATAGTTGGAACACCTATGGTAACTGGACATAAATTATCTAGCACAGATGAGACTCCTACAGTTGAACAAAAGAAGTACAGATCTATGATTGGAGGATTGTAGTACTTGACACATACAAGACCTGATATAGCACATTCGATTGGAATTGTAGCAAGATTTCAAGTTGAACCTAGAGAATCACATTATGCAGCAGTGAAGAGAGGATACTGAGATATTTAAGAGGCACAGTGGACTATGGATTGTGGTATGAAAAATTTGATGATTTTACCCTATGTGCATATATAGATGCTAATTGGGGAGGTAGTGTTGATGATAAAAAGAGCACCAGTGGTGGAGCATTTTTCCTTGGAGGAAGATTGGTTTCTTGGCTAAGCAAGAAGTAGAATTGTATTTCACAAAGCATAGCAAAAGCAAAGTATGTAGCAGCAACAAACAATTGTAACCAGATAATTTGGATGAAGCAGATGCTGAAGGATATTGGAATAAAATTTGTTGAGCCTATTGTTATACATTGTGACAACACCAACACAGTTAGTATGTTTAAGAACCCTGTATTACATTCTAAGACAAAGCATACAGAGATTAAGTATCATGTAGTAAGAGAGAAAGTTACTGAGAAAGAAGTCAGACTTGAATACATAAGCACACAGGAGTAGATTGCAGACATATTTACAAAACCTTTGCCTAAGGATACATTTGAGTATTTGAGAGGTATGCTTGGGGTTATGCCCTAGCCTACTTTTGAGAAGTGATGTAGATTGTTGCATCCGTCTAGTGGTATATGAGTCTTATCTTTCTTCTGGACTGGATGTTAGTACTTCCTCTATGGGGGCCTATGTGTATCTGAGCTAAGTCATGAGGACTCTAGTGAACATATTTTCTGAATAGTGTCTTTTGACATTGGAGTTGTTGTTGACATAATGATGAAATTTCTGTCATTGATGTCAATGGGGGAGAAGTGTACATGAAAAACCATTTGTACCATCTTTTGGAGAGAACTGAATAGGAAAATGAAGCAAGATTTGATTGATGAAGAGGACTTGAAGTATTTTTTAGAGCAGCAGTGTTGGATTTATGGAACATTGGATGTTTTTCATCTATGTTGCCATCAATGCCAATGGGGGAGATTGTTAGGAATGAATGCTAAATATATCCTATGGGAGTATTAGCAGCCATTCTGTAGCAGTTGTTGTTGCATTCATGACTATGATTGTCATTGATGTCAACATAGTGATCTATTGAGATTAGCAGAGGAGCAGACATTGTTTGGATTAGCGCATGTGGGATATTGGAGATCAAGCTATGTGATGTTGAGGATTTACTCTATGATGTATTATATGTTCATGGTTAAAAGCGCAAATAGTAATTCATTTATTCATGAAAGTTATGAGCATTTCAATGGAAGTAGTATTAGGGCAGTGTTCCTGAGTAACAGTTTGTGGAAATTGGATGATATCTCCTAATCGGGATGGAATCTGGTTATGCGTAGTTAGAGAGAATTTGAAGACATGTTGATAGTGATGTGGATGACAATGCAAACTTCGAGGTCACACGAGTGAATAGTTATTCTAATTGGAAGCTGATAGTTTTGTGTAATTTTGATGCAACGTGTGAAAAATTTTATTTTGTAATTTGGATGCCAACTCATTTGTAATTACTTGAGTGTGGTATATAGGAAGGAATGTTTTCCTTGTTGTAATGTAAGAAATGTAAGAGTGAATGAAATTGTGAAAGAAAATTTGTGGAAAGAAGATATGCGAGGTACAAAGATCTGAATTTGAGATCTGGTGTAGTAGTGAGTGCGGTTTGGCACAGTCATAGAAGAGGTAACATATTGTTGAGATTAGTAATAGTTTGATATTATTCTTGTTAGTCCATTTTCCTATCATAGAAAAATCCTATGAAAATGGCCTATTTCCCTGCAGTGTTTTGTGAAGTTGTCCCGCCCTACTGCAACTTGTTTCATCTTGTGAACAAGATCCTCAGTGTTTCATGGCCTGCGCCCTTAGCCTTAGATATTTTTCCATGTCATCATGTTCCAGTTTAGATCGCATGTGCTAAATCATAAAAACTAGGGAGTTATGGCTATTTAAAGATGGACAGGAAATAGCTTATGTCGCAGGGTTCGAAAGTTGTCTCAATCATAAAACCCTCGATGTTTTCTATTTCCTTGTTACCTTTTGGTCAAGGTCAAAAACTCTAGTTATTTTTGACCTTTCCCCTCTTCGTAGTTCTTCCCTGGCATCAGCATTTCTTATCTACATTGTTGTGATTGAGTGGGGCCTAGTTCTTCATCACTACAGTCGCTTGATCTCCAGTTTCTCAGGCGGTTAAGTTTTTATTTTGGTGATTGGGTGACTAAATGTTTTCTTAATCTCTTGATTCTAGTGGTTTGGCTCTTTTCATTTGGTGATTGATGTTTTCTTTAGTCGCCTATTCACACAACCCTGGCGGTTAGTTCCTTAACCTTCAGCGATCTGGCGAGCGGTTTGTGTTATGTTTAGCAGTCTTAGTTTGGAGGCAGTTAAAGTGTAGTCATGATCGAAGGTTGACGTGATGCCTCAATGAGAAAGTGCTCAAAGTTTAACCTTCACGGCATTGCGACAACTGTCTAATTTTCCAAAAGAGGTAATGGCTGCTAATAGGTGGGTCTGTTGTAAGGTGTTATAGATGTGCTTGCTCTTGATTGGTCGGTGTGGATGGTGACTTGGTAGATTGTCAGTGGGGCCGAGGGTTGCAGTGTGTTTAAAGGGGCACCGATTGGCAGTTGATCTGATGGTTGTTGCGTCACCAAGAAGGAAAAGTGCTTGATGGTTATTCATGGTGGCAACACGATAGCCATTGATTCTTCTTTATAGTGAGGCTTGATGGTGTGGTGGGTCCAGTTGCCAGGTCTTCCTGACATCTTTGTTTCTGATTGGTTGTGCTCGATGGTGATGTGGCTTTTCTCAGTGGGGCTAGTGTTTTCAGTGTTTGGGTGTGTTTAGAGTTCAACTATAATCTATGGTTGTCACATGTTCACAAGGCTTAGTCCTATTCCTTGTAGTTATGTGATAGCTATCCAATGGTATGGTAAGTAAGGTAGTGGGTCCGAGGTGTCTGTCATGCTGGGGTGCTTGATTTTCATTAGTTACCAAGGTGGTGATGTGGCTATGGACTTTTCATGGGCTTGTTGACCATTGTGTCAAATTATGCGGACTGCCCAATTTGCCAAGAAAACATAATATTGACAGTCATGTTTTGTAGTTGACCGATTAGCTGTTGCATCTAAATTTTAAATATTTCCTAGGGTTATCTTACCAGTGTTTTTCACAGTGAGATGTATGCGACAAATGGGTTTCTTAGAATTGATTTCTCCAGGACGATAGCAGTTGCGAAGATGATGAAGAAGATTTATGCGGCTGTTCTAGCCTAATCTTGCTTCCTAGGGTGCCATGCTGGTTTAAATGCAGTGGGCTGTTGCTTTTCTTAGGCAGCTAAGGTTTGGTAGATGTCAGAGTTCTTCATGCAGTGTATATGCAAAGTCAGCAGGCTAGCTCTGGCATCGAGGTTTGTTCTTCCTATAGTAAGAAATCACTTCAAATGTGATCATAGTTAGCCTATGGTGGTGAAACCAATGTATTTGTATATCATATTTTATCTGATTCTTCCTGGGTTTCTAGGCTTTTTCTACATTCTTTCATTTCTTGTTCAGGCTGGTGGTTGTAGACCTAAATTTTGCTCTAAATGATCCATAGCTTGTTGCAATCCTTGTTCCTATAAAAGGATTTTCAAGATCATTTAGAATGGTTCCTCTCTCTCTTCTAAGAGTTGGTTCCATGAATGTTCAGCCCTGTAAATATACTTCCTTCTTCTCTGCATATAGGGTGTTCCCTCTTTCTTTTCTAGCTTTGAGAATATAAAGAAGTTGTAATAGTTGTCTTATGTATGAGTTTTCAATACATTTGTAATTATATCATGTTGTCTCCATTTGAGTTTTGAACTTTTTGATTATAGCATCAAGGGTGTTGTAGTCTTTCTATTCACATTTCCTAAGTGTCTACAATAGAGTTGTTTTTGCAGAAACAACTGAGTTTAGGATTGGTTTTCAGATGTGTATGAGTTGGGGTATCAAGGATGTCTCATGCTTGTCTTTTAGTGGATGTTGATTAATGTATTACTTGTTTATAGGTCTCTTTTAAGGGGAGGGTTAAAATCCTTTGAACAGGTGATAGCATATCTGGGTACACAGGTGGATTGTTGAAGTAGGACCTAATCAGTGGTGTATGTTTGGTGTAAGGCATCAACATATTTGAATGTGTTGTCTTCTTGTTTCATAGCTCTATTGCAGTGATGTATTTGACTCTGTTGCCCACTGAATAAGGCACTAGTCTATGAGGGACTTAAGGTATTTCAGGGGTCCATTCAACCCAACATCAATCATTAAAATGAAACACCTTTCCCTTTCATGTTGGTAGTAGGAGTAGAGGTCCTTTCTAGTTTTTAGATTCATTCTATGCAAGTAGGGTTATTGCATAAGGATTTGGTTTCATTGGGGTACATGATACCTATAGGAGTCTAAAAACTATTCCACAGTTATATATTTGCAGGCCTTGTGTTTATCAAGAAGAGTCATGTGTGTAGATAAGGCAATACCCACCTGAGTGATGTGGAGCTTGAAGAAGAAGGAGGATGCCTTCAGTCCTCATCAATTGGTACTTTTTCTTGTGAGACTTTGGAGTGATTACTAACTAGTTTGTCATCATAGTGTAAACTTGACACTATGGGAAAAAGTGGGAACCAACAATTCTGTTGAATAATCTAGAGATCAGTTGGACAGTGTGTTCAATGATCTTGCCATTGAAGCTATTTGGGTAGTGGGTCCTTCTGTCTTCCATAACTCCTAATAGGATTAGAATCTTTTAGCAGGGATTCAAAGTCTCCTAACAGGGACTCATATGTAATGAATGTATTTCATAAGACTCCTAACAGAGTCCATCCTTTCACAAGGAATATTCATATTAGTGCATCTTTTATGGGCATCATTCCCACCGAGGTTTACTCTTTGATCAAGAGGTTCCCTAGTCAACATATCTTGTGTCATTGTGTTATTGTGTATGAGTATCTTTCTATGGTTATTGATTACATTGCTTATATGGTTAAAATCTATTGAAGTTGATAAAAGTTATAATTATCTGATAATTGATTCACCCCCCCCTCTCAGTTATCTTGGTGGACTTTACTTTCTAACATAATATTTGTAGCATGGACATGCTCAAAGCGATTAAAGCTGATCTTTCAACTATTCAACCTAACAATGTTCCTATACGTGGCTTTGATAACATTGCTAAGAACACTTTGGGCATCATTACCTTACCTATCAAAGTTGGTTTGGTTATTCTCAATACACCTATTCATGTTATGCCTAGACCTCTTAATTATAAGCTCATTTTGGGTAGACCTTGGTTGCATGAGATGCATGTTGTTTCTTCCATCCTTCACCGTAAAGTCAAGTTTATTCACAACAACATGATGTATACACTTCATGTAGATGATGCACCAAATAATTGTTTGAATATTCAAACCTACAATACTCCTATTCCTAATCCTTCTTCCTCTAATGCTCTTCCAGGCGATGATTGGGGAACCTTGGATTTTAATCCTACCTTTATTGGAGAGTATAAGGTTTCTAATATTGATTATATGAAGCAACAAAGAGAGTTTGAACAATGAGCTTTTGCTTCTACTTATAATACCCTTTGTAATAACTTTATCTCTTCTTCTACCCACTATGAATCTGTCAAACCTACTAATGATGACATAGTGACTACTGAAGTTCCATTGACTCCTGATATGGCTTCTCGTTATGGTCCTAGTTATCATTTCCTTATTAAATAAGGATTCAATGGTCAAGAATGTGGTAAGTATAAACAAGGAATTAAAATGACCTTACAGAGTGGGGGGCATGAGCATTCTTATGGATTGGGATTTAATCCTCAACAACAAATCAATGTTAACACCATCTCAAATAACACTTCAAAACATGATGAAACTATGAAGGAATTTGACCAAGAAGTTATTTTGCCTCAACTCCTTCATGCTAAGATGCTTACTAGACCTAAAAACAAAAAGAAACATAGTCCACACTTGAAGACTCTTCCTTTTTGTTTGTATCATAGATTTCATGATCACTCTACTAATGAATGTCAAGCTTTACATTATAAGATTAGGCAGCTCATTGATGGTAAAGTTATTTATATATCATATGGAAATGAGTTGTATTTCAATCCTATTTTCTCTAAATAACATTTATGTTCCTATTATGGAGCTCCACATTATGTAAATAATGTTAGCTTGATCCTTGGGGGCTCATTGTCTTGTATAGTGTTGTGAGCAATATAATAGGTCCCCTTCCATCCGTGTTCTTGTGCTTGGGGGACATGGATGCCATCTCCTTCTTTTCTGACTTTCTGGGATCCACTTTTCCCTTGGTTAAGAAGTATCTATCTATTATGTGATATCCAATCATACATGAAAATTTTGGTTTGCATTGAGGATCTATGTTCTTGATCATAACCTATTTTGTTGTTTGACATTGGGTTTCCATGGTTGATAAATCTCTCACCTTGGAAGCTGAATAGTGTGCTATCTCTCACAAGGGTTACTTTTTCCCTTCTTGCATGGTATCTCTTTGCATTTGTCCCTTCCATGGCCTCATAAGAGCTGTGACCTTCTTGGCTTGGACTGGGTGTTGTCTATGGATATTGTCTTGATGTTTAAGAAGGATTTATCCTTGTTCTTTTCTTTCCTTAACATGTCAAAATAGTATGTATTTTGCCATCTTAATGAGGGGGGCATATATACGGTCTCCCTCATTCTATATTATGTATTTTTATTCTAACCTTTTGTTTTGCAGTATGCTAAATCCTCAAAAGGTAACACACACAAGTTGCTAAATCCTGAAGAGACACGCATTTTCAATTTCAAATATGCTAAATCCTTGGAAGGTAACTCACATAAGTTTCTAAATCTTGAAGAAATATGCATTTTACAAATGTATTCTATGGTGATATGAGGATATGGATCCGTGGGTACTTCATAAAAGCCATCAAAAGATGCACTACATACATGCACAAAGCTGCCAAAAGGCACACAACTTTATGGGGTGACTATCAAGTGCTTTCTTGGTGGGCCATCCTATCATTTTTTATGGTTCATAGTGAGATACACACATCTTACTGGGTGAGCTAGCCACTCCTCTCTCCCATTTTCTCTCTTTTTCTAGTGATGTCTCTCTTATTGTAATCTTGGGGTTGACAAAAACTTGAGTCCCTAGGGGCTTGAGGATTGCTTTGTCCCTTTGATTTCAATAAGATTTTCTTTTTCTTTGTTATCTCATTTACCAAGAGTTTTCATCGAGTCCATACTCTTGCTAAAGTGGGGGATAAACATATCATCAGAAAATGGAAGCACTTCCATTTAGGACTAGTTTAGCCCTCCGAGTAAGTGGTTTGGGGTCATATCAAATGCCTTGAATGGGTCTTTGACTTGGATCTAGATTTTTCCCCTGTTCTACCCCATTTTCCACTTCTTTTCTACATAATTCTGGCATCCTGAATTGAAATTCTGAGATTCTTGACCTTAGGGTCAAGGTTGACCTCAACCTTGATCTAGGGTTCAAATTTCAAAGTCTCAAAGTTTTCAGATGTCGGGTTTTAGAATGATTTGTTTCCTACTTCTGGGTCATCTGTTTCAGGCTTTGAAAAGGTAAAATATTAAATTATATTTAATTTAGGTCCATTTCTAGGGGTATAGGCTTAATGGGAAGTTATTTCCCCTATGTTGGCCTCTCTAGAAGTTTGTGCCCTAGATCACTATAAAAGGAAGCCTTCTCTCATTTTCTCCATCTCTCAATCAAAAATCAAGAATCAAGTATGCATGAGCAAGCAAACATTCAAACCTTCAAGCATTCAAGATCCAATTCATCAAGGAGATTCATTAGTAGCCATTGAAGGATTCAAATCTCTATGGAGCCCTCTTGTTGAAGATTTCTCCATCCACACCCATTCAATCTTTCTTCCTATTCCAAGATCCATTCAAGATTGGTGTTAAAGATCTAAAGGCAATTGATTTGAGACATCCTACAATTCTACACTCATTTGGAGCATCCATACTTGTGGATTCAAGGATTCGAATCCTCCATAAGAGTTTCAACATAAGCAAGGTGAATTATTCCATTTACTTTGTTTATTACTACAATTTCAATTCAATTTCAAGGTTAATTCCTAAATTGGGGGTTGACTAAGGCAAACCCCTCCCCCCCAACAAACAAAAACCATTTTTCTTGTAGGAATAGGTACAAAATAGTGAATTACAATACAGATCTAGATACCCTTTTCGATAAAATTTTAGGATCCATGAATAGAATTTTTGTCAAAACAATGCAGGTCAAGGTTGACATAAAGGGGCAAGATTGTGCACCTATATTTGGGTCAAGGTCAACCTGGCTCAAAAAAGAAAAAGATTTCTGGGTTTTGTAGATCTCATAGTTTCAAATTTGGAATTGGGAAAATCAACAGTTTGTGAGACCGTTTGACAAGGTTTTCAGTAGATTCTTTTTGGGAGGTAAGTACCTTTTATTTCTTCATTTCAATATTAGTCTTCTAGATTTACTTTCTATATCATTAGAATTTCATGTATGTGTTAAATATTGGTTTAAGGTTTCTTTTATATGCAAAACCCCCATTGCTCTAGACCCCATCCATATTTTTCATTATACAATTAGATCCATCAAATGTAGGAGGGTGAGACCTAAGGATATCCCTTGTGTGACTACCCAATAAGGCATCCCCCTCTATTGTAGGGTCATTTCTCCTATAACTCCTAGTCCTCTCCCTCTCCTCATGATGAGAGTGATGAGAATCATCCCACTAACCCCTGTCCTACCCAGCCTCTAACTAGTGCAAAATATGATACAAAAGATAGTGCATCTAAGAGCCCTTTGACTCAAAACTTTGAATTCCAATCTAAGCTTCTCTAATCTATCATAGTGTTGTTCTTATTTTATTAGTTTTTAGAAGGGAGTTAAAAACTAGTCTTATTACTAGGAATAAGGGATTAGACATCCTAACTGAGCAACTATCATCCTTTATAAAAAATAATTTAATTATCAACCTAGGAACATGTTACTTGAAATGGGCCAACAAAATATATGCACCAAAGCTAACTCAAACCAGGCTATTCTATGATTGTTGTAGGAAACAAATGCTCTGGAAAAGAAATGAAGAAATACTAAAGCATGAAGAATACAAAGCTTAAAAATCTAAACCTTGATATCTTAATTGTTTTACCACTTGGCTGCAAGAAGCAACAACTAACCTCTGGCTTTGGCTGCAGTAACTATTTCAACACCAGAATTAAAGAAACAAGATGCAAAAATGAAAATTAGAGAAAAATGAGACTAACTAACTAATGTGGATTCCTCACCAAGTGGGAACCCTTGGATGAGTATCCAAAACTCAGTTACATAGTATTAACTCTCAACACTCCATTATCATTGATTCAAGAACTGAACATAATTGTATTCATGAAAACTAGAAAAACTGAACATAGTAAAGATTATAACTTCTAAAACTAATAACGCCCTCTTCTCACGTAGGAGTGAGGATTTATTTTAAGAAAAAGACTTCTAACAGCTAACTACTCACACCATAAAACAAGTTGAGACTTATTATAAAGCTGTAAAATAAGAACAAGATCATCCAAGAAAATAGAAAAGGAACTGCCACAACAGACACGAAGAACAAATATAGCCTTACCATTTCCTAGATCTTCTAACAAAAAAAATAACTTTATTGACCCGATCTTCAGCTGTTGCCCCCTTCATCTTCTAGAACCAGAACCTCAAATACATTAATTCCTTCACTGATTGGCTCACTGCAGGACTGGGTCTAGTTGTCCAACACATAGGTGCATTTACCTAGTCATTATTATTTACTACCCACGATCTGCACCAAGGTGTTAGAACACAAACATCCAAGATAAAATCCAAAAACACACATACATACATTTCCATTCAAATAGCTAACTACCTATTAAAAACATAATCACAGATTTGTCATACTTAATTATAGTATTTATAGATATGTATGTAGGTTAAAGTCTTTTAAAAAATATAGATATCCATGTGGCTACATGCCACTAAATGACGTGAAATAATAGAGTAGTTTTAGAGAAAATTATGGTAAAATGAGAAACAATGTATGATAGGAACTATCCTAGGGTTTAAAACATGACATATAAATGTCCTTTCATTATTCATGCACACCATGAGAACTCTCTTGATGAAAAATCAGAGAGGAATTATGAGAAATACCTCTACCCCTAGCTCTTCCTAGAGTCAAAGGAGGCATCCTAAACAAGAAACATAAAACAAGAATAAGTCAAGGTTCCTAAGGCCATACCAAGACAAGAGGGCTTAAAAGACTAAGCTCAAAAATTGCTCACAACATAAATAAAAGAAAATAATAAATAACATAGCATTCTACTATATACATGCATAATGGGCTAATGAGTCCAAGAGTTCCCAGTGTAGAAACTTGGGCTCTGATACCAGTTGTAACACCATGCTAAGGAACCTAAGAGGACAACACTAAATGATGCAAATTAGTGGTGCAACTTTTTAAATCTCTTTACAACTACAAAAAAATCTTTAAACATAATTATAACACTTAATTCATTATATGCATTTTACAAACTACACTACATGAAAGAAAAACTAAATTTACATTATCACATTACTTAATTGCTCATTAAATGAGAATGCAAAATCAACCACTTTATCCTAGGTCCTCATTGGGTTCCCTAATGTCACTAATCAAGCAACATATCTATAACATATCTAATAACCTAAATACATCAATGAATTGTAATCATAAACATTAATGGACTAAATCACATGAATTCATAATCATTAATTACTTTATCTCTAGGTTCATTTTATAGCACCAAATGCAAATTTTCCTAGGTTCTTTCATTCACTATTCTATCATCATCATAAGATCACTTAAGATAACAAATTTGTATAACTTTAAACTAGTCATTTCATTATTCCTATAACATTAACACTATTTATTTACGAAGTTGACCACATCTAACTGTCATCTATTGATTTTCTTATTATATGATCATTCATAAGACAACTAACAATATCTCTTATTCTAATCTACAAGTACATTATTTACCATTACATATACATCATCACAATTACATAAGGTAATCCATTTCAATTAAAATCTATCCAATTCTAACTCATTGTTCTCGTTACATAATTAGAATCTTCACCAATTACACTTACAACATCACTCTTTCTAATATATAAATACAAGGTATACAATTACAACTATACCACCATGGCTATAGTTATATCTCACTCCTCTATAGAGTATAAAAATTACATCAACATGTACAAGCATATAATATTATATGTTATAAAAATATGTACAAAATAAAAGTGTCCAATATAGCACTGTATCATCTTAAAATGGAAGCACTTCCAATTTGATAGCTTTAGCACCCTCTTTTAGTGCATTTATCATGATAGACTTGCATTTAGGACACACTTTGCACTTGATTCCTTCATTCTAGGTGAAATTAGGGTTAGGATCCTGAGGATTCTCCTTGATTTCCCTTCTCTATGGCTTAATTTTATAGGTAGGATCTAGGTATAGGTCCTCCTAGCCCTTGTCATGTTAATCATAGGCCTTTGTGTCCTTTTCTAGCACTTTGACTTGCTCTTCTATCATTTCCAAGTCTCTGGGCATCCCTGGATCTTCTATTTTCAATGTAGATTAGATCTGGACCCCTAGGTCAAGGTTGAGGTAGAATTTGACCTAGGTCAAAGTTGAGGTTGATCTTGACCTCTGTTGAGATTTGATCCCCCTTTTCAAAATTTGGTCCCGACGGGCCCCAAAATCAATGTTAGGTCCCTGAATCTGAATGCAGAAGGGTTTTAATTTGAAATTCATTTAATTATTTTCCCTCCTTAGTTGGTTATTGTGATTGGACCATAATTTGAGGTGAAATTTGAATTATGGTCCCTTACATTTCCTGAGGAATCCCACCTTGAAACGTTTATATAAAAACTCTCTCCTGCATTCATTTACACCAACAAGAAAACACCAAGCAACTTCATGATCAAGACATCAAGTGGAGGCATGATTGATTGAAGCAAGAAAGCAAATGATGGTGAAGTGAAGATGGAAGATTACAAGAGGATGATATAGAAGATCAAGCCATTTTTGATATCAAGAATCTTTGTGAACACACCATTGTGAACATCTATTTGGAGCAAGAGAGATCCCTTTTTCCTTGATCCACCATTTTCAACATACAAGAATTCAAAGATATAATCATGGGATAGCAATCATAGATTATGAGTTTGGTAAGAGTACTTTAGTCTTGGGGGCTTGGTTTCTTATCTTATTCAAATCTATGCATTGCTTTCTCATAGCCATTCATGCTAGGGTTTCAATCTATAGGATTAGATCTTGGCATTACACATTTAATACACACACATATTCTATTACATCTGGCTATTTATGGAGGTGGAGATCACCAAAATAGGGGTTTGACTAAGGCAAAACCCTATATAGCCACCCAAAAACACCATTTTTAGATATTTACAGTAGCTGTTTTGAGAATTGAAGAGTAGATCTGAGTAGCCTTTTCGTCCAACTTCTGGGATCCACAAAAAAAAATTCTGTCAGAGTTGTTTTAGGTCAAGGTCGACTTTCAGTGGGGGTCAAGATATTGCCTTAGGGTAAGATCTTACCCTAGTTTCTAGGTCAAAGTCATCTTTCCTCAAAATTGAAAAAGATTTTTGGGTTTTCTCTGTTTTAGTTTTCTGGCTCTGGATCTGGTTGCAGACTTTCCCAAAACTATACACAGGCATAAGAAAATAGGTATTTATAGATTAGTTTTATTATGAGGTATGTTCTTTATCCTATCAAATTTCAAGCATTTCCAGATCTACATTAATTCAATATGTATGTATGTGGCAAAGAAATGTGGGTTTAGGATCTCCATTAGGTACATTTTTAAAACCCTACCTACCTATGCCTCCATCTCACCATCTACATTTTGGTGAACCCGTTTACGACAACTCTTTCTTTTTGGTATTAGATTTTCCTTTTGTGTTAGATCTTGCATGCTTATAAAATTAGATTTCTTATATGCTCTTGCATTTATTTCAAAAATACAAAAAAAATTGCAAAATCCCTTTCAAAATACAAAAACATTTATATTTTGATGCTTTAGTATTTCTTAGTGTTCAACATGTATGATTCTTGTTTTGAATACTTTGATGAGGCTTTTATTGTACATGAGGATAGATTCCCTAATGAGGTACATGAAAGTGAGGATGAAAATTGCTTGAATGAGATCTCCATTGATCACATTCCTATTTCATTCTCCTCTACAACCTCTCCAATTGACCTTTACCATAGGGTATGTGCATGGTTACCTTCATGTCCCACTATTTGCAACATTGATAAACCTAAAATGATATATCCTAAACCTTTGTTGATGGTAAAAGGATTTCCTCGATTAACAATTAAGGGTAAACCTAGAGATCCTTTGGATTTCTTTGATAACACTGATTCTGTCTCACATGCTTATTGCACATGGAATAAACCTCAGCCTACTGTTCTAGTTTCTTTACCGCCTTCTCAACCTATTCTTCATCAAGATCCTAGATTTCCTTCTACCTTTAAGGAGTATAACTTAGTGGACCAATTACATGCTACTCCTACTAAGATATCCTTGTGGGAATTATTTCAAACTTCCCCGACATATCATGAGGCATTGCAAAAAGCTTTATCCACTCTTCCTACTTTGCCTCCTAATCAAGATAACATTCATTCTATTTTAGAGTGCATGCATACTATACCTTATGTACTACCTATTGTGTTTTTCGATGATGATTTACCTTCTCTTGAGGTGCAGAATCAATATCATGCTCTTATGGTTGCTAATTCTAATAATCAGAGTATCATTCAAAGAATGTTAATTGATAACGAATCTAGGCTTAATGTTTGTAGCATGGATATGCTTAAGGAAATTAAGGCTGATCTCACAAATATTCAACCTAATAATGTCCCTATCCGTGGATTTGATAATATTGCAAAAAGAACTTTGGGCATTATTACCTTACTTGTTAAAGTTGGTCTAGTTATTCTTAATACACCTAATCATGTTATGCTTGGACCTCTCAATTATAACCTTCTTTTAGGAAGACCTTGGTTACATACTATGCATGCAGTTCCTTCTACTCTTCATCACAAGGTTAGGTTCATTTATAAAAACTTAATGTATACATTACATGTGGATGATGCACCAAATCCTTGTCTAAATGCAGAATATGATAAAGTTTCTAAGCCTCTTCAACCAAGCAAAGAGACTGGAAAACAACTTGAGATACAACAACCTGAGATAAAACAATCTAAGATAAAATAATCTGAAGCTCCATCTTATTCTTTGAATTAGGATGAATAGGGGACATTGGACTTTAATCCTACTTTCATTGGAGAATACAAGGTCTCTGATTTGGAGTTTATGAAACCACAAAATGAATTTGAAGAACAAGTTTTTAATCCTCCGCTTTCTAAAGAACTAAAGAGTAATTTTATCGCTGTTGCGATTAAAGAAATGATTAACACAATTAAATCTGATTGTTATGATATTGTGACATATGCTGCTCCTTGGACTCCATCTGATATGGCTGATCGGTATGGTTTTGGTTATCATTTTCTCAAAAAATTAGGATTTAATGGGAAAGGATGTGGTACATATGAACAAGGTATACAAGTACCTTTGGATAATGAAATTTATGATCATACTTATGGATTAGGATTTAATCCCTATAGACAACCATCGACTTTTCCTCCTAATGTTAATCACATATGTAGTGGACAGTTGAAATTGGTTAACCCACTCCTCATTTACATTAATCAAACACCTACTTTGGATATCTTTTCCTGAAGATGAAGGCTTAATGGATTTTTTAGGGGTTTATGAGGACTTACCTAAATTTCATAAAAAATGATAGAAGTCTTATTGTTTAAGTGTCGATGCTTACTTTGGAGAGGATGATAAACTAGATATTTCTCCTTTACCAATAGATTCTCCAATACAAAGTAATTTGTTAATAATAGAAACTGTTGATATTCAAATGGATAACAATGACTCTAGCAAGATGATAAAAATTGGGAAATGTTTGAATCGGGAAGAACGTGATCACTTAATTTCCCTTTTTCTTGAATTCAAGGACATCTTTTCTTGGACATATTCATATATGTTGGGCATAGATTCTAAGATTTTTACTCCTAATATTGTTTTAAAACAAATATGAAACCTGTGAAGCAGAAAATTTGAAAGATGAATCCATGAATTGCTTTATTAGTTAAAGTTGAAATTGAAAAATTATTGGATTCTAAATTTATCCATTCTATCGATTACTTCGATTGGATTTCAAATATTATGCCTATTTCAAAAGGAGAAAATAAGATAAGGATGTGTACTGAATTTTGAGACTTAAACAAAGCATCCTTAAAAGATGATTTCCCATTACCTAATATTGATATGATTGTGGATTCAACAACAGGTCATGCTTTTTTATCCTTTATGGATGGTTTTTATGGATATAATCAAATCTTTATTCCTCCTGAAGATCAATTTAAGACCGCATTTATAACACCTTGGGGAACATTTTGTTGGGTCATGATGCCTTTTGGATTAAAGAATGTAGGAGCAACTTATCAACGAGCTATGAATTTGATTTTTCATGATTACATTCATAAGATTCTTGAAGATTATGTGGATGATATCTTAGAAAAGTCTATACAAAGAGAAGATCATGTTACTATTTTACAATAGATATTTGAAAGGATTAGAAGTTACAACATGAGATTGAATCCTAAGAAATGTGTCTTTGGGGATGATTATGGTAAATTATTAGGATTTATAATATCTAAGTGAGGCATCGAGGTCGATATTGAAAAGATTGAATCTATTGTTACTATGCCTCCTCCTAAGAATATTTCTCAGTTACAAAGTTTACAAGGAAAAATTCAAGCTATTCGTCGCTTTGTTTCCAACTTAGCTAATAGAACTATTCCTTTTACTTCCTTGCTTAGAAAGGATACCACTTTCTCTTGGAAGGATGAATGTAAACAATCCTTTGAACAATTTAAGGAGTATCTTTCTAATCCTCCTATCTTGCAACTGGCTAAATTTGATAAACCCTTTCATTTGTATACTTCAGCGACTTCAAAGGCAATGAGTGTGTTGTTAGCTTAAAATTATAGTCAAGGTAAGGAAAGACCTATGTATTACATTAGTCAAAATTTACTTGATTATGAAACAAGATACACAAATTTGGAAATACAATGTTTAGCTATAGTTTATGCGTGCCAAAAACTCAAACATTATCTTATAAATGCTAAAGTCAATGTGATTGTTAAATTTGATCCTTTGAAACATCTTTTCTCATAGATTGATCTCTTTGGTCATTTGGAAAAGTGGGTGATGTTACTTACATAATTTGATCTTAATTTCATTTCTTAGAAGTCAATTAAGGGATAAGCTTTAACAAATTATTTAGCTGAAGCTCCTTGTCCTCATTCTGATACAAGCTCTACTCCAATAGAATTCCCTAATGAAAATATTCCAGCTATTCAATAGGATGATGTTTGGGAATTATATTTCGATGGATCTAGATGTAAGATAGGTTCTGGTGTTGGTATTATGTTGATTCCTCCTACGAAAAAGCCAATTCCTTTATCATACAAATCAAACTTCCCTTGTACTAAAAACATTACAGAGTATGAAGCTCTTATAACTGGCCTATGAGAAGCTTCATCCCTTGACATCAAACACTAGCAAATATTTGGAGATTCTCAATTGGTTGTGGAACAAATTAAAGGAGGTTATCAGAGATAATATAGAGATTTGGCTCTTGATGTGCTTTCACAATTCTCTTCTTATATAATTCAAATGTTAAATATGAAAGATAATCGACATGCAGATGCCATGGCAAGTGCAACTTCTTTTGTTTATCTTGAAAATAATGCTAAAAAATTTCAATTTACTATACAAACTCTTAAAAACCTTGCAATTTCAAAAAAGGTTACCTCTGATTGTTTCAATTTGCATTTAGATGAATGGTATTCTCATATATTTCACTTTTTGAAAGATGGTACTTTTCTTGAATTAGCAACACAAAACATGCATAATTGTATTAGGAAGCTTGTAGCACATTACATCATTTTAGGAGACATGATTTATAAATCCTCTTATGAGGGTTTACTATTAAGATGTCTTAATAGAATCAAAATTCTGGTAGCGCTGGCAGAAGCTCATTCTGGTTCTTGTGGGGGACATTTTGGTGGAAAATCTCTATTTAATAAATTTCTTAGAATGGGATATTATTGGAAAACAATGGAACAAGATTCTTTCATGTTTGTTAAGAAATGTCCTCAATGTTAACAACATAGTAATTTGATTCATGCTCCTACTTGTGAGCTTTGTAATCAAGTTTCTCCATGGCCTTTTAGTATTTGGGGTTTTGATCTTATTGGAAAAATCTCACCAACTTCTTCTCAAGGACATACATACATCTTGACTGCTATAGATTACTTCATGAAGTGGTAGAAGCTATCCCTCTTTGTTCAACAATTACATATGTTATTTGAAATTTCATTGTTAACAATATCATAACATGATTTGGTATCCCTTTGATGATAGTTTCAGATAATGGTACCTCTTTTAAGAACAAAGAAGTCATGAAATTCTTGGAGAAATATCAAATTCAACATAGATTTTCAACTCCTTATTATCCTCAATCTAATGGTCAAGCTGAAGCATCGAATAAAATCATTGAAAAAATCTTGAGAAAAATAGTTAACAAGCATGCAAAAGATTGACATACTCAACTGACTTATGCTTTATGGGCTTATAGGACTAGTGTTCATACTACCACAGGTACTTCTCCTTACAATCTTGTCTATGGTACTGATGCTATTATGCCTTTAGAATTGGAAATACCTTCTTTATGTATCTCATTTCATGGAATAATTGATAAGGATACTTTTTGAGAACAATGCTTACAAGAGCTAGAAATGTTGGATGAACAACAAATACATGCTTTAGAACATATACCAGCTTATCATAAATCTCTTCAAAAAAAAAAAATCATAAGGTAATTGAACAAACATTTCTAGTTGGTGATTTAGTCTTATGTGAAAATCAACGAAATGTGAATACTTTACCAAGCCAAAAAGGAAAATTTAGCTTTGATTGGCTTGGACTTTTTGTTGTAATTGAAGACTTTGGTTTAGGTGCTTATAAACTTGCTAATATGAATAGTGTTTCTTTTAAGGAATCTATTAATATTATGCATCACAAATGTTATCATCCTTAATTTTTCTTTTCTTTCCTTGTGCATTTATGTATTCCTTATAAAATAATTATGTTTGTTTTATAGGTTATGTAGTTTTAGAAAAATCACATTTGAATATATTTATGCACTTACTTTCTTTCCATTAAGTTTTATAATGATGCAAACAAAGTAATCAAACATAGAACTAATTAGTAGAGAAAGTTTTTCAATTATAAAATGTTTTTCAATTCTGATACATATGTGGCCCATGGCCCTATTTATCACTTCATCTATCTCTATGCTCTGATGGTCGATGGCTCCCAGATCTCTCTGGCCTATGATAGGAAGATGAAGATCTATGTGTCCATGACTAGCTCCTTGACATGCTCATCTCATGCATGTCTGCTATCAACTTATCTTCTCTCTCTCTCTCTACATAGCCTTAGCTCTTGTTGGTGGTGCAGGAGCACCTAGGCAATCCTCAAAGCCCATAAGTTTTGGCTTGTATCTAACATTAGCCAAGTTAGAGTGTGTGTGTTTATTTTTGACCCTAGGAGGTCTTGCAAGATGTGTTACTAGGTGGAAAGATAATTAGTATCTTATCCAACCTAGTATAGTTAGATTTCTTTATTGCAATTTTACTCTAAATGGGAAATATGGTCTAAATGTGTCCTAGACCCTAGCATAGTAGCAAAGATGCTTTTATATGCATTTATGAGGTTGGTTCATTTAGTTATAGGGCTTAGAGGCCCTAAAAGATAGGATGGAGGCATAAATGCAAAGATGCCAAAAATTGCTCAAAAGTTGTCATGACAACATTTGCATTTTTTACAAATGTTGCATGCAACTCGATAACTATGGAATACCCTCATTGTAGTAGTGGAAAATTAATGAAACAATCCTAGAAACAAGGGAGAAGCATCTTAAGGATGTAGGTGACTCATTTCCTGAGGGATGAGTGATTATAAGCAAGTTGTGTGAATAGAGAAGAAGCTCTACAATTTTGGTTTTGTGAGACATACTGAGCTTTATGTGGAACAATGTGTTTTAATGGATTAGATGCTATGAAATAAATTTGGATTTGTGTTGATAGGATATTTTCAAGGCTTTTTCATTATTTTTCTAGGTAGCTTAGAGTTAGTTTAGTGCCTTCAATAAATTGATTAAAGTTTAGGGAGTCTCCTGGTTCAGTCTAGACCTGTTTGTGTTTTTATGGCTCCCCCATGAAATCTAACCATGAGAACTTCCTAAAGTTGGATGAATGATTTAGGGGAGCCAATTTACAGTGGGAATCTAGAGGGAGGACTCTGGGAGAGTCTAGCTTCTATTTTTAATGTCATGCCCTAGGTGAGCTTAGTGTGCTTAGTTAGAGGTATGACAATGAAGGGATTGAAGAATACATGTAGGGGAATGAAGTACAGTACAAAATAATCATAGTTATAGGAGGTATATGATCTATACTTGACATAATGGAGAGATTGGATATTGATCAATCCATCTGATTGAGTTTCAAGAAAGAAAATAGAGAGGTCCTAAAAATCAGGCCTATTAGCCCTATTTGCCCTATATTGTAGGAAGCCCGTGTATGGATGCCCTAGGAACCCAAAACCTTTTGAATCCTTAACATATTCCAAAAGAGTATCTAAATATCCAATTATTTTTGTAGGTTATTTGGAAATTTTTGGCAAGAAGTGGTGAAAAGACCCTGTCAAGGGCTACAAGGAAACTAGGCCTAATTAGGCCTCCATAAGGCTACTACTTGGACTTGATTGAAAAGAGTTTGGAGATCCATCAAAATGGATTCAAATGGGACCATATTGAATTTTTTCAAGGTATTTTTTACCCCTGAAATCATTTTGATATTTTGTGTAAGAATGGAACTTGGAGTCTTCTAAGTGTAGGAAAGCATTAAAATAGGACTTTAAGGAGGATGTCCTTCAAGGCTAAACACGAGGTGATTGAATCTTAGAATAGAGTTAGGGTGATCTTAGGTTGAACACTTGAGACTAGTGAGATCCTAAAAAGGTGAATAGGATCCTATTGTGAGGACAAGTTAAGTCCTTAAGTTACTTGTGTGAGCACACCTTGAAGAACTTTCATCAAATTGGTATCAGAGCATGTGATGAGGCTTGTGGTTAATGTTACAACTTGTTGAGTCAGTAGGAGAGAATAAATCATTTGAGTCAGTGGAAGATAATACAATGGTGACTAACTTTGAGTTAGCAAAGAAGGTGGAAGGCCAAGAAGAGGAGAATAGAATACTCTAGGATAGTTTGGCTCAATTAGAGCTAAAGGTGGATGAAGTAGATGTAAATGCATAATAAGATAATGTTAAGATAGATGGAAAACAAAAGGAGATCCTTTTGGAGGATGAGGTTCTTGAACTAGACCCAATACTAGCTGAAGAAACATTCTTGAAGGCATTGAAAGCCTTGAGTGGAAAGGCATTAGAAGGCATTCCTATCTTCAATGAGAAGATGGAACCAGAGATAGTCCTAGATTGAATAGAAGGACTAGAGAACCACTTTGAGTGTGATGGAATCACAAAAGCTCAAAAGGTTAAAGTAGCCAAGGCAAGATTGTGAGGTCTTGCACTCACTTGGTGGAAGTTTCTACAAGATGAGAGGGAGAAAGAAGGTAAGAATACAATTTCTACATGGAAGGAAATGGTGGCCAAAATCAGGGATGCATATGTGCTAGAGGATTATGAAATCCAACTCCATAAGAAGAGGAAAAGTCTTGGGCAAAAATACTTGGATGTGAACTCATATACCAAGGAGTTCCAAAAAATTTGCATGAGATCTTGAGTTGTAGAGGATGAGAAAGTAAAGGTGGCAAGATACCTCAATGGGATCAAATGGAACATCTAAGATGAGATGAGTCTTATGACTCCTGACACCATTAAAAAATGTCATTAGATTTCCATCAAGGTAGAGGAGAAGTTGAGAAAGAAGCAAGACTCTAGTACCTCAAGAGGTAGAGATAGAGGAAGAGATAGTCAAGGGAAAAGAAGTGGATATGGTGGAAGGAGTTCAAAGTCAAAGACTCAATGAGAAGTAAAATACACTAAGCAATAAGAGGGAAGCTCTAGTAGAGGTAGTAGAGGAGGGAACTCCAATTTTAGAGGAAGAAGTGGTTGACAAGGAAGAGGCAACTATTTTTCCAACATGAAATGTCACCATTGTAACCAAATGGGGCACCCTACTTATAGGTGTCCAAAGAAGGGTATTACTTCTCAAGGAGGTGATAAGAGAGTCAATATTGATCATGAGGAGACAAATATAGGAGTGAATCACCCTGAGGTACCACTAACATCAGAGGAAGGTGAGAACCTCATGATGCGGAGAACATTGATCAAAGAGTCAGTTTAAGAGGAGCCAAGCTAGAGGAGATCCTTGTTTAGGATAAAATGTAAGATGATGGGCAAGGTATGTAGAGTCATCATTAACTCAGGGTCTACTAACAACATTGTGTCAGAGGAAGCAGTTAGCAAACTAAAAATGACAAGGATACCCCACACTAGTCCTTACAAGGTCACATGGTTGAATGAAGGACATCATGTCTTAGTGAATGAGTAGGTTTGGGTTGAGTTCTCAATTGGGAGGTATAAGGATAGGGTATTATGTGATGTGTTACCTATGGATGCATGTAGACCATGGTAATTTGACTGCCAAACTATGCATGATGGAGTGAAGAACTCATATACTTTCAAGAAGGATAATGTGACATTTAAGATTCAGTCACTATTCGAGGATACAAAGATGAAGACAACATTCCCTAATGTACTCATTGTTGGTGAGAAAGGGTTCTTAGAATCCTTGGAAGAAGGAGAAGGAGTTGGATTTGCATTGGTGTTAAGGCCAAGAGAGGTAAGTGATGACAAGGAAACCAAGAAACTAGAGCTACCTAAGGAGATACAAAGTATGTTGCAGACTTATGAAGGAATTGTAAGTGATGGACAACCATCATCATTACCCCCTAAGAGAGCTATAAGTCATAGGTTAGACTTCATACCAGGAGCTACCCTTCCCAATAAGGCAGCCTATAAGATGACCCCTCAACAAAATTAGGAAATTGCTAGACAAATCCAAGAGCTTTTAAGTCAAGGTCTTATAACAAAGAGCATCAGCCCATGTGCCATACCCACTATCCTAGCACCTAAAAAGGGAGGAGCTTGGAGGATTTGTACTAAGGGCCATAAATAGGATAAAAATTAGGTATAGGTTCCCTATCCCTAGGATTGAAGACCTAATGGATTGTCTAGGAGAGGCCAAGTAATTTACCAAGATAGACTTAAAGAGTGGTTATCACCAAATTAGGATACATGAGGGAGATGAGTGGAAAACAACCTTCAAAACTAATGAAGGTTTGTATGAATGGCTTGTCATGCCATTTGGACTATCTAATGCCCCCTCCACATTCATGAGGCTCATGAATGAAGTTCTTAAGGACTACATTGGAAAATTTGTAGTGGTATATCTTGATGCTATACTAATTTATAGGAAGAAAAAGGATGAACATCTCCAACACCTAGAGATTGTTATCAAGAGGTTGCATGAGGAAAAGTTGATGATCAACTTAGAAAAGTGTTAGTTCATCTAGACAAAGCTAGTGTACCTTGGTTTTGTCCTATCTCAAGGAAAATTAAAGATGGATCCTAGAAAATTGGAGGCCATTGTCAACTGGCCTACTCCAAGGATAGCAACAGAGGCAAGGAGCTTCCATGGTCTTGCTCAATATTATAGAAAATTAATCAAATAGTTCAGTGCCATTTGTGGTCCAATCTTGGACACTATAAAAGGAGGCATGAAGACTAAGTTTGTTTGGAATGTACAAGCTGAGCATGGTTTTGAACTATTGAAAAAGAAGATTTCAATACAACCAATTTTGGTTCTGCCAAGTTTTGAGAAGTTGTTTATAGTAGAGTGTGATGCCAACAATGTGGTAATCAGAGCTATCTTAAGCTAGGAGGGCAGACCAATGGCTTTCCATTCAGAGAAGTTTAGTGAAGCCAAGAGGAAGTATTCTTCCTATGACCTAGAGTTATATGCATTGGTCCAATCACTGAGAAAATGGAGGCATTATCTTTTGCCAAAGGAGTTTATTATCTATTTAGATGATCAAGCATTGAGTTTCTTAAGCTTACAAGACAAATTGAGTCATAAGCATATGAAGTGGGTTTAATAACTACAAGAATATACATTCCACATCAAACACAAGAAAGGAGTGCAAAATAAAGTTGTAGATTCTTTGAGCCGAAGAGCATTGACCATTCAAGAAATTCAGCTGAAGAGTATGGGAGTGGACAACTTCTAGGACCTATATGGTGAAGATGAGGACTTTGCAGACATCTATAAGGTATGTCAAGAGTATAAAAATCACTTTCATAGTCAATACTCTGAGTACACTTTGCATTCTGGTCTATTGTTTAAAGGGGGTCAGTTATGTGTCCCTATGGGGTCTATTAGAGAGAATCTTATACAAGAAAAACATAATGATGCACTTAGTGGCCATTTTGGGATTATCAAAACTCAAGAGTTAGTACAAAGATTCTATTTTTGGCCCAAGATGAACTTGGATGTGAAGAGATATGTAGAAGGTTGTGTTATTTGTCAGAAGGCCAAAGGAACATCTAAGAATGTAGACCTATATCAACCTTTAACCATTCCAACCAGACCATGGGAATGCCTCAGCATGGATTTTGTAGTAGGGTTACCCAAGACTAAACAAGGGATGGATAGTGTATATGTGGTTGTAGATAGGTTTAGTAAAATGTCACACTTTGTACCTTGCAAGACAACCAATGATGCTAGTCAAATAGCTTCATTATTATTCAAGGAGGTTGTTAGGATTCATGGTTTATCACTGAGTATAGTGTCTAATAGAGACACAAAGTTCATGAGTGACTTTTGGAGGACGCTATGGCACAATCTTGGTACTAATTTATCATTTGGATTTGCCTACCATCCTCAAACAAATGGTTAGATAGAGGTAGTAAATAGAAGCCTTGGCAATCCCCTAAGATGCTTAACAAAAGAGTATAGTCAGACATGGGACCAACTCATAAGCCAAGTTGAGTATGCCTACAATGACACTGTGAATAGGATCACAGGGAAGAGTCCTTTTGAAATTGTCTATGACATTCACCCTAGAGGCATTCATGAACTCAGAGAACTGAAAGATGGAGTAAAAGGGAGTAGATATGCTAAGGATTTTGCACATGCCATTTAAGAACTTCATGACATAGTCAGGAAGACACTCACTGAGAATACAGAGAAGATCAAGACCAAAGTGGATGAGAGGAGGGATGTCCAATTCAAGATTGGAGATCTAGTCATGGTTCACCTTAACAAATAAAGACTTAAAAAAGGAACACCACGCAAACTTCAAATGAGAAGGATTGGTCCATGTGTCATCCTAGACAAGTATGGAGACAATGCCTATAAGGTGGAACTTCTAGAGGATTTGGGTTTATCACCAGTGTTGAATGTTGTAGACTTGGTACTGTACAAAGGCCCAATCCCTAATGCTAATAATATTCTAAATGAAGTGATCTAGGAGGTTGAAGAACTACACTTGCCATCTACATCAACCAAACAAGCAGAGAGAATTCTGGATTCTAGAGTCTACAAGAAGAACAAAAAGAAGGAGTATAGAGAAAATTTGATCAAATGGAAAGGCCAACCTAATGGAGATGCAGTATGGATCAAGGAAGTTGAGTTTAAGAAGTTGGGAGTTGATCCCACCTTACTCAATCCAAGAAAGGATTGAAGTTTTTTTATTTAGGGGAGGATGGTGCAGGAGCACCTAGGCAATCCTCAAAGCCCATAAGTTTTGGCTTGTATCTAAAATTAGCGAAGTTAGAGTGTGTGTGTTTATTTTGGACCCTAGGAGGTCTTGCAAGATGTGTTACTAGGTGGATAGATAATTAGTATCTTATCCAACCTAGTATAGTTAGGTTTCTTTATTACAATTTTACTCTAAATGGGAAATATGGTCTAAATGTGTCCTAGACCCTAGCATAGTAGAAAAGATGCTTTTATATGCATTTATGAGGTTGGTTAATTAAGTTATAGGGGTTAGAGGCCCTAAAAGATAGGATGGAGGCATACATGCAAAGATGCCAAAAATTGCTCAAAAGTTGTCATGACAACATTTGCATTTTTTACAAATGTTGCATGCAACTCGATAACTATGGAATTCCCTCATTGTAGGAGTGAGAAATTAATGAACCAAGCCTAGAAACAAGGGAGAAGAATCTTAAGGATGTAGGTGACTCATTTCCCGAGGGATGAGTGATTGTAAGCAAGTTGTGTGAATAGAGAAGAAGCTCTGCAATTCTGGTTTTGTGAGACATACCGAGCTTTATGTGGAATAGTGTGTTTTAATGGATTAGGTGATATGAAATAACTTTGGATTTGTGTTGATAGGATAGTTTCAAGGATTTTTCATTCTTTATGTAGGTAGCTTAGAGTTAGTTTAGTGCCTTCAATAAATTGATTAAAGTTTAGGGAGTCTCTTGGTCCAGTCCATACCTATTTGTGTTTTTATGGCTCCCCCATGAAATCTAACCATGATAACTTCCTAAAGTTAAATGAATACTTTAGGGGAGCCAATGTATAGTGGGAATCTAGAGGTAGGAGTTTGGGAGAGTTGAGCTTCTATTTTTAATGTCATGCCCTAGGCGAGCTTAGTGTGCCCGGTTAGAGGTATGACAGTGAAGGGATTGAAGAATACATGTAGGGGAATGAAGTATAGTACGGAATAATCATAGTTCCTAGAGGCATATGATATATATTTGACATACTGGGGAAATTGGATATTGATCAATCCATTTGATTGAGTTTTAAGCAAGAAAATAAGAGGTCCTAGAAATCAGACCTATTATCCCTATTTGCCCTATATTGTAAGAAGCCTATGTATGGATGCCCTAGGAACCCAAAAACTTTTGAATCCTTAACATCTTCCAAAAGGTTATCTTAATATCCAATTATTTTTTCAAGTTGTTTGGAAGTTTTTGGCAAGAAGTGGTGAAAAGACCTTGTCAAAGGCTACAAGGAAACTCGACCTAATTAGGCCTCCATAAGGCTAGTACTTGGATTCGATTAAAAAGGGTTTGGAGATCCATCAAAATGGATTCAAATGGGAGAATATTGAATGTTTTCAAGGTATTTTATACCCCTGGAATCATTTTGATAGTTTGTGTGAGAATGACACTTGGAGTCTTCTAAGTGTAGGAAAGCATTGAAACAGGACTTTAAGGTGGATGTCCTTCAAGGCTAAACACAAGGTGATTGACTCTTAGAATAGAGTTAAGGTTATCTTAGGTTGAACACTTGAGACTAGTGAGATCCTAAAAAGGTGAATAGGATCCTATTGTGAGGACAAGTTAAGTCCTTAAGGCACTTGTGTGAGTAGACCTTGAAGAACTTACATCAGTTGGACACATGTAAAGATATCAACATGCCTGCCAGGATCTCTGTGGCCAATGGAAGACTCTCACTTGCTGGCTAGTAGTTGGTAGTGTATGCACCCAAAAATGGTCACCTAGACTTTGGGCCCCATTTATTTGATTTATCAACCCTGAATCATTTTGATCAATAATCAATATTTTCAACATTATCAATTTCTTGATCAAGTCTTAATTTTGATCATATATTGGATTTTTATCCTTGGGCTAACCATTTATCCTAAGTCTTTATTTAATTAAAAGGAATATTTCCTCCCCTTTTGATTAAATAAAAAGCCCCACCTTTTTTCTTATCCTAAGTTGCACAAATAAAACATTATTCTTATTTTATAAAAAGGGAAAAAACACTTTTTGTCTCATATGGACACAAAAGTCAACTCCTATTTTCTCATTGGAGGATACTTGTGCACACAGATTGCTCCTCTTTCAAGCTCCACCATTGATTGAGACTTTTGCCTCTTAATCTCCATGGTCCATTCCTTTGCATTTCTTATAAAAGGAAAGTTCTCTCCTCCATTTTTAGATCATGTTTTGAATACTAATCTTATGCTGCAGGAATTCTTGGAGACTTTTTGAGCTTTTGGAAGCCTTATTGTTCTTAGTCTTTCATTCTTGCATTTTAGCTTCATTTCATAGCTTAGTTTCCTTTGATGTAATAGATTTAACTCACATAGCTTAATAGGAGGGATTTGTAACACTTGTTCTTTCCATTTCATAACTTAGTTGCATTGCATTTTCATTTCCATAGATTAGTTTGCATTGCATTTTCATAGTGATTCTTGAGGATATTGGCACTCTTGCCCTTGTCCTCATTCGAATCTCTCGTTGTGTGGTTGACTAGCAAGGTCACAAGCTTGTAGCTCTAGCTGAGAGCAAATACATCATAGTCCCTTGCAACTCCATGCATAGAGAGCTATGAGCCACTTTGTGAGGCCTCATTCTTGAGCAACCTTGCATATAATGGTTCATAGAAGTGCACCATTTTAGTGTGTACATTTATAGCACCCACCATGGGGCTCGAACCCAAAATTCTGCTGATGTTGTGACTGAAATCAAAAACATCAACCCTCAGACTGAAAATTTTGACCAAGTAGACCCAAAAATGCAAATTTTACACAGTTCTGGTCAAGAGTTAAGTAATCTTGCAATAGTATCGCACCCTTTAGAGAAAAGTATCATGCGATACTTCGTGGGTTTGAAAAGTATCACCTACTTTGAGAAGAAATATCGCACGATAGTTCGCCCTTGGCAGACTATCGCCCGACCTGCTTGGAGTGTATCGCCCGACTATTATAAGGTATATCACTTAGCATAAGGTGAAATATCATGTGGTTATAGGTATATCACCCCAGTAGCCTAGAGTATATCGCCTGGGTAATTTCTATCATGCTTGCAATTTGGTCAGTTTCAGTTGCTATTAATCAGGTTAGGTCTTAGAGTAGGCTTCTTACTCTGATGTTTGAGACCTGTCTTGACTCTAAATTTCTGGTTTTAGTCCTCTGGGATAGCATCATCTGATTTATGAAATCACTTTGGAATAATTGTCAAATTAGAAGGTCATTCTTGGTGCCAAGGTTCATCTCTAAGATTGTTAGCTACATTCTTGGAAAATTTTAGTGCTCTTATTGTCCAAATCACTTTCATTTAAATCTCAATTTCAATCATATTTTGGCCTAGTCCAACCTCCTGGTTCAAAAGTGCAAGGGTAGTCACCCTTTGATTTGAAGCACCTCTTTGACAGTGTTGGTAAAGCCCCTTTTTTATCTTCTCATTTCTCTTTGGACAATAAAGGACTTTGATTATCCTAGTTTGGTGCTGACACTTTGAGAGGTCACCTTATCATTGAGAGTATCTTTCTTTCATGTCAGTTACGACAAGGTACCAAGTCAATCAAGGGAAGCGACCCCCTGTTGCCTTTAGCCAGTTACCACCCGTCAAGACTCATCGACAGCATAAGAGAAAAGGACCCCTTTTTGATCAATCACCTAAGAGTGAATCTGAGGTTTATTTTAATCTGAAAGATAATCCTAGTGAAGTGAGCACCTCTTTTGTACCACTTTCATCAAGTATGGACATGAGTTACACTTTCACCCGACAACAAAGAGAAGCCATGAATCAAACTCTTGAGGATATCTTCCAATGACATAGAAGAGAGTATGGTGGTTCTTCTCATGCTAGTCCACCCGGGTCACCTCCCAACAATGTGAGGTATTTTGATGCTCACCAACAAGCTGAGAGACATCATAAGCAAGCTCACTCAGATTCAGGGTCACAACACAACGACCAAAACAATGAATCTAGTGATCACCACATAAACACAGCCAATGCAATAAGGCATTTGAGATCATCCTCTCCACTTAAAGATACCTCTCGATATGCAAATACGAGATTGAAAAGCATTGAGAGGAAGAAGCAAGCCTATTTGGATGAACAAGCTACTAAAAAGGAGAAATTTAGACAACTAGAAGAAGAGGAACATGCATTATTGGACATAAGGAAGAGAGTCCCCCAAGAAGAAGAAGATAGACTCTATGCACAACAACTCCAAAGCCGATTCAATGGGAGGGGAACCAATAGTGGGACCAACTCACCCCCATCTACCCCTTTGCCAAGTCCTAGAAGAAGATCAAGGACACCCTCACGATCCCCAAGCCCTAGAGGAAGAAGGGTTTCAAGATATGATCATCATAGGAGACGATCACCTCATAGACATTCAAAGCAACCCTCCCAACGAGCACATCATGGCTCACAACATGGAGGAAGTTATGCCAAATTTGATCATATGGATTTTATGACTATGCAACAAGAACCATCCTTTCAAGCATATGTGGAACAAAATAAGGATCAATTCCTAGAAAGCCTTATCAACAAAGGTGCTAAAGTTCCATATGATTTTGATGTCCACCAAAAGATTAAGAAATAGAATCCTTCAACCAATGAGGTGATCATGCAAATGCAGAAGGACATAGAAAGGATGAGGGCTCCTAAGAGCACGTTTAATTTGGACTCCATATGTCCCAACCCGATTGACAAGAGTGTGGTGTTGGTTGAGTTCCCTAAGAAAGTTGAGTTTCCAACCTATGACAAATATGATGATGTTGGTGACCCTCATGACCATATTCGACAGTTCTACATAATGATCTTTTCTTTTCATCATGAAGACTCCTACTTGATAAGATTATTTCTGAGGAATCTCAAAGGTCAAGCCATGGAGTGGTTCACCAACCTTACTCCTCCAGTAAAGTCATTTAAAGAACTCATCCAAAGATTTTTTCAGCATTTTGCTTATAATCTATCAAGGTAGGTCACAATGCTTGATTTGTGCAAGCTTAAACAAAATCAAGGAGAACCTTTTGTCACTTTCCTACAAAGATGGAGACGTTTGTGCTCAAAATATCCCAGGACAATTCCTGACGAGGAAAGAATAGACATCATTGTGAGTAACTTAGTGCCAGAATTAAGATATGAGGTAAGAAAGATACCATTTAATTCTTTCGATACCATGGTAGAAGTGGCATGTCGCATAGAGGATGTCCTAAAAGAACAAGGAATTTTGGCTAAATCAACTAATAACAACAATGGCCAAAACAACAACAATCATGGTTATAAGGACAAAAAGAACTCCTATTGGAACAAGAATAAATAGGTGGTCAATGACGGAGTTTTTGACTCACCAAAACCTAAGAATGAAGGAGTTCTTAATCTCTCCAATGTAGTACAAGCCATGAAGCTACAAGCATCCTCAGGACAACAAGAGAATAAATCCAAGTATCAAGGGAAACCCAAGAAGGAAAAGAGACAATTCACCAAACTTGGGGACTCCTATGCCGACATTTTCAAAACACTAATTGCTCATAATTTGGTGCAACCTCAGGATCCTGCCAAGCACCACATACCCGATCCTAAACCTCATTGGTGGGATGAGAAAGCCTTTTGTGTCTTCCATAATGGGATTGGACATGATATCAAAAATTTTTTTAGGCTTAAACATCTCGTCCAAGACCTCATTGAAAGTGGGTGATTACAAGTTGATGGTTTAACCACTAATGTGGATCATAAGGCTTTTAAGGAACCCTTGCCCAAATATGAAAAAGGGGAAAATTCTAACAACAAGCATGGTAAGGCAGCTATCAACTATACATACACAAATGCTGAAAATGTGATTAACATGCTTGAAGTGGCTGATGATAACATCAACATGGTGAGAGGGAAAGATCCTTATGGATATGATGCAGACTCAACTCCTCTGACTGATGAAAGACCCACTGTGGTGATAAGAGGTCCTCACTCATGAAGAATGCCCCAGTCCCTCAATGCTATCACTAGGGGTCAGGCTCAAGCTCCCATTATTATCAGAGGTCCTAGCACTAGCAAGTCTAAGTAGCCCATGTCCAAGGGTGTTCCTCCTAAATCTACCATTGGTCCTGATTCCAATTATAATCTTATTGACCAATTACAACGTACACCCGCGTATATATCTATTTTTGAAATTTTAGAATTGTCCCCTAAGCACAAGCGTGTCCTTGAGGATGCTTTGTGAGTAGCCAGTGTCCCTAACAACTTAGATATTGATCAATTCCAGAATATGGTCAACCATTTGGCTAGCCCTCATTACCTCACATTCTCAGAAGAAGATGACAAATCCATCAGTCACCCACATAACTTGGCCTTACACATCGAAGTCATGATTCATAAAACCTGTGTCAAGCATGTACTGATAGATGGGGGTGCGGGGCTCAATATTTGTACCATGAGTTTGTTGAAGGCTCTAGGATATTCTAAGAACGTCATTGACACAAGGAAAAAGATCACAATCAAGGCAGATGATGAAGCAGAAAGAAGTTCTAAGGGATTGGCCATTTTACCTATTCGCATTGGTCCAGTAGAAAAGGATATCTTATTTCAAATTGTTGATGTTGGACCTTTAGCCTACAACATTTTGCTAGGTAGGCCATGGATTCATGAAATGCAAGTAGTCCCATCAACGTATCACCAGTGTGTTAAGTTTCCCCATAATGGTGTAGAAATTTGCATACCTGGAGATAGTGCTTTGTTAGTTAATACCATTTCTACTGGATCACATGTACCTTTGAATAGGGAAGCTGATAGTCCTAGTATTTCACTTGAACAATGCAAGCAGAAGTTTAAGACCATAGATCTTGGGATGGGAGATTATAAAATTGATTCTTTTACAAAAATGCCAATCTCTCCTAGGTCTTATGGGAAACCATCACCAAATATGAAACCTTCATCATCAGCAATGACATTATTTGGAAAATTTGTTGAGTCTTCAGTTCCTATTCAGGAAGAGAAAGAGGAAGTTGCTGTAAGAGACTGGATCTATCATGAGGAAAAATACCAACACAATGAGAACTTTTCTTGTTCACCTAAAGCTTATGGGAGAGGGTATACACTGGTTAAGAATATGGGTTATCCAGGATATGGCCCCCTTAGCCATAGGTTGGATGCTAAAGCTGAGCCTCTTAACCATGCCCTTTTTGGATGAAAGAATAAGTCAACAGTTGGCTTAGGTTTTGAAAATAAGAAGAAGAAAGGTGTCCCTGTCCCTGCTGCGACGGACAGTGACAGTGATTCAGACTACACACCTGATCTTTCTAATCAACAAGACATGTATGATGATTGGGTGCCTTCAAAAAATCTCCTTTGGGGAGATTCAAAAGACTTGATAATTGACGGTCCTACTATCCTAGCTATGATGGATAGTGACTATACGAATGCTCGATTGACAATGGAAAATGTTGCTATCCTAGCTACGATGGATAGTAACAATGCTATCATTAGAGAAGGGGAAACCTTTCCTAACCTTGAGGCTTCTACATCACGAGGCCCAAATGATGATTCAGAAATAGACTCACATGAGTTTGAATGGGATTCACTTTCAGATGCAACGGTTGATTTGGACATGGATGTTGTCCATACATATAGTATTCAACCTGATGCGGCCAAAGAGCTTAGTGTAGGATTAGAGGATTGTCCTCCTCGAATTGCCTTAGTGGATGAAGCTTCGTTTGGTAGGATGAGTCCTAATTCAGGTATCTTAGGAGAAGACTTGATGAATCCCAATTGTATGGTCACCAGAGATAACCCCTTTCACATAAATAACATTGAACCCATCATTGACCTACCCCTTGTTCACTATGACCTAATTGACTGGTCTCAGCACCATCAAGAGCCTAGATTCCTTACTTTTCAGAATGACTATGAACTTGCCTGCTATCTGAATGCTCTTGAACCCATGGCTTCTTCCACCAGTGAACTGACAACCAGTATGACAGAGCCTGATATTAAGTACCTCAGTCTAAAAATAAAGGAAAAAGAAAGAAAGAAAAATAGGTCTGATGGTGAAAACCACTTTGTGGTGGTATCAGAACCAAAAATAGTAAAAAGAGATGACGCATCTACGGGTGAAAACCTCTTTGAGGCACCTAAGGATGGGGTACTTAATAACTTGCCGAGTTATTTTCAGGACAGATCATCAGTATTGATTGAGCCAACAAAACCAGTTAATTTGAACACAGAAGAAACTCCTCAAATAGTTCATCTTGCTCAGTCTTTATCAGATGAAGAGACCAAGGCATATATACAATTCTTACAAAAGAAGAAAATTAATTTTGCATGGATCTATTCAAACATGCTAGGGCTTGACACAAATCTTATAATGCATCACTTAACAATAGCTCCAGGAGTCAAACTAGTGAAATAGAGACTCAAAAAAATGCATCCACATGTAGCTCTCCTTGTCAAAGTGGAATTAGAAAAACTTTTGAGAGCTGGATTCATCAGAGCCATCGATTATGTAGAATGGATCTCAAACATAGTACCAGTTTCCAAACATGATGGGTCCATTCGTGTATGCACAGATTTTAGAGATTTAAATAAAGCATGCCCAAAGGATGATTTTCCACTTCCAAACATTGACATGATAGTGGACATGACAGCGGGCTATGACATATACTCTCTAATGGATGGTTTCTTAGGATATAATCAAATTAAAATAGCTCCTGAAGACCAAGAAAAAATAGCGTTCACATGTGTATGGGGAACCTATTGCTGGAACGTCATGCCATTTGGGTTAAAGAATGCAGGAGCAACCTACCAAAGAGCTATGACCACTATCTTTCATGATATGATGCACAAAAGCATGGAAGATTATGTGGATGATACCCTGGCAAAATCAAGAAAATGGGACATGCACCTCGATGATCTAGAAGTAATTCTAGATCGCATGGAACAGTTTCAACTCAGGTTGAATCCAAAGAAGTGCGCATTTGGTGTCACCTTAGGCAAACTTTTAGGATTTATAATATCAAAAAAAGGAATAGAGGTTGATCCCGAAAAGGTCCAAGCAATTTTAGACATGCCACCTCCAAGAAACATTAGTCAGATGAGAAGTCTTCAGGGATGACTCTAGTCAATTAGGAGGTTTATCTCATAGCTGGTGGATAGAGCACAACCCTTTAATAAGACACTGCATAAGGGTGCTTCTTGCGTATGGAATGAGGAATGCCAAAAGAGCCTTGATCAAATAAAATAGTATTTGGCTAATCCTCCAGTGTTGATGCCTCCTATTCCAGGGAAGCCTTTGCTTCTATACATTTTAGCAGCAGAATCTTCTTTGGGGGAATTGTTGGCTCAATTAGATGATACTGGGAAAGAAAGGGCCATATACTATATCAGCCGTACTCTAGTCTCCTATGAGATCAATTATAATAACATTGAGAAATCTTGTCTTGCAGTGGTGTTTGCTTCTCAAAAGTTGCGACACTATATGCTTGCTCATACTATACATTTGGTTGCAAAAATTGATCCTCTTAAGTACTTGCTTAGTAAGGCTACTCTCATGGGTAGACTTTCAAGGTGGATGATGGTTTTGACTAAATTTGATATAGAGTACGTTGAGAGAAAGGCCATAAAGGGGCAAGCTATTACTGATCAATTAGCTGATTTCCCAATCCAGGATAGTATGCCTATTCAAGTGGAATTCCCAGATGAACACATCTTATATATGACTACTTGCACTTGGAAAATGTTCTTTGATGGTTCCCACATGCAAAATGGATCAGGTGCTGGAGTATTATTTGTTTCTCCACATGGGTACAATATTCCAAAGTCTTACAAACTTTTATTCCCATGTATGAATAATATTGCAGAATATGAAGCTTTAACCAATGGCTTGAGAATGGCTATAGAATGGAACATCACAGAGTTACATGTCTTTGGAGATTCCCAGTTAATCATCAACCAAGTCAATGAGGAGTAGCAAACCAAGGATGATAAATTGATACCCTAAAAAAAGATGGTTGACTCATTGAAATGTTACTTTACCTTTGTGACGTTTCAACAGATCCCTAGGATAGAGAACAAAGCTGTAGATGCCATGGCCACATTAGCTTCACTTCTTCAGTTGGAGACACATGAATCAAGATTTGAATTCTTGGTGGAAGAACTACACCATCCCATCTTTGACTCATCTGAAAGCCATGTCATTTGTACCATTGTCACACATGAGTCTTCCTGATATGGTGCTATCTATTCATATCTTCGTGATGGCATCATCCCCGACACATTCAACCACTCTGAATGCTAAAACCTCATTTGTAACACCTCTCGCCACACCCTTATCTCTGGTGATTTATATAGGAGGGGTTTAGATGGGATGCTTCTTAGGTGCTTGGAAAAGGAGGAATCCAACCAAGCGTTAGTTGACATCCACGAGGGCATTTGTGGTGGACATTCTAACGGTCTTGCCATGGCCCGAAGGTTGCTTAGGGTGGGATATTATTGGCCCACAATGCAGATAGATGCAATAGCCTTTGCTAAGTCTTGTGAAAAATGTTTGAAACATGGAAACCTGATTCATGCTCCAGGTAGGGAGCCGATCCCTTCTGTTTCTCATTGGCCATTTTAGCACTGGGCCTTTGATCTAGTTGGGCAGATTCATCCCAACTCATCAAGTGGACATAAGTTCATTATTACTACCACTGACTACTTCACAAAATGGGTGGAAGCTATGCCACTTTTTGTTGCTTCAAGGAAGACTATCTCTTTGTTCATCTTGAATCATATTATTTGCCAATTTGGAGTGCCTTCTGAGATTATCACTGATAACAGAGGTCAATTAAAGAATAAGGACCTAAAGCATTTATGCAAAAAGTTTAAAATCAAGCAACATTGGTCCTCCATCTATTTTCCACAGGGAAACAGATAGGCAGAAGCCTCTAATAAAACCATTCTTAAAATTCTTCATTGGACAGTGCACAAGAATGGTAGGGATTGGCACTTGCAAATCAATCCAGCACTATGGGCTTATAGAACAAGCATTCGCACACCTACAGGAGCCACGCTTTTTTCCCTTACCTATGGCACTGAAGCAGTATTACCTTTAGAAGTAGAGATCCCATCACTCAGAGTCTCACTCAAAGGATTGATAACAGATGAGGATTACCGCGCTATGAGGTTACAGGAACTAGAACTTTTAGATGAGAAGCATAAGGCTTCCTTTGATCATATGAGAGTGTATCAGAAGCATATGTCCAAGGCATTCAACAAGAAGGTTCACCCTAGAGAATTTCAAATAGGTGATCTTGTTTTGCGAGAGAACCCTAAGAACCAACAGAACAGAGAACAAAAGGGCAAGTTTGAACCTAACTGGCTTGGACCATATGTCATCACAGCTGTTTTTGGTACCGGTGCATATTTACTGTCAGATCCCGATGGAGAATAGCTCCCTGATCCCATCAACATTGTGCACCTCAAGAAGTTCTATCCTTGATGCCCGTTTCTGTCTGGGGGCATCCTTTGTACATATTTATGGATCCTGAAAAAAATACCAAAAAAATTGATATATGATGCTAAAAAAATCCTAAAAAGTATAAAAAGTCTTGAAAAAATACAAAAAAATCAAAAAATGCAAAAATTCAAAAAAAATAGAAAAAGTGCCTTGGTGAAAACCTAGAAACAAGTGCCTTGGTAGCAAAAATATAAAAAAATGAAAAAATGACCACAAAAGAATCCAAGTGGTGAAAACCTGGAAACAGGCACTACTTGAGGCCTTTGCACTCCTATTTGTTAGCATGAGTCCTTGAAACTTAGCCACTTTCCATCATGCCTTGACCTTATTTGACTTGATCTAGAATCAGTCTTTATCTTTGTCTAGGGGGCATACATGTTAGCATAGGTCCTTTTGGTGCATTTGTCTCTTGGGGCATTTCACAATCAGGTGTTTTTCAACACCACCCCAAACAGTGTTTTTCAACACTACCCTTGCGTCGAGTGTTTCTTAACACTTATCAGATGTCTTACCCAATAGTCTAAGTATGATGTGATATTTCTCATTGGCAGATGTGATAACCAGAGTCTGACTCTATGACCAACACACACACACTTAAACAATCAACTCGTTGAGATATGTTGAATTTTTATTTTTTTGTGTGCTGTCTATGAGGATTTCTTTGATGAGTGGTCTCTCCCTGAGAAGTTTTCGATGATGCATAGCTAGAAGACTGAGGGTATGAGAACATGTTTTATTTCTTTATCTGCTTGTGGGTATATTTCATTGATCCTAACTATCATGAGCATTTATGCTGGTCCTACTTGACACTATGGATTGACAAGGTATTATCCTTGACTATTTTGTGAGTGCATGCTTCTAGTTATCCTGACTTTCATGTGTCTTGATACAAGCATAATCTCACCATATCAAACTTAGGTAATCTCACTGCATTAGTCATCTTGACCTCCATGTCTTTGATGCCTAGGTGGGATTTCCACATTTCTATTTGATAAAGATCATATTCATATCCACATAGTTATGCTAGTGTGTATTGTATGATCTTGCGACGCTACCAATAACACTCAATGATGATAATTAGATGACTATAGGCATTGTGACCTTGCAAGTCAACCACTTTCATAGTAGCTTACATTCTTAGGTTCATCATAGTTTAGTTTTTGCATCTTGCACATAGAGAGAGCTCTCCTTTTCATCTTATGTGGACCTATCAGCCAACTACGCTCACCTTTCCTTCTGCTCGATCATGTCTTTCACTCCTTGTCTTTTTCATCTCGAACCTGTTCCTATTCATCACAAGGGGTTAATCATATCATCATATCTATATCACAACTATCATTTCCAGAAACATGAGTCTATATCATACACATGAGAATTAAACATACACCTATGAGAAAGAACATACATAAGCATGTACATAAGCATTTTTGAGCAAAATGACAAGACAATATACATAAACTGATACATCCATCCTAAGAGAGACATAAACACATGATACAATTGAACATCCATTAATCTCATATATACATCAATGTCATGATACAATATATAATATGGGATCCCATAATCTAGATCAATGTCTCAAGATATGTCTAACTCTAAAACCTAAGACTGACTGCCACCCTCGTGTCCTGGTGTTGGTGGAGGTGGTGCTAGATCAGGAACTACATCTAATCTACCCACTACGGTAGAGTATGACGGTGCTCTCCGATTCTCTGGGACTACCTGAATGTAAAGGCCATAATAATATGCAGCTCGTGCTGCCTCTCTCTGTCTCTCTGCCAGGGCAACCTGTAGCTGCCTCTCCCAATGCTCTATCTCTGCTCTCTGATCAGTGAGTTGCTGCTCTCTCATTGCTATAGCAATCCTAAGCTACAATATCTCAGCCTCGAGAGCCTATATCCTCACTCTTAGATCATCTCCACCCACAGGCTGGTCCTGCTATGCCTCTGCCTGTCGGCGAGCTGGTCTCACCTCATCCTCAGGCATCACCGATCTCTATCCCCATGACCATTTCTGGCCACCTGATCTAGATCCCTCCCCTCTCTCCATCCTCCTCCCTCTCCCCCTCCTGCCATCTCCTCCATCCCCTCCGTCTCCTCTATCATCTCCTCTGTCTCCCCCCTATGCTGGTACCTGTGCATCTGGTATCGTAAATCGAGGGAATGGCACCCTCCACCGCTCTGCCCTATATGCTGCATCAACCCCTGCATCTACCACATTTGGGTGATACTCCTAGGGCTTGCTCCTAATACCCGTTGTCTCTGCAACTGCCTGATGATAGTCTAACATGGGTAGCCACCCATGTCCCTCCTCATCCCTGACCCAAGCGTATGTAGTGATCTCTGTCGAGACTCGCTGCTACCTCCCAAACTGCTACCATACCTGAGTGATGCAAAATCTCTCTACTATCTCTAGGTGTTAGCCTACTAACAGCCAAGTGCACAACATGTAGCTCAACTCCTCCTCTGCATCACTCCACCCCTCCACATCCCTGTATGGCCTCCATGTGAAAGTAGCCATCTCATCCAAAATCCTCCTGTAATATGTCACATCCCCAGTATGAGCATGTGATATGAACCCTACATATCTATATATGTAGGGGTATCTCCTCTCTCTCAGCTAAACCCTTGGGTGCATTACTACGATGTGCTCCCACACCCACACCTGTGCCAGGATGGCACCGCACGCCCACGATTGACTATCCTTGTACATGATCTCATGTAGCTTGTGGTACATCTCCGCTAGTATGGCCAGACCCCATGCCATGCACCGAGGTCTGCCTACCAAGTCCATCAGTAACCTGGCCCATCCGAGTGAGAATCCCTTCTGACTATGATCAGTCATCAGGATCTGTGAAATGATCGATGCCATAATGCATGGCACTAGAAAATCTCTGCCGAAATCCTCTACTAACCACTCCCAGCTGACATACCGATCCAGGATAGTCACATCCTGGAACATCTCCTGGATCATTCGTCACCCCTCGGTCACATCCTGATCATAGTATACCTGTGTCATCACACAAATTATGTTAGTTTTCATCATATGGAAATATTACACTTACATAATTTAAAAATCTGATTATACTTACAGGCTCACCATGACATGGCACTCATAGGATCCTGTACACATCCTCTAGCGTGATGATGCCTCGCCTATGGGAAGATGGAAGGTGTTGTGCTCGCTATGCCATCTCTCAGCCAGTGCAGTCAACAACCCATGGTCAGCTCTGATGTCTAGGAATCTCAGTAAATACCTGAATCCCATAGCCCTAATGTCAGCATTTCCTAGATCATCTAGATCTCGGACACACCTCAGCCCCGTCACCTTCGGCGCTCTGATGATCAGTGTCAGAAAGACCTCCTGCAAGCCATTCAACCAAGCCAGTTGTTAGAACATATCATGATGGATGCCTAAAAATCAGTCTAACACATCTTTAAACGCATAATATTATCTGGACCCATGTCATTTTTGCTCAAAATACTTAAAATTTCAAAATTTGCCCTTGGGTGATACTACTTTTTTGGAGAAGTATCACGCGATACTTCTCCCTATAGTGGTGTGATATACTTTGGGTCGTGCGATACTTCACCTGGTATCGTGTGATATTTCACCCAGTATCGTGTGATACTGGTGCCTATACTCATGCAATACTTTGGGGACCCGCGAAGTATCACGTGATATTTATCCCCAAAGGGCGCGATACTTCTAAAGTATCACGTGATATTTTGCCTCACTTAAAAATTTGAAATTTTAAACCTTTAAAAAACATTCTTAAAAGGTATTAATGACTCAAAAATAGTGAGTTTTTCAAAAACATACTGGGGCAGGATAGTGTGGTGGCCGGTTGTGCAACCGGGCGCGCTTGAATCGATGCCTGTGGATGGAAACTCCTACTTGCTGGGCCATATTCTCTATCTCAAGCTCTGCAAATTCTCAAATCACTATCAGACAAATGATTTTTGAAAATGACATTTTCACCCCTTTTATAGCATTTTGACTTTTGCCCAATTTTCAAAACACCTCAGAATTGCGCAAAAATTGCACCCCTAGCTAATTTCGACATCCTGGATCCATTTTCGGACTCAAAATCAAAATCTGAAGTCATCTTGATAGTCAAAATCACATTTCAATTTTCACCTTCTTCTGTGCAGTTGGCTAAATCTTTTGAGGCCTAATCCTTTGCTCTTTGTTGGGGCATCGTCATTTCTTCATTTCCATGTCTTCCAAACTTCTAGTCTTTCATTCATCTTCATTCAATTCACTCCTTTCTCACATTTGACTGCATCTTTCTCAGTCAGGCTGGGGCATGTTTTAATGGTTAACCTATTGACCTTTACATCCGATTATGATTTCATTTTGATTTGATCAAATCTTTATCGATTCACTGTTCTCCTCTCTCTGATTTTGATTTCGACTCCGAGGGGGAAGTACCTATGAGATTCTCATCCCTGATCATCTTGATGCTCTTGATTTAGACATCTTTTGTGAGCTTTTGCTCAAATTTGAGATCCTTATCTCTTACTTTGAATGTGATCCTGAATTGACCTCATGTTCAAAGGCCTTTGTCTATGTTTGTCCGGATGTGATCCCGAATCGACCTCACATCTGAGTTGTTTTGTGATCCTAGATTGATCTCACATTTCAATTCTTCTTTGACTACATGTGTTCCCAGATTGATCACACATTAGTCAAAGAGGGGCAAATGTATGCACCCAAAAATGGTCGCTTAGACTTTGGGCCCCATTTATTTGATTTATCAACCCTAAATCATTTTGATCAATAATCAATATTTTCAACATTATCAATTTCTTGATCAAGTCTTAATTTCGATCATATATTGGATTTTTATCCTTAGGCTAACCATTTATCCTAAGTCTTTATTTAATTAAAAGGAATATTTCCTCCCCTTTTGATTAAATAAAAAGCCCCACCTTTCCTCTTATCCTAAGTTGCACAAATAAAATATTATTCTTATTTTATAAAAATGGAAAAAACACTTTTTGTCTCATATGGACACAAAAGTCAACTCCTATTTTCTCATTGGAGGATACTTGTGCACATGGATTGCTCCTCTTTCAAGCTCCACCGTTGATTGAGACTTTTGCCTCTTAATCTCCATGGTCCATTCCTTTGCATTTCTTATAAAAGGAAAGTTCTCTCCTCCATTTTTAGATCATGTTTTGAATACTAATCTTATGCTGCAGGAATTCTTGGAGACTTTTTGAGCTTTTGGAAGCCTTATTGTTCTTAGTCTTTCATTCTTGCATTTTAACTTCATTTCATAGCTTAGTTTCCTTTGATGTAATAGATTTAACTCACATAGCTTAATAGGAGGGATTTGTAACACTTGTTCTTTCCATTTCATAGCTTAGTTGCATTGCATTTTCATTTCCATAGATTAGTTTGCATTGCATTTTCATAGTGATTCTTGAGGATATTAACACTCTTGCCCTTGTCCTCATTCGAATCTCTCGTTCTGTGGTTGACTAGCAAGGTCACAAGCTTGTAGCTCTAGCTGAGAGCAAATACATCATAGTCCCTTGCAACTCCATGCATAGAGAGCTATGAGCCACTTTGTGAGGCCTCATTCTTGAGCAACCTTGCATATAATGGTTCATAGAAGTGCACCATTTTAGTGTGTACAGGTAGGATATACATGTATCCTTTAGAATCTTAGATACAAAACTCCTCCACTCTACTATGCTAGCTATAGAAGGAAAATATATTTATCAATATAGTGATTTTTCATCTCAAATTAAGTTACATTTTCAATTAATTTCATGATCCATACCTAGATCTCCCTCTTATACATCACTAAAGGGTCTAGATGGTGGGGGAATGGACTGAATAGTCTCTCCACACTCACTAGGTCTTGGTCTCGATGGTGGTGTCTCTATGGGGCACATGGAGGTCATCATGATCTCAGCAGTGATGCATGAAAAATGTGCACATCTACACCTATATCATCGACTAGGGGCATCTCCCTTGCTCTCTCATCTTCCATGGGGTCTCCCTTAGAGATGTGCTCCTGCTCATCTCTGAGATCCTCATCATCCTCTACTATACCACTATCTTGGTGTGTCCTCTCTAAAAGTCCTGGATCACCTATAGGATAATCCTCTGGGAAGATGGGGTGGGTCCCCTGTAGACTCCTATACCTGATGGAATCTCGGCTAATGCCTAAATAGGTCAAATTTGATGGTACCTCTATGTCCTCTACCTCATCTGCATCACTATCCTCTATATCTTCTACTGATGGTTGGCATATGGCGCTAGGTCTCTGATAATACCTTGTCAGATGTACATAATGAGGTACTACTTTGGGGACTCCCTATAGTAGTCCAAACTATCTCATCACCTGATCATAATAGTATGACATCACTATATGATTCTGATGACCCTCTAGCAACTTTCACTACTATGAATGTCTCATTTGATATCTTGTATCTGGCCACTCTGTCATCTGGAAGTAGGGTCTCCATATCACATCTATGCCTAGAATTTGGTCTAGACATACCCTCCAATAGAGGATATCTCTAAACTTCTAGGCATCTCTTAGAGGATAACCAAAGCCTCCAGGTTTACTTGCATCTACCATCATGGGAGCACCCTATGGGTGTGTACATGTGAAATTTTCAAACAACCAAATCTGCAAGAGTGTGCATATCAAAAGACTCTCTAATATCTCACTAGTTGACATAGCTCATGGTATAACTAAGCTAACATGCTACGACCCCATGAGAAAATGATCCTATCTCTCTCCATCCTTCATACAAGATGAATGAGAAGCATAGAAAAAATGGTACCCTTTGTGTTGGGTAACCCAACCAAGGATAATATACAAATCATCACTCTTCGTACCAAAGGTGTAGGGCTTGTCAGTATGGATGATAAAAGGATATGATCTGCATGGGTTTGCATTTGTGGAACCCATTCCAAATAGTACTCTACATCTATAAGGATTTCCTTAGACTCTCACTATACTCTTGGTCTGATAGGCTCACCTCAAACTGGAAGTCACAGGATTATGTAGACATCCTCTAGTGTCATAGTGATCTCTCTTGAGGGAAGATGGAAGGAGAATGTATCCTCATCCCAACTCTCTATTAGAGCTGATAAAATGGCTTAGTATAGTCTGATCTATAGTAGGACTATTACCCAATACAACCCCATGTTTCTTAGTAACTACATCTCATTCTTTGATAGCTCAGATAGTCTCTCTTTGATGATCCCTAGTAGCCCTACAAAGGGATGCTCTTGGAGATGAACTAGGTCCTGGAAGCACAAACAAACATCATATCAACAATCTAAATCATCAAATTTGCAAATTCAACTTGACTAGGTTAAGGTCAACCTCAGCTAGGTCAAGGTCAACCATCCTGAGTCAAGGTCAACTTTGCTGGGTTAGGGTTGACCTTTTTGAGTCAAGGTCGACCTCACCCCAAACAAGGTGGAGACCTTCTAGTCCATGTCGACCTTCTTGGATCAAGGTAGACATAACTAGGTTAGGGTTGACCTTTAAGGGTCAGGGTCGACCTTGCCTACCAAAATCAATAATTTGACAAATATAGGAAACAACAATAGCAAGCTTACCTTGGGAAGTGGTCGTCTAGTAGCCAGACTCTCTCTCAAGAGCTCCATATGTGTTGCTCAAAGTTCTTATCTCCTCGACATCTTGTTTTCTCTCTTCAAATATGAAAATGGTAAGAATGGGTAAGAATGAATTCCTTTTCCTTATTTATAGTCAAAATTAGGGTTTTGTTAGGGTTTACTCATGCTAAATTTGAATTTCCCTTTATGTGCATTTAGATAGACATTCACTCTTTTCATCATATCTTGAGTTTGGTAACTTTGTTTTCAGTGCCATCAGTGGCATTGGAATTGTGATTCAGATACCTAACCTCTTGAATCAATTTAGGAAGGCTAGGAATCCTTCTAATTAGTTTAGGAAAAGACTTCTCAACAAAATGCATCTCTAGTGTATAAGGTTATCTTTATCACCCTATTTCACCCTTCAGAAGTAGAAAGCCAAAACAGGGGGGCATAATGTGTTAGAATAACTAAGAGGGGGGTGAATCAGTTATCCAAAGTCCCAAATCAAAATGTATATCCAAAAAAAATTTACTTAGACTTCTGCAACTCAGTAACATAAAATACTATTATGTCTGTGCTTTTACCAATTACTAGTCAATAACATAAAGTGATTACCAATCAAATCCAATATGCAATATGTAAAGTATGACACTCAAAAAATCACCACAATGAACACATAACACACAAGATTTAACATGGAAACCTTGTGAAGGGAAAAACCACTTGGGACCAGCAACCAAAAAATTGTTCACTCTTCTGAAGTGAGGTAGGTGAAGACCCAACCCTGTTAAAGGTTACAAAACACACTGTAAGGTGTGACCTTGTTAGAGGATTTAACACTAACCATTATCATCCAACCAACATTCATTATGGGGTTGACAGGATAACAAATGTACATTCTATAAATGACATTACAAGACTTTCAAGTCCACTCTATTAAGAGATTTATCTATTTACAAGGGTTAAACTGTAACAGTAGGTGATCTGATTACAATACAACTTCTATTGTAGATGTTTAGATCTATATTATGCTCATTCAAATCCTCTAATCAATATATCAATTCTATTTCAACAATATTCAGTAACTTACTATCTCTCGGTTATAGCTTTCTGATGCTCAGTAAACTCTATAGTTTGGTTCTCCTTAACTAGTCTGATCAGGCATGCATGAAGCTTGTTCACATGATATCTCTGTAGTCTCCTTCCTCTGGCATGAGTTTCATAATGAAACCCTAGTCTCTTAAATAGACAAGTAAACCATTTTCTTTTCATCCATCAGATTTTGCCGCTTAATCTCCTTCGTAGGTTTTGCCGCTTAAACCTTCCTTGGTTGATGTGTCAGTAACATGTTTTGTTTCCTTCCCTTAGATCTTCTTCAAATTTGTTAGCCATCGACCTTCATAACAAACATTATCTCCAACCTTGTGATCATACACTTTCCAGCTCATCAACTTCCATCAGCTAAACTAATCATTTAGTTCCTTTCTTTCTGTTCAGTTATCAAAGAAATGTGCCAGTGAAAACAAGATCAGTTTATACTGTGCTTGGTATACACTACATTTCTCAGTGTATACTGTGATGCTTCATCAACCGACCACACTGCCTTGTGTCATTTAGCTCTTTTCCTCATCATAGATGAATGCAACATAATTAAGTTAATAACATAAGGTCATAGACTCATCAATAAGTTACATAATGTATTCCTTATCCTCATCTATCATATACATCTATCTCATGTAGATATATCTGTTCTTCATCTCTTTTTCTCCTTTCTACAGATGTTTAGGTATTGTAACTTACAAGATAAGTGCTGTCAAAACTAGTTGACATCAATGACAACATATTACTAATTTAATCATCTTACATATCTAATCAGCAACTCGGTGATCTCTAATCATTGATCTTCAATTAGGTTCTAAATCAGTTGTAGTTCATCAATCTCTCACTTTGGCATTGATGGCAACACAAGAAATATGAAGTGTATCATACACATACCAAACATATATTCTACAACTCTGTAAACAAATGATGTGACTTGGTATAAGCTCTCCTTAGCTTAATATGTTTAATCACTATGTTACTTAACAAGATTTGTAGCGGTAGACTATCTTTCTACAGATAAGATCTTTAAAGCTCTTAGATTCCTTCTTTTGTTCTCAGTAACTGATATTCAATTCTTTCCCTTTCATTTCAGTTCTCTCCCTTTGATAGTTGTTCCAATGTTCTTCTTGGTTGATATTGTTTATCTCTCCCTTTGACAATAATACCAAAGAAACACATAAACATACAGCTTTGTAGTAGCCATGTAACTCTATGTTGTCCAGTTTCTTTACTATATCTTTGTATACTGATTATGCCAATCTATTCTAGTTCCTCAAACTTTTCACAAATTTAGATAGAATCCAAAGTGTGAACTATGCTGCATCAACATGAATGATCTTATGATAAGATTAGCTGATGCAACCTCCAGATCACATTAGTGACTGGTATGCAGGGGATGAACCCCAAGTCTAGTCCTCAAATATTCAAAAGTTTCCTTCGGTAGAGGCTTGGTAAATATGTCTGCAAGTTGTTCTTTAGATGTAACAAATTCTAATCTGACTTGCTTCTCTTGTACTTGTTCTCTTAAGTAGTGATACTTAATGGATATGTGCTTTGTTTTAGAGTGCATCATTGGATTCTTTGAAATATTAATTTTACTAGTGTTGTCACAATATATAATCACCGACTCAGTGATTACCTCATTCATACCTTCCAACACTTGCTTGATATATGCAATATTTGAACAGTTTGTAGCAGTAGCAACATACTCTGCTTTGGCAGTGGATTGAGAAATACTAGGCTATTTCTTACTTGTCCATGTAACAAGTCTTTCACCAAAGAAAAATGCTCCTCCAGTGGTACTCTTTCTGTCATCTATATTTCTAGCCCAGTCTGCGTTGGTGTAGACTTTGAGTTCAAATTTTCCTTCCTTTGGATACCATAAACCATAATTCTCTATTTTCTTCAAGTATCTTAGGATTTTCTTTATAGAAACCATGTGTGACTCCCTAGGACTTGCAAAAAATCTAGCAACTATCCCAAAAATATGTGCTATATCTAGTCTACTATGAACTACATACATCAATTTACCAATAATTGATCAGTACAGTGTCTGGTTTACCTCTGTAGTTTCATCTTCCTTAGTTAGTTTAATCTAGTAGCCATTGGTGTTCCAACAGGTTTAGCATCTTCCATGCCAAATGTTCTCAGTACTTCCTTGATATATTTGGATTGTGTGATGAATATACCATCATTCTGCTGAATCACTTGTAAGCCTAGAAAGAACTTAATCTCTCCAAACATAGACATTTCAAACTCTTTTCTCATCTCATCAGCAAATGATTTACAGATGTGATCTTGTCCTCCAAATATTATCTCATCCACAAATATTTCAGCAATCAAGATAGTATCATCTAAATTTCCTTTCATATACAGATTTCTATTCTCACTTGTTCTAACAAATCCAATACTCAACAAATAATTATGCAGCCTTTCATACCAGGCTCTAGGTGCTTGCTTCAAACCATATAAAGTTTTATGTAATCTACATACCATATCTTTCTTGTCTGGATCAACGAACTCTTCTGGTTGTTCTATGTAGACTTCTTCTTCAAGTATCCCATTCAAAAAAGTTGATTTAGCATCCATTTGGTAAACCTTGAACTTTTTGTGTGCAGCATATGCAAGTAAAATTCTGAATCCTTCTAATCTAGCAACAGGTGCAAAGGTCTCACCATAATCAATTCCTTCCTCCTATGCATATCCCTTGCATACCAATCTAGCTTTATTCCTTGTTACCTCTCCATTTTCATTTAGCTTATTTCTGAATATCCACTTAGTACTGATAACATTCTTATCTTTAGGTTTAGGTACTAAAGTCCATGTCTTGTTTTTATCTATCTGTTCTATTTTTTCATTCATTGCATTAACCCATTCTTCATTTTCCAATGCAACTTTTACATTTTTTGGTTCATATTCACAAAATAAACATGTACCTTGTCTTGTCTTACTCCTTGTCATCATGCCAGCTTGTCTGTGTCCAATGATTTGTGTCTTAGGATGATGTCTCCTGACAAATCTTGCTAGTACTTGATCTCTTCTCTATTGTTCATCCCGTGAAGGTTCATTTTCTTGTTCGGTAGGTCCTTCCTGCTCATCAGTTTCTCTTTCTTGTTCCTCAGTGTTGGTTTCCTGCTGACTAGTTGTCATAGTTTGTAGCTTCGATAGATACTCTGGTTGTTCAATGTAAGTGAATCTACCATAGTCTTCTAGTTCCTTTCTACTTTCTTTTGCATTCTTATCATCAAACTCATCAACCCTGACATTAGTACTTTCAATCATTTTATTAGTAACTTTATTTAGACACTTGTATGCTTTTCTTTTACTGGAATATCCAAGAAATATCCCTTCATCACCTTTTGAGTCAAACTTCCTATTTCTTTCATCTTTCAGAATAAAGCATTTACTTCAAAAAATTCTAAAATAACTTACAGTGGGTTTGTGTCCCAACCATAACTCATAGGGTGTTTTGTTAGTGTCCTTCTTTAGTTGTACTCAGTTCAAAACATAAACAACTGTGCTGACAACCTCTCTCTAGTATGTCTGAGCTACATTCTTTTCTATCATCAATGTCCTTGCACAGTCAACAATTGACCTATTCCTCCTTTCAACAATGCCATTCTACTGAGGTGTGCTCAGTGTAGAGACCTATCTTTTAATACCATGCTCATTACAAAAGTCAGTAAATTCATTAGAAATAAATTCACCACCTCTATCAGATCTCAAGCATTTCAATTCTTTACCAGTCTCTTTCTCTACTTTTTCTTTATACCACCTGAACATCTTAAATGCCTCTAATTTTTCTTTGAAGAACATGAAAGTCATTAATCTAGTGTAATCATCAACAAAAAGAATGAAATATCTATCTCCATAGTAACTCTGAGTTCTCATGGGACCACATAGGTCGGTGTGAACTAACTCAAGTATTTTATCTGTTGAATAATCTTTGCTTTTGAAACTAGATTTTGTCATTTTACCTTTCTGAAATTCATGACACATAACATGATCAGGCTTTGATAAGTTAGGCAGACCTCTAACCTTTTTCTTTTTACTGATCTTAATCATGTTATCAAAATTCACATGACATAACCTTTTATGCCACAACCAAGCATCCTCATTTTTCATCATTAAGAAAGAAGACTCATCATTGTTAAGATAAAACAAGTTACCTTTTGATTGTGCTCTTGTTCTAACAAGTCTTCCTCCATCATCAAATATTTTTAATTTCTTTCTCTCAAAAGCAACTCGGTGACATGAATTGTTCATCTATGCCACACTTAGCAAGTTATAGTTTAGTCCTTCTACCCAATAAGCATTATCACATTTGATTCTATCATTTATCATTAGGGATCCTTTACCTCTAACCACAAAAGGTGTATCATTACCCATTTTAATAGATCCTCTATTGTATTGCTCAAGATGATCAAATTTTTCATCATCACCAGTCATGTGATGTGTACAACCACTATCTATGATTCATGTATCATTTTTATTAACTTTAGAAATTAGTGTTGTTTCTACATGTCTTTCTTCTTCCTTAGAATCATCCTTCATAGAAACAAATAATACTTCTACATCATCATCTGAATCAGTGTCAGTATCATCTTCTTCAGCAATGTAACATACCTTTTTACCTTTATCATTGTTATCTCGGTTGTCTCTATTTTAGTGTTGGTAACTTCTATTGTTTCTTCTCCCATAGCTTCCTTCACCAGATCAGTCTTTGTTTCTGTCATCTTCTTTCTTGTTTGGACATCTAGTAGTAATATGACCAACTTCTTTATAGTTAAAGTATGCTAAAGGTAATTTACCCTTATATCTACCTCTACCTTTAGGTAATCTTCTAGCCATTAAAGCTTCAAGCTCATCAAGCTCATCATCAGTATTGCTATCATTATCATCATGTTTACTACTAGACTTACCAATCTTCAGAGAAGTCATGAAAGTAGACTCAACAGTCGGTACAACACTATTATCATAATTGTTAAGCTCAAATGTAGTAAGTTTACCAATCAAATTATCAAGAGTGAGAGCATTACCAGGTGCAGATCTCATTTCATGAATTGTAGATTTTCTGATTGCATAAACCGGTAATAGGGTTCTAAGAATTTTTCTTACCACAATGTCTACATCAATAACACCATCAGATCCTCCTATTGCATTAACAACTTCATTTATTCAATTTGTATACTGCACTATGTTTTCACCTTCTTTCATCTTCATATCATCAAATTTTCCTCTTAAGCTTTTAGCTCTGGCTCTTTTGACATTTACATCATGACTATAAACTTGAGCAAGTTTATCCCACATTTTCTTAGCAGTAGTACAACCTTTGATATCTTCAAATTTGGCATCTATCAGAGCAACAACAATCTCCATCATAGTGACATTATGCTCATGTCTATCTCTTAACTAATCAAGAGTCAAAGGTCTAGTGGGTGGTCCAAGGTAGCCATTCTCCATAGAGTGAGGGAAAAATTCCTAATTCTAGATAGATGTAGCTTCATTCTGCTTTGCCATATTGTGAAGTTATCCTTGTTTAGCTTTGGAAATTCCCTCTTATACATTTTGTGATCTTTGTGCTGGAGTCCTTAAAACTCTGTTCCAAGCAACCAAACAGCTTGTATTAAGCAACTAATTCTCTGATACCAATTGTTAGAATAACTGAGAGGGGGGTGTATCAGTTATCCACAATCCCAAATCAAAATGTATATCCAACAACAATTTACTTAGACTTCTGCAACTCGATAACATAAAATACTATTATGTCTGTGCTTTTACCAATTACTAGTCAATAACATAAAGTAATTACCAATCAAATCCAATATGCAATATCTAAAGTATGACAATCAAACAATCACCAAAATGAACACATAACATAAAAGATTTAATGTGGAAACCCTGTGAAGGGAAAAACCACCTGGGACCAACAACCCAAAAATTGTTCACTCTTCTAAAGTGAGGTCGGTGAAGTCCCAACCTTGTTAAAGTTTACAAAACACACTGAAAGGTGTGACCTTATTAGAGGATTTAACACTAACCGTTATTATCCAACCAACATTCACTATGGGGTTGATAGGATAACAAATGTACATTCTATGAATGACATTACAAGACTTTCAAGTCCACTCTGTTAAGAGATTTATCTATTTACAATAGTTAAACTATAAAAATAGGTGATCTGATTACAATACAACTTCTACTGTAGATGTTTAGATCTATATTATGCTCATTCAAATCCACTAATCAATATATCAATTCTATTTCAACAATATGCAGTAACTTACTGTCTCTTGATTATAGCTTTCTGACACTCGATAAACTCTACAGTTTGGTTCTCCTTAACCAATCTAATCAAGCATGCATGAAGGTTGTTCATGTGATATCTCTATAGTCTCCTTCATCTGGAATGAGTTTCATAATGAAACCCTAGTCTCTTAAATAGACAAGTAAACCATTTTCTTTTCATCCATCAGATTTTGCCGCTTAATCTCCTTCGTAGGTTTTGCCGCTTAAACCTTCCTTGGCTTATGTGTCAGTAACATATTTTGTTTCCTTCCCTTAGATCTTCTTTGAATTTTTTAGCCGTCAATCTTCCTAACAAACATTATCTCCAACCTTGTGATCATACACTTGCTAGCTCATCAACTTCCATCGGCTAAACTAATCATTTAGTTCCTTTCTTTATGTTCGGTTATCAAATAAATGTGTCAGTGAACACAAGCTCGATTTATACTATGCTTGGTATACACTACACTGCTCGGTGTATACTGTGATGCTTCATCAACTAACCACATTTCCTTGTGTCATTTAGCTCTTTTCCTCATCATAGATGAATGCAACATAATTAAGTCAATAACATAAGGTCATAGACTCATCAATAAGTTACACAATGTATTCCTTATCCTCATTTGTTGTATACATCTTTCTCATGTAGATATATCTGTTCTTCATCTCTTTTTCTCCTTTCTATAGATGTTTAGGTATTGTAACTTACAAGATAAGTGCTGTCAAAACTAGTTGATATCAATGACAACATATTACTGATTTATCATCTTACATATCTAATTAGCAACTCAGTGATCTCTAATCACTGATCTTCAATTAGGTTCTAAATCAATTGTAGTTCATCATAAGGTGATTTATGCAATTATCACTTTTCATTTAGTAAGTTCTAGGTGATTTTCACTAACCTTGTGTGTTGCAGGTTCTTACAATTTTCTGCAAGATCTCTACATCAAGGACTTGGCTATATCCTTTTTATTTACTATGATGTTTTCTTACTTTAGCTTGCATATTCACGTAGTGTCATATATAAGCTAAAGTGGGGGCTAAATATATCATCTTAAAATGGAAGAACTTCCATCTTGATAGGTTTAGCACCCTTTTTTAGTGCATTTATCATGATAGACTTGCATTTAGGATGCACTTTGCACTTGATTCCTTCATTCTAGGTTAAATTAGGGTTAGGATCCTAAGGATTCTCCTTGATTTCCCTTCTCTATGCCTCAATTTTCTAGGTAGGATCTAGGTATAAGTCCTCCTAGCCCTCATCATGTTCATCATAGGCCTCTATGTCCTTTTCTAGCACTCTGACCTTCTTTGCTATCATTTCCAAGTCTTTGGGCATCCCCGGGATCTCCTGTTTTCAATGCAGATTGGATTTGGACCCCTAGGTCAAGGTTGAGGTTGACTTTGACCTAGGTCAAATTTGAGATTGACCTTGAACTCCGCTGGGATTTGATCCCCCTTTTCAAAATTTGGTCTTGACGGGCCCCAAAATCAATGTTGGGTCCCCAGATCCGAATGCGGAAGGGTTTTAATTTTAAATTCATTTAATTCTTTTCCCTCCTTAGTTAGTTATTGTGATTAGACCATAATTCAAGGTAAAATTTGAATTATGGGCCCTTACATTTCCCAAGGAATCCCATCTTGAAACCTCTACATAAAGACTCTCTCTTGCATTCATTTACAACAACAAGAAAACACCAAGCAACTTCATGATCAAGACATCAAGTGGAGGCATGATTGATTGAAGCAAGCAAGTAATTGACAGTGAAGTGAAGATGAAATATTGCAAGAGGATGATATAGAAGATCAAGCCATTGTTGATATCAGGCATCTTTGTGAATACACCATTGTGAACATCTATTTGGAGCAAGAGAGATCCCTTTTTCCTTGATCCACCATTTCAACATACAAGCATTCAAAGATACAATCATGGGATAGCAATTAGGGATTATGAGTTTGGTAAGAGTACTTTAGCCTTTGGGGCTTGGTATGCTTTCTTATCTTCTTCAAATCTATGAATTGCTTTCTCATAGCCATTCACACTAGGGTTTCAATCTAGAGGATTAGATCATGGCTTTACACATTCAATACACACATAGATTCTATTACATCCGACTATTCGTGGAGGTGGAGATCACCAAAATGGGGGTTTGACTAAGGCAAAACCCTATATAGCCACCCTAAAACACCATTTTTAGATATCTATAGTCATTGTTTCGAGAATTGAAGAGTAGATCTGAGTACTCTTTTCATCCAAATTTTGGGATCCACGAACAAAATTTCCATCAGAGCTATTTTAGGTCAAGGTTGACTTTTAGTGGGGGTCAAGATTGTGCCCTGGGGTAAGATCTTACCTTAGTTTTTGGGTCAAAGTCAACTTTCCTTAGAATTGAAAAATATTTATGGGTTTTCTCTATTTCAGTTTTCTAGCGCCAGATTTGGTTGCAGACTTTCTCGAAATTGTACACAGGCATCATAAAACAAGTATTTAAAGATCAATTTTATTATGAGGTATGTACTTTATCCTATCTAATTTCAAGCATTTCCAAATCTACATTAATTCAATATATATATATATATATATATATATATATATATATATATATATATATATATATATATATATATATATATATATATATATATATATATATATATATATATATATATATATATATATATATATATATATATATATATATATATACACACACACACACATCAGAGAAGTATTTACAGATCAGTTTTATTATGAGGTATGTACTTTATCCTATCTAATTTCAAGTATTTCCAGATCTACATTAATTCTCTGATGCCTATGTTATATATATATATATATATCTCCATTAGGTACATTATTAAAACCCTACCTACCTATGCCTCCATCTCACCATCTACAAGCACGAATGAAGGTATAGGTATTGTTACCAATTTTCACTCACAACTCAAATTGATAGAGTTGGTTTAGATTTTGTTCTTTTTAAAGTGAAAGGTTTTATTTATATCTTATTTTGCCTAAATCATTGCATTTTGTTGAATTGAAAAGAAAAGGTTTGGTTTTATTATGCAATTTGTTGAGTTATAAAAGGAGAATTGGTTCACCATTAAACTACCTCAAGAAGAAAGAAATATATAAAATGAAAATTATCATTTTGTTTTGCAAAAACACTTTACAATTTTCCAATTTTTATTGTGAAAGAGATACAACTAAAAGTAATAGGAAGCAAGAAGCATTGGATCTTAAATATGTAGTGAGTCAGCCGTATTGGCCTAATTTGTACAAGCGGTAGGAATATAATGTAATTGGAATTAAAATCAGAATGCCATGTAGTTGTAATATGTAAGTAATCCATATGATATGGATTAAATTATTGTAACATTAAGCCACAAAAGCATAAATGGTTTGATGGACTCTCCTATTGCGAGAATTGTAGTTGTAAAGTTTTTCAAACTTGTATATGAGGATCCCTTGTCCTCATTTATCATCAACCTGCATAAGAAAGTGGGATATGTAAACTAATAATGAACATGACTTATTTTAAAGTCCAAGGCTAGACCGAAGGTTTTCTTTACTTTGTTCTTTCCTATCGGTGCCTGCATTGAACAAAGGTGTACATTTTAATTTTTATTAATAAAATAAACTTGAGGCCTTGGCCGATTATCAAAAATAAAGATTTAAAATGCTATTTATTAAAAGGAAATGAGAAATTAAGAATCCACACAAGCCATGGGATTGACTGAAAGATGAAATATAAAGTAAATACACATAGAAGTGAAGATATAGACTAGAGTTCAAAGGATCTGTCATTGCCTATTGAGTGATGAACTGTGGTTGAATCTAGAGAAACTTTCTTTAGTCAAGTTACCATGTGTCTTCAAAATACCTGTAGGGTAATGATAAGGTTGTGTTAGAGCTTAGGATCTTAATCCTAAGTCTATAAATCAAAATATATACACTACTTATACAATGCATGTGATGGGTTTTGAACCAAAAAAGAACTCAATTGAAATAATATGAATTCCATGTTTTATTTAACAATTTTGTTTCATGTGCAGGAACAAGCACATATTTGTCATTTATCAACACTTGGGATCAAGTGGGCTCCCAAAAGGGTTGAGCTCAACATGACAATAAATAAAAAATAGGATAACAATAAAAAAATGATACATGGTTCAATATTAGGGAAATATATTTTAGTGTTTGAGAGTGTAGTGCAAAACATGCTACAAGAACAATATCTCTCCAATGCAATAGTAGGTACAAAAATATTTGTGTTTTCAGTTTTTAGATTCAATCATTAAAGAAGGATATCCTCAATTACAATAGTATCTCAAACTTAGGTTCTACTATTTCAATGAAAAAAGCATTAGAACAACAAATGAAAGATGCATGTGATAAGACAAATTTCCATAATAGAATACAAAGTTCTCAAAAGATAACTTTCAATTTCCATAAAAGGAAAAAATGTAATGTCATTGTCATGAGCATAAAAGAGTAGGATGATATAAGACAAAGAATATGTGATAATAGTACTACAAGAAGCACAAAGATCTCTTTTTATGATTATCAAGAATATTTTTTATAGGATAGAAGCAATATTTATGCGATAAAGATAAATAAAGAGAACTCATTTAATCATAAAGAGAAAAGAAAGGATATGTATCAAGAACATCACAGTGTATCAAAATAGTATTCAAATGAATATTTAGAGCAATGAACAACAAAGTGTGATTCAATGGAGTTACTATCAAAAGGTCACTATCATGATATATTAGTTATATACATGCTTCAGGAATGAAGAAAGATCAAATATAGAAAGATATTTATCCAACATGGGCACAATCTACAAAATAATAGAAAAGTCATTCATTATGTTCATGGAACTAATATTATTTTTAAGAATAGTTGAATGCCACAAAATAAACAATCTACAATATGATCAAATAGTGGTATATAAATGTAAAAGTATAGTGAAATCCATACCAGTGCTAGTGAATTTAAAGAGATATCATGAACAAGATCAAAAGGAAACACTATAGAACATAAAATAATATTCATAAGAAGGTATAGGTGCATTGACCTTAATGACAATTAAAGATAAATAGATCAACTATTAACTGGAAAAGGAAGTGGTCAATAAATGATAAATTTCATAGATGATATAATGAAAGTGAAAATTATCGTTGTTCAATCAAGATGAAAAAAATAGGGCAACACATCTCATGCAAAAACATGTAACGAAAGATAGTAGTGTTGATATTATCTAGACAATGTGTGGTGAGGTCCTTTCCATTATTCCTCCCCAAGAATAAAAGGAGTTGATGTTGATCGATCTCAAATCTTTTCAAATATGAAATAAAACCAAGTGCAATTATTGTTCTTATGATCACCATTGTACACATCATGCTAGATCACATGAGATAGCTTCCCAAACAATTTACTCCCTATGACATGTCATAATGCTTTGGTTCCCTTTGAACAATCTATGTCTAGACTAGGGGAGAAAGTCAATATAAAGAAAATTCAATTATGTAAAAATGATGATTTTTCTTTTTCATAATAAAGATCCTCTTGTTATTAATTTAGATGATGAAGGTACTCTTAATGATAATGATGGCAATGATAAAAATGCAAATGATAATGATCCTAATGATTTTAATTACATGTATGAGGTTATTAAAATAAACAATGAATTATTTGCAAGATTTTTTGAAGTCTTATGGCTAACTCCTTGTGACAAACACAGTGATTCATAATTAGACAAGGATCCTTGTTTGGAACTTGTAGTAGCTTCATCTATCATGCTTAATGTTACACCTCTTTTATGTTTTCCACCTCCCCTAGGCAATGGAAAATGAGGTGAGGGGGGTAAATGATATACTTGACTAGATCCTCTTGTGTGGTGAACTCTTTTATGTGTTTACTTGTTTGAAATTTTTTTCCCCCATGATGTGCTACTTGCTATAAGTTTTGTGTAGATTTATTTAGACAACCATTGTTTCTCCATTGGGGCAATGTGATAAAGGGATCAAACTTGTCATGTTAGTATTCTATTTGTCTCTCATTTCTTTTGTATGGTGTATACTTATTATATTGTTCATGTGATATTATTGTAAATGTACCTTTGTGTTATCTATTTGGAGACTATGCAAAGTGGTACCAACAATCTTTATTTTTGGTTGACTTTGCAACATTGACCAAAAATTACTTTTATTCATGTATCTATGTGCTCTTGTTCCATTGTTCTTACAATTATACTACATTGGGGGTTTTTACTTTTTTGTATTTGTCATTGATCTCAATAACTATGTTTGTATGTAAGTGACAAGATAAGGATAAAGACATAGTAATCTAAGTTTTTTGTTGATGTTACACATGACAAAGGAAAGACATGACTGCAATAATCATGATTGTGTTTATAAAATATGAATTGAATTATCATGGTGTGTTTATGTGTTTTAATGTTGTTCATGGTAACATGGAGATAGGATAATAGAGAAGGTAAAAAGGGCATATTCTTTATGGACACTATTTTTACAGTAGGTTACATATGTAAAAATAATAGGGAGATTATGAGAAGTGTGCATATGAGGACAATCGATAAGTTTACGATTCTATTACTAATAATGAATATCAATTATCTACAAAGGACAATCATAACAATACAAATTTTGAATGTTTTGTGGTCCTATCACTCAAGTGATATGAGAAGAATAAGGAGTGATGATATCAGAGAAAGGATTGACATGGACTTTATAAATCATCGATAAAAGTTCAACAATTAGTCTATTTAATATTTGATTAGTCACTAACATTAGTTAAGTACTTGAATACATTATTAGAGGTCAATTTATAATCCTTTACAATGCTTGAGTAAGTTACTTGGTTTTAATCCTAATGGTTTTCTGATTTGAAGATGTTGACAATTTACTCATGTGAGTAACTATAATGCTCTTAATTTCTTAAGAAATCTTCTATAAGGTGTATCTAACCAAATATGATTTGGTTGTTGGATTGAATAAATACGCGAGGATAAATGTGAAGAGAATATGATGTGTATATAACTAGTGATACAGTACACAATATGTAATGTTCATTTTAAAAAAATTCATCAAAAAAGTTTAAGATATTGGATCTATTGAAGAATCATGTTGATCTAATCAGATATAGTTGATTTTTTGTTGTTGCAATGACAATGGTAGTTAAAGAATGAAGGATTTGACTGTAAGTAAGGGCTTGGTAGTTTTTTTGTTATAGTCATATTTGATGACTACAAATGTTGATATGTTGATCTAAGAATAAGTGAAAGAGTTGTAATTAAAGCATCATGTTGAAAGATTGATTGTCAAAGTAAAATGTTATAAACTAATGACAATATTTCTAAGACAACTTGAGTATGACTAATTTGAGGAGTGGTAGTTATCAAATATGTGTAGAAATAGAGTAATCCTCTGAATTAATATTTTTCTTAGGTTTTTGTAAGGATTTGGTGCTCCATGGAGTGGGTGCTCCTAAAAATTGTAAGGGGTTGATGCTCCTAGCATTGGTGCTTTGAGTTTTTTTTGGTGAGGTGTAATAAAAAACTTGTTTATAGTGGTTTTTCACCCTCTAAGGGATTTTCCACTCAAATATTGGTGTCATGGTGTTATCATTATGTCTTGAGTCTCTTGATTGTTTTATCAAATATTGTTGATATTCTTATGTGATCTACTGTAAATGTTAATATAATTATGTTGAAGTTTTTATTTTGTAAGAGTCTTCTAGTTTATATAGATCACTAATTCAACCCCCCCTCTCAATGATCCTATTATTCCAACAAGTAGTATCAGTGTAATAGGTTTCTTATAGAGGTTTAGCATCCTGAAGTTTTTCCTAATAGTGAAATACTTATAGTCATGGAACAAGAAGGGTCTTCAATTCCTAAAGCTCCCATATTTAATGGAAATGATTATGCTTTTTGTAAAGTGAGAATGTAGACCTATTTGGTTTTCTTAGAAGTAGATGATTGGTGCTCATTTGTAAATGGTTATAGTGTTCTTGACATTATACCTAATGATGTTAATGGAAAAGGACAATATGAAATAGATGCTATAGAAAAGTATTCCATACTCTATGGATTATCAAAAAATGTTTTTGTTAAATTCATGCATTGTAAATCCTCCAAATAATTATGGGAGAAATTACCTAGTATTTATCATGGAAATAATAGGGTAAAGAAATCCAAAATCCAAAATCTTAGAGAAAAGTTCAAGGGATTAAAGATGAGTGACGAAAAAAAATGTTGTAGATTATTTTCTTAGTGATGAAGGATACTCCCCTTTTTAAAACAAGCACACACATCAGAATTGAGAATATCAATGAATTGTAAGACAAAGAAATGAGATTTCTATTATTTCCAAAGAAGTGGAATTACAATGTTCAGAAATATAACATGCACAACCACATGGGCATTTTCTTTACAATATTCTACAAGCCATAGCCGCTAGATGCATCTTCCTAAAATTTCCCTAGATAACTCTACATGCCTTCATTATATAGGCAATTTTAACCATCCAAGAGGGTTCTAGAAATTTTAACTCTAACGTTTGAGGCCAACCATCCCTAAGCTATTAGTATTCATTTTTATTACATTAGAATAGGCCCAAACAACTTTTCAAACTCAAAAATTAATTTTGAAGGAATTTCATTTTCTTCCACTTTAGGTAGCACAACTTCTAGAGACCATAACTCATCACTCATTGACCTGATTGGCTATTATAACCCCATTTCAAAAATGGTGAGAAGTGCTCTACTACGCATTATTTTCAAAAACTCTAGTTAATTGAGGTTTTGACCCTTTTGGAGCCTCTAAAGCCTTCAAAAATTTGATCAAAGTTTCTATACCCTGCTGACAATACCAAAAATTTTCAATATCTTCAAAACTAGACTTGATTTTGCAATGAAACTTTACTAGCAGATTGATATAACCAAAGTGAACCTACGGGGAAGAAAATAGAACATTCTAAGTGCAAAAAATAAAGTTACTAAATTTCAAAAAATAGAAGCTCTACACAAGATATCCCTTATTGAAAAGAAACCAAAAATATTTTTGGGTGATGCAAGATTGCCCTTACACCCATGATGATCCTGCATCAGACACCTAGGGTAATTTGAGAAGTGACCTTGTCACATCTCATATGTTCAAAGGAAAACCAAGATGATTAACCTCCTCCCTTAATACTAGCCATGATGAATCTTCCACATGTCGTCCTTTCCATTTGACCAAATATTTTGTATATGTCATGTTCCTTGTGCTTCTACCAACATGACTATCCAAGATGTCTTTAATCTCCTTTGTAGCTGGATTAGTTTCTAGAATATTCCACTGTACTTCTATGACCTAATCATCAACACCTACTTCATGATATTCTATCAGATATGAAATGTTAAATACTGGTGAAATATCGAGTTCACTAGGCAACTCTACTTCATAAGCATTTCCTAAATCATTTGCCTTTAGTATTTTGCATGATCCAAACTTCTTCATCTTCAACTTATTGTACATTCCTATTGAAAATACATCCTTTCTCAAATGAACCATGACTTCATCCCCCACCCATAATTCCTTATGCATCCTTTTCATATCTACCTTAGCCTTTTACTATGTATTCATTTTATTAATATGCTTCCTTACCTCCTCATGAAAATGCTTCATGTATTCTGCAAAGTCTTCAGTGTTAGTGCTACTTGTCTCTCCTTTGTCCAAATTTCTTAATTATGATGCATTTCTAGGACTACTTCCATATACTATTTGGAATGGTGATTTACCAGTGCTCCTATTGATAGAATTATTATATGTGAATTCTACTTGTCGTAAAATCAAATCCCATCCCTTTGGTTTATCTCCAACCAAGCACCTCAATATATTCCCCAAACTCCTATTCACCACTTCTATCTTTCAATCAGTCTATGGATGGTGTGTTGAGCTTCCTTCAAATCTATCTTCAACTTTTTCCATAAGGTTCTCTAGCAGTACACAAAAAACATGGTGTCTTGATCTGAAACTATGCTCTTTGATAAACCATGTAGTCTCACCACCTCCCTGAAATTTTTTTTTTTTCTACATGAACAACATCATTATTCTTCTTGCAAGGAATGAAATATTCCATCTTTGAAAATGTGTCTACCACTACAAAAATGGAATCATGCCCTCTTTGAGTTCTTGGTGGGCCAAGAACAAAGTGCATACTAATATCCTCCCATGGCTTCTCTAGTATAGGCAATGGCTGATTTAACCTTGTATTTTTCTTGGCTCCCTTTTCCATCTGACATACCTTGTAACCTTGTAAAAAATTATTAACATCTTGCTGCAACTATGACCAATAATAATTTTCACTAACCAGAGCAATGGTTTTATCTTGACCAAAATGTGCAGCCAGTCCTCCACTATGATTTTCTTTGATTAGATTCTCCCTCATGGAACTCCTTGGAATGCACAATTAACTACCTCTGAATAACATACCATCCTAAATTATGAAGTCCAACTATTTGGTTCTATCTAGAGTAATAGGTTCTGTACAAGCTTCCCAATCTTGATGAAGGGTGCTCCTCTTAATACCACAAACACATAACAGAAACAGAGAAACAATAACAATTTGCAAGAATATAAAATGGGCTTCTTATTATCTCCACAAATGTGGAATTACAAATTTCAAAATTACAATATGCAAAGCCACATGGGAATTTTCCCTTACAATATTCTATAAGACAAAGCCTCGAATCATTACCCAGATCTACCTAGAACTATCCTAGGCAACACTATGAGCCTTTCTTATATAGGCAATTTCCACCGCCTGAGAAGGTTCCAAAAATTTAGCCCTTAAGGAAGACTTCCCTAAGAATTATTTATTTTTCATTTTTATTACAATAGGGTTAGCTCAAAAGAATTACAAAATATGTTTTTAGGTAGCCCAACTTCTGGAGGCCATAACTTTCTAATCGTAGCTCCATTTTTCTATTATAACCACTTTTTAGAAATGGCAGAACTTGATCTACAATGCTTGACTCATGCAAGCTCTAGTCAGTTTGGGGTCGATCATGATCTGGAGCCTCTAAGGCTTTCAAAATTGAGCTCAAAGATTTCACACCAAAAAACCTCAATAACTTCATTGATAAAGATGATATGATAATGAAACTCAACTGGTAGGCTGATATGACTAAGATGAACCTCCACCTATGAATTCAGAACATTTTGAGATCATATGACCAACTTACTAAAAGTAGTAAGTTTCCATAAATATCAACTTTGCATAAGATAGCCCTTATTGAAAAGAAACCATAAATATTTTTGGGTGATGCAAGATTGCTCTTACACCTAGGATGCTCCTACATCGGACACCCAAGGTAATTTGAGAAGTGACCTTGTCACGACTCAGGTGTGAAGAGGAAAACCAAGATGGTTAACCTCCTCCCTTGTCAACCATGATGAATCTTCAATAGGCCATCCTTTCCATTTGACCATATATTCTTCATATGTCTTGTTCCTTGTGCTTCTGCCAACATGACTATCTAGTATATCCTCAATCTCCTTGGTAGCTAAAGTAGTTGCTAGAATACTCCACTGTGCTTCTATGATCTCATCTTCAACACCCCCTTCATGATACTTTGTCAAATATGAAATGTTAAATATTGGTGAAATATTCATCTTAGTAGACAATTCTACTTCATAGGCATTTCCTGAATCATGCTTCTTCAATATCTTGGCCCTTCATTTTCAACTTGTTATATGTACCAACTAGAAATCACTCCTTCTACAAATGAACCATGACTTCATCTCCAACTTGAAATTCCTTATGCCTCCTTTTCTCATCTGCCTTAGCCTTATACTATGCATTCATCTTGGTAATGTGCTTCCCCACTTCCTCATGGATGTTCTTCAAATGTCCAGCAAAATCCTCAACTTCAGCACTACTTATCTCTCCTTTATGTAGCTTCCTCAACTCAGATGCATTTCTAGGACTACTTCCATATACAATTTGGAATGGTGATTTACCAGTGCTTCCATTGACAAAATTATTGTATGCAAATTTTGCCGGTGGTAAAGTCAAATCCCACCCTGCTGGCTTATCTCCAACCAAACATCTCAACAAATTTTCCAAACTCCTATTCACTACCTCTGTCTGTCCATCAGTCTATGGATGATGTGATAAATTGAACTTCAAATCTATCTTTAACTTCTTCCATAATATATGCCAGAAATATCCAACAAACTTAGTGTCTCGATCTAAAACTATAATCTTTGGAAAACCATGTAGTCTCACCACTTCCTTGATAAATAATTCTGCTACATGAATAGAATCATTAGTCTTCTTACAAGGAATAAAATGTGCCATCTTTGAAAATCTATCAACCACCACAAAAATTGAATCATGTCCCCACTAAGTTCTTAGTAAACCAAGAAAAAAGTCCATATTGATATCCTCACAAGGCTTTTCTGGTATAGGTAATGGTTGATACAAATTTGTATTCTGCTTTACTCCTTTTTCCATATGACATACTCTGCAACACTGTACAAACTTTTTGACATCTTGCTGCAACTGTAGCCAGTAATAATTCTCACTAAGCAAAGCAAGGGTTTTATTATGACCAAAATGTCTAGCCAATCCTCTGCTATGCTTCTCCTTGATGAGATTCTCTCTCATAGAACTTCATGGAATACACAAATGACTCCCTCTAAATAGCATATTATCTTGGATGATGAAATCCAGCCACTTCATTCTGTCTAGAATAACAGGTTCTATGAAAGCTTTCCAAGCTTCACCAAAATTAAGATCTTCTGGATACAAACTCTTGAGTTCCTTGAACCCAACCACCTCAATCTACATCTTTGTCAGCAATATTTGCCTTCTACTAAGTGCATCTACAACCCTATTAGACTTTCAATTCCCATGTTTCAAAACAAATGTGTAACTCTGCAAAAACTCAACCCATTTCAAATGCCTTTGATTCAACTTTCCTTGACTATTCAAATATTGCAAATCTTGATGACCAGTATATAAAACAAACTTCTTAGGAAGAAGATAATGTCTCCATTTCTTCAATGCCTGAACTATAGCATAAAATTCCTGATCATAAACAAAATATTTCCTCTTGGCATCATTCAACTTCTCACTGAAATAAGCAACAGGTTTACCTTCTTGGCTCATAATAGCTCCTATTGTAGTACCACTCTAGCATCACAATCTACTAGAAACACCTTATTAAAATCTAGAAGTGCTAAAATAGGTTTTTCTGTAACTTTTTGTTTCAATAGTTTAAAACTCTTATCTACCCCAGTAGTCCACTTAAACTCTTTTCTATCCCCTCTCATTGTTTCAGTCAAGGGTCCACAAATACTACTAAAACTCCTGATAAACTTTTTGTAAAAGCAAACCAAACCATGAAAAGATCTTACCTCAGTATCACTCCTTGGAGTAGTCCATTCAAGGATAGCCTTCACTTTCTCTGGGTCCATTTTTTGACCTTCTCCTAAAACTACAAATCCCAAATACACTAACTCCTTCACAAAACTACACTTCTTCAAATTAATTAACAATTTCTCTTCTCTCAACTTCTCAAACACCATACGAATATGCATCATATGATCCTCCAATGTCTTACTAAAAATCAAAATATAATCTAGGTAAACAATGACAAACTCACCCAGAAATTATTTTATAACCTCGTTCATGAGTCGCATGAAAGTGCTCGGTGCATTGTTTAGCCCAAAAGGCATGAATAACCACTCATACAGTCCCTCTTTTGTCTTGAAAGTAGTTTTCCATTCATCTCCTTCTCTGATCTGAATCTGATGATATCCACTCTTCAGATCTATCTTTGAAAAATACACAACTCCACTCAAACAGTCCATAATATCATCCATCTATAGAAATAGAAATCTATACTTGATTGTGATCTTGTTTATAGCCCTAGAACCTGTACATATCCTCTATTCTCCATTCTTTTTTGGTACTAATACTTCTGGTACAACACATGGACTCAAGCTCTCCCAAATCAACCCCTTTTGTAACAACTCATGTACTTATCTATTCAACTCTTCACTTTCTGCTGGTGTCATTTTGTGTGTTGCCTTATTTAGAAAAATGGCTCCTGGAATCAAGTCCATCTGATGACTGATCATCCTTACTAGTGGTAATCCATCAGGTACATTATCAAATACAATATCCTAAAACTCATTCAACAAATTTGCTGTAATACCCCAAAAATGGGCTATAGGACCATTGACCTCCTACATCAACAAATCGATCAAAATTGACACAAAAGTCCTAACCAAAGGTACATTGGCACAATCAAATCATCAAAACCCTAATCAATTTTATCTCAATTCTACATCAGGAAATATTCCTTGAACATTCTTAATATTTCCTAATTATCTTTAATTGAATATTATTTGGCGATAAATGACATTATTTATCCTAAAGTTAATTAATTGAATATGTTGAATATTTGATTTAATTCTGCCAGTTAATTATTTAATTAGATTTAATTCTATTTATTCATAATTGATATTATTTAATTTGATAAATAAATTAAATTTCTAGAAATAATTGATCAAATGTTCATTTAATTAATTAAATCAAGCCGTCAAATTTAATAATATAGTTTTGGAATAAAGTTTGATTTAATAATTGATTAACCCATAAATCAGTTATTTTAACTCAAAAATTAGTTAAGTTGAGAATAATTCATTTGAATTATTAATTAAATTCATAATTATCCATGCACAATCAAAAGAGCAGTTAAACTCTGATTCAACAAATCAAATCAATTTGTTAACTTTTCCAACTCAACATGTGATTGTGAGTTGAAAAGCTGCCTGAACTCTGATTCGAGTTAAAAAGCTAATTTTTGCATGATTTTGTGAGTTAACTAATTCTAATTTCTTGATAACTCAACAATCAATCTGAGTTAATCAAGGAGAGACTTTTGGCTTTCCATGAGTTCTCACAAAATCTTGGATTTCTATACAAACGAGGCTCAACCCTTCAAAACTAGACTTGCGAATTTGGAGAATCTTGGCTTGTGCGATCTGGCAATTTGGTGAGATTGTGCTATTGTTTTGATTCTTGTTTTCATTCAATTCATTCATAGCATTTGATATCATTGATAGATTAGATTTTCATTGCAATTCATTTCAATCCATTTTAGATCAATTTCATATCAGTCTTTCATCATATTGCATAGAAAATCCAAAAATATAGATTAATTTGCATCCATACGTTCATTGCCTTCATTATTTCAAATCCTTCATTTAGGCAGTGCGTTATCACTAATCTCGATCATAATATGAGAATACCATACTTGTACCTACTAGAAGGCAGTAAATCGCCTGGCTAATTCTGTTTATTCTTATTGCAGATTTTCTGACATATTAACCAATAATATTTTACTGAAGTGTTGTGTCCCTAGCTAGGTATAAAATTCACACACACAATATTTTTGGTGCCCACCGTGGGGCCCTACAACGGGTTTCCATTTCTAATTCTATCATTTTATGGCAATTTCATTCAAGCTTCAATTTTTATTTTTTTCCTCCATATGATTTCATACGATATTTCAAAAAGTCGTATCAGAGCCTTTTGGTTGTCATACAACAGATGAAATTTTGGATTGTTGAGCAAGTTGTTATTGTTACAAGTAATAGTTACCGTTGCACCAAAAGATCAACCATTAATGCCCGATACAACCACTAGACTTATAGAAGACACAGGAGGCAGTTAAACCATGTCACAAATCCTGAGAGGAGCGTTGACCATTTTGCCAACAATCTCCCCCTTAGCATTACTCAAGGGGATCTAAACCTATGACCAAGCTCTGATACCACTTGTTACAAGTAATAGTTTTTGTTGCACCAAAATATTGACCTATTAATGATCGATACAACCACTAGACTTATAGAAGATGCAAGAGGCGGTTAAGCCATGTCACAAATCCAGAGGGAGCACTGACCATTTTGCCAACATTTATGTAGTGTCATTTTCAAGCTAAGTTGTCATATGAGAATATACCCATTGTCGTATAATTTCCTGATTGTCATATGAGAATTTGTAGAAACTCGTATGAGTTTTAATGCCAGTTTTACATAATCATATCATGTTTTTGAGCAATTTTTGGAAGTTTTGATTTTAGATTTCTACTGACAACTAATGCTAATGATTGATACTTGCTATTTCTAATCATTTTTGGTAGCCTAACGATATATGCTTAGGATGAAAGATGAAGATTGAGCATAAAAACCCTATCTTTTGACCTTTCTTGTCTTGACTTTTAAGCCATCTTTTGCAGATAACCCTACTTTCAGAAATTTTTTTGGTCAAAGAAAGCTCATTCTACAAAAAATTTTGATAAGTGGTTTTGCAGCATAACATTGGGTTGCAATGCTTTGGATTTGAGGTATTTCACTACATCTCTATAACATTTCGATTTTGGGAAATAAAATGAACCTCTCACATGTTTGGCTTGAGTGTTTCTTGCTTTCATAGATCACACGTTCATTTTTGCTCTAAAGGAAATAAGGAATCTAGATTTTATTTCTTGCATATATGTCTCACATAGTAATTTGGCCCTATGAATACTATTTGTGGCATTCTTGAGAGAGTGGGCTTCATTCACTTGTTTTACATGCAAAGCTCTTCCCGAAAATAGATCCCCTTATAGGTAGGGAAGGACTTGTTATCATCTCACAGTCTTACTTGGTTTAGTCTTCAATCTTTGATGGTACATTTTCTCTTGGTCCCACTTAGAGAGATCGATAGTCATAATTGTTGACATAAAAACCTTGGTGAGGTGGTTTCAATTTAGCATGTCAATCAATCTTCTTGCTATGTTTGGGTGAGGTGAAGAGGCTAGAGGATTATGCTTTGTTCTCTTTTTGGGCACATCAAAAACTCAAAACCCTTGAATCTGAGCTAAGTTTCCATGTGGTCCATTTTGTGAGTCTTCCTTGTTAGAGAGGGTTAACCGTAGTGGACTTTCCCTTTATTGGGTAAACCACGTGGATAAAACCTCAAGCAGTAATAGCCATTTCTACCGTGGTAGCAACAACTAATATATAAATGTCCTTGTGGAAGAAATATCCATAGGTGTAGTTTCTTGTTGGGCTATCGGATCTCCTTAGCATCTCTAATTGATTAAATTCTCAAAATGTGTCAAAACCCCGATGCACCTGGATTGGGGTTCACCCTCTTGAGATTGCAAAAGTTGCAGAGTTGACGATTACTATGAACCATAGTGAAACCAACTTTTTTATTTTCTAGGATTATGTGCATGACTGCAAAACATTTTGAGAACATACAAAAGTAGAATCCTTAGGGAGTAGAATACTATGTAACTATTCTTGTTCATGTGCAAGGTTGCTTTGTCCCTTGCTCATTGTTTGAAGACAATTATTTGCTTGAACTCCCTAATTGCTATCTTGTGTGCCTAATCCACGATAAAAATCTGTTAATGCATCTAGTTGGTCATTTAAAATGAACAAACCCAAGACAAACTGCTACACAGATCTTCAAAAACTTGGGCCAAAAAACTTGTGAAACAATTGCTATTAAAATCAACCAACAATCTGAAAAACTTGCAAAATCTAAAGAAAAATCCTTTTCTGGTGTAAACTATCATCTTGGAAATTTAAGAGTCATACGAGTTTTTGCAACTTATCATATTAGAACCCCCAGAAAGTCATACGGGGAGCCCTATATTATCGTATGAGTGTTGTCAACAAATCTTAAGCAAATTTGAACCCTGGAGTCATTTGTCGTACGATTTTTACCAATTGTCATATCATATCCAATTCTGATTCGTACAAGCCTGGATAATGTTGTACGAGGGTTGACCCAAAATTGTTAGAAAAGCCCTATTTTTACTAGAATTTCATTATTTGCAGCCACTTTCCATAATCTGTCAAGAAATCCCCCGTGTTAGGAATAAAATAGAGCTAACAAAGAATTCATTCATTTTCCAAAAATGGTCATTTTAGCTTGATTATGTCTTCTGATTTGTCAATTTGAATCCCATCTGATATTTTGTCATGACCTTGTCAAAATAACCTCAAAAATCTATTACAAAAATGATTAAGTGTTGTGATCTCATGTCTGTCATCTTTTGGATGTCTTCCCATACATCTAGGGCACAATATCCTATGCTTACATCCAATCAATCCTTTATCAAATCAATCTTGACAAGGTTGAGTCATTCAATTAGTCCTAAATCAGATCATCAATCAGTTGCCTTATCTTGCTCTTGTGATTCACTTGAAGTTAATGGTGGAAACTAGAGCTTCCTCATAGAGAAAATAGAGAGAAGAACCCAGAATCTTTCCGTCCTCCTTGATTTTGGCTCAGACAATTCATTAGTCTTATGACACCACTCTTTACAAAGAGGAAGCCCTTGGAAATTTACATTTGAAGAGTGGTTACATAACCCCTCCAACATCAATCATAGAGCCACATCTATGCATCAACATGTCTCAAGGAGGAGAAAACCAAGGCTCTCAAGGTCAACAATCTGAACATGGTGCAGATCAAGAACCCACACCCACTAAAATTTCCCATTATCAAAATGATGATGTCTTTAAGAAAATGATGAAACACTTCTTGCGTGAAGAAAAAGAGGCATATTTCCTCAAATTATCCTAGCAAGGGGCTAAAATTCCTCCAAGCTTTAACATTGATAATATCATTACCCCTGAGGAAGAAACACCCATCACTGCTATGATGAAACAAATGCATGCAATGCAAGTTAAGCTAAACCAGCTGGAAAAGGAGAAAGAACCTAAGGAATTGTTCATGGATGCTCTATGTCCTTTCCCATCTGATTGTAGCTTATATATGCCACCATTCCCTAAAGGTGTAGAACTCCCCAAATATGACAAATATGATGGAAATTCTGATCCTCAAGATCATGTCAGAGAGTTCTGTACTTTGTCAATGCAATTCATGCATGAACCTACATTCTTGATGCATCTCTTCCCTTGATCTTTGGGAGGAAGTTCCATCAGTTAGTTCTCTAAGATACCCCCCACAATCAAAACTTTTGAGGAGTTAATAAACTTGTTTTTATCAACAATACTCCAATATCCAACATTCGGTCTCCATGATCGATATCTGCAATCTGAAACAAAACTCAGGAGAACCCTTCCTGACCTTCCTCAAATGCTGGAGGAAGAAGTTCTCACTCTATGCTCGACCTATTCCAAAAATTGAAAAGCTAGAAATCTTCATCAATAACTTAGTTCCAGAAATCAATTATCATTTGCAAATGCAAAATCATATATCCTTTGATAAAATAGTAGAGAATGAAATCAAAATTGAGAATGTGCTTGTTTGAAAAGGAGACATATCACTTCATAAAGAAAACAAGTATGAATCAGGATCTAGTTCCAAAGACAAAGGCAAAATCAGGACCAAAAACAAGAACATTGTCATAGATGGTGTTGTTGATCATATCAGTGCTCCACCTAAAGCACTTTCTTTTAATCTCACTGTTGGTACCCAAGCCATCAAAGCTTCAGAGGAAAAAGCAACTGAATCCACCAAAAAGTCAACTGACTATAAACCTTGGGCCACAAAACCAAAGTGCAAGTTTAATCCTCTTGGAGAGCCCTTAGAATCTGCCATGAAAACCCTTCTAGCAAATAATATCATTACATTAACTGAGATCAAACCATATGATCCCGAAGTTAAACCTAAGTGGTGGAAAGAGATCAATTTCTATGACTTCCATTGTAACAAGGGTCATACAACCAACAACTGCATGCGTCTAAAGCATCTCATTCAAGAAAAAATTGATGCTGGAGAAATTGTGATTGACAACTATAAGTTCAACAACGATCATACAACATTCACAAAACCCTTTCTGAAGCATAATCAAGGAGATTTGTCTTCTAAACCTAATATGGGTGGTAAAGTCAATTACACTTACTTTGGTAACAACAAAGTTATCAACATGGTTGAACCATGCCTATCTGAACACTGTAATGTCATCACTATTGTCAGAAAAGATAGAGATAACAAAACCACTAATGCAATTACTTGATCTCAAGCTCAGGCTACTAATCAAAGACAAAACTTGGGTTCATCTAATGCTCAAAAGGTGCCCTTCAATCTTGCATCTACCTCTAAACAAAGGACTACTTCTAAATTTTCCAATTCTAAAGAGTCCAAAGAGGTATCATACAACATCATACAATAATTAATAATACCAATGCTAAAATCTCTACGTTTGAGTTGCTTCACATCTCTCTTGCTCATCGAGTGATTCTAGACAAAGCTCTAAATGGTTATAATGTTGATAGATGGAGGTGCTAGTTTGAATATCTATTACTACAAATTAGTTACACAACTGGGATTTTCAAAAGATGCTTTTGATCCTAAAAAGAAGATACCCATAAAAGCATATGATGAACAAGATAGAAATTCCAAAGGAGTCATTGTGCTACCTATCATAATTGGTCCTATTATCAAAGATATCACCTGTCAAGTACTAGATCTTCCACTAGCCTATAACATTCTTCTAGGCCTTGGATACATGAGATGCAAGCTATCCTATCAACATATCATCAATGTCTAAAATTTCCTTATGAGGGAGTAGAGGTCACTATACCTACAAACACATCAACATCTTGTAATGCCTTGAAAGAAAGTGCAGATTAACTTGTTCCCCATAACAGAGAGTCTTTTATTACAATAGACATAGAATCTACATCTAAGATGAAAGACCTCTCCAAAGGAGTGAAAATCACAGATACTAGCATGGGAGAATATACATTGGAATCAGTCATGTCTCTCACATCTCTCTTGCTTTTACCAAATTCATATGGTCAACCTTCTGAGAAAGAAAAACCGTCAACAAAAGAACCTCAAGTTATCTTTAATGGAAGCTTTATCACATAAAAAGTCTCAAAACAAGAAACTAAGGAAGAGGAAGCTGTGCTTGTCTGGTTATTCAAAGATGAGTCCCAATCACAAACTATTCAGAAATGTGACTCTAAAACACAAAATGTTCCTTCAAAATCATACGGACCAAGAAATAAATTGATAACTAAAATAGGATATCTTGGAAAAGGACCTCTAGGACCATGAGGTAAAGGTCTCATGTCACCCATTAGACATGTTGGCCAAACAAACAAAGATACTATAGGTCTAGGCCATCAGAAGAAACCCTTCCATCTCAAGGGAAACTCTTCTCATGTGATAGAACATATAGAACCAGAAATAAACAAAAATGAGGAAAATGAAATCAACCAAAGTGACAGTGATGATTCAGATACTACATATGTTTTTCATTATGAACATGTTCCTCAAAACATCTTATACATTCTTAAAGAGGAAGATGAACCTTAAAGAATCAATATAGTAGAAACATAAGAATCTCTTGCTGAATAAGTGATAGTCACCACACAAGAACCAGCTAGTCCTGAAATCAAACAAGAGGAAAAAATTGAACTTGTCACGATAGCTAAACATTTGGGACAAGACAATGATTCTGAGACAGACTCCCATGAATATGAATTCTATTCAAACATTGAAGGAAACCCTACTGGGGGAATCTATCCTAATTTCACACATACTCTAGATTTTCCTAGAGAAGCAGATGATGAATCTAATGATTATGAATGGGGAATTGTTCCAAAAGAAGATGAGCTTATCATAGAGAAACAGGTAGATGTCATTCACCGATATGCACATATGTCTGACATGAGTCTAGAATGACATGAAAAACCTCATGAGTTTGATTCACTTATCACCAATGATGGGTCCAATAATGATGTTGTGACTCCTAATGGACTGAATATCTTCAGTAGTAATATCACCTTTGAATTCATGAGTCAAATCATAACTAATGATGCCAATACCATATGTGTAAACATAATCAGCCAGTCCTTTCCAGAACTTATAATCCAACATCCTAAGCTTATTGACCAAACATCCAATGATCCAAACCAAGATATACACACTTTTAGATTAGACTATGGTCTTTCATGTTACCTCAATGCCATAGAACCTATGAAGGCTTCCATTGGTGTACCTAGTGTTAGCATGATAGAGTCGGATATCAAGTATCTTAGTCAAAATAATAAAAGAAAAAAGAAAAGGAGCTCTGAGGGTGAAAACCACTATGTGGAAGTCTCAGAACCTAAAATAGTAAAACTAGAAGATGTATCTAAAGGTGAAAACCTCTCTAAGGTGCCTAAGGCTGAGATATTTGATGTCCTTCCAAGTCATTTATAGGATAGATCTCTAGTGTTGATAGAACCAACTCAGTCTATCAATATGGGTACAATAGAAGAACCCCAGTTAATTCATGTAGCTTAATCTCTGTTAGAAGAAGAAAAGGAAGTATTTACCAAATTCTTAACTAAGAAGAAAATCAACTTTGCATGGAAATACTCAGATATGCTGAGGTTAGATCTTGATCTCATCATGCATCATCTTTCTATAGCTCTAGGAGTCAAACCTATTAAACAGAAGTTGTAGAAAATGCATCCAAATATTGCACTCCTAGTCAAAGTTGAGTTGGAAAAGTTACTAAAAGCTAGATTTATCCAAGTCATAGATTATGTAGAGTGGATCTCAAACATAGTTCCTATTTCAAAACTAGACAAATCTATCAGAGTATGCATAGACTTCAGAGATGTAAACAAAACATTCGCTAAGGATGACTTTCCACTACCAAACATTGATATGATATTGGATATGACTACGGGCTTTGAAATGTATTCTTTAATGGATGGTTTTTCTAGGTACAACCAAATCAAAATAGCTCTAGAAGATCAAGAGAAAACAACTTTTACTTGTGCATGGGGTAGTTTCTGCTAGAACATCATGCCATTTGGTCTTAAGAATGCTAGTGCTACATATCAACAAGCTATGACATCTATCTTTCATGATATGATGCATCAAACTATGGAAGACTATGTTGATGACACCTTAGAAAAATCAATGAAGAGATCATAACATATGACATACTTGAGCAAAATACTGGATCAAATGGAAAAGTTTAGTCTCCGACTGAACCCTAAGAAATGTGCCTTTTGTGTCACTTTAGGAAAACTTCTAGGCTACATTGTTTCAAAGAAAGGAATTGAAGTAGATCTAGAAAAATTTAAAGCAATTATAGAGATGCAACCTCCTAAGAACATCAATCAAATGAGAACCTTACAAGGAAGGGTACAATCTATGAGATTCTTCATAGCTCAGCTAGCAGACATATCACAACCTTTCACAAAAATATTACATAAAGATGTGACCTTCTCATGGAGCGAGGAATGTGAAAAGAAATTCAATCATATGAAGCAATATCTGGTAAATCCTCCTATTCTGATGCCTCCTATTCAAGGGAATCCATTAATATTATATGTCTCTACCATAGATACATCACTGGGGGCATTACTAGCACAACATGATGAAAAAAAGGAGAGAGATATCTATCACATCAACAGAACACTCATAGCTTATGAAAAGAACTATTCCATGATAGAAAAAGAATGTCTAGCTATCATCTTTGCATCATAGAAGCTGATACACTACATGTTAGCTCATACTATACAAATAATAGCAAAGATTGATCCACTGAATTATTTATTGAGCAAAGCTTCCCTCACAGGTAGACTAGAAAAATGGGTCATGCTATTGAGCGAATTTGACATAGAGTATATTGAGAGAAAATCTACCAAAGGACAAGTTATTGAAGATTAGTTAGCTAAAGTAGCATTGTTTGATGATCAACCAATGCAAATGGAATTTCTTGATTACTCTATTATGACCCCATCTTCCAGAACATAGAATTTATTCTTTGATGGATCCTACACATAGAATGGATCTGGAGCTGGTATACTATTCATAACACCCCAAGGTTACTCTATTCCAAAAGCATTCAGAATCAAATTTCTTTGTACCGACAACATAGCTAAGTATAAATATTTACTAAATGGTATGAAGATAGCACTAGAATGGAGGGTAACAAAGCTACACATTCATGGAGACTCACAACTAGTCATACACCAAGTCAATGATGTGTATCAAATAAAATATGAGAAACTAGTTATATACAAATGCATGGTAGATGAATTAAAGAAATAATTCATGTCTATCACATTTGAAAAAATTCCTAGAATGGAGAACAAGGCTGCTAATGCTATGGAAATGCTATCAACTTTACTATAGTATCCTAAACATGAGCTATGCTATGAGTTCCCGGTGGAAGCACTGTCATTACTTACCTATGATTGTCCAAAAACACAAATGATCTACACCATTGTAGGTCATGATTCCTCTCGATACTAGCATATATATTCCTACCTTCATGACCAAATCATTCTTGATTCCTTTAATAGACATGAGAAATTTTACCTTATTCGAAATGCATCACGATATGTCATCATTGGTAATGATCTATACAAATAGAATCTAGATGGTACACTTCTTAGGTGTTTAGAATGTGAAGAGTCCTAATGCACATTAGAGGAAGTCCACAAAGGTATTTTTGGATCACATTCCAATGGTTTAACACTAGCTCGAAAAATGATTAGGTCTGGGTACTATTGGCTAGACATGGAAAAAGAGGCCGTCAAATATGCTAAGAACTGTCAGAAGTGCTAGGTCCATGGTAACTTGATACATGTACCAGGGTGAGATTTGATTCCCTTTACAACACAATGGCCTTTTCAACAATGGGTAGTTGATCTCATAGGAGCTATGTATCTTGATTCATCAAATGGTCATACCCATATTATCATAGAAATAGTTTACTTCACGAAATGGGTAGAAGCAGTACCTTTGATGCAAGCAACTGGAAAACAAATCTCAATGTTCATTCTGAACTACATCATTTGTCAGTATGGTATCCTGCACTCCATCATCATAGAAAATGGAGGTCAATTCAAGAACAAGGACCTAGACTCCTTATGCTCTAAATTCAAGATCACTCAATATTGGTCATGAATATCCTCAAGGGAATGGACAAGCTGAGGCTTCCGATAAGCACTTATTGAAAATCTTACATCACACAGTTAATAAGACAGGTAGAGACTGACACCTAATGATAAATCTAGCTCTTTGGGCCTACAAAACAAGTATCAGAATGCCTATTGGGGCTACTCCCTTCGCTTTAGTATATGGGTCTGAAGCATTATTGCCTTTTGAGGTTGAAATCCCATCACTATGAATCAGAATGCATGGTCTAATAACCAATGAGGATTAAAAAGTGTCTAGGTTACAAGAACTTGAACTACTAGATGAGAGAAAATAGGATGCATATGATCATCTCAGAGTATATTAGAAAAGAATGTCCAGAGGTGACAACAAGAAATTCAAACACAAAGAATTTCAGGTTGGTGATCTAGTCTTGAGAGAGAATACTAAAAATCAATCCCATCAAGAACACAAGGGGAAGTTTGAACCCAATTGGCTAGGTCCCTTTGTAATCACTGCTACTTTTGGCTTTGGAGCCTATCAACTCTCATTAACTAAAGGAGAACAGCTCTGAGAAATAATCAATGTTCTCCATATGAAGAAATTCTATGCCTAAGGCATTTAGTCTATGGTAAAATGTCCTGAAAAAAGCATAAAAATCAGAAAAATACAAAAGTACAAAAAAAATAAAAAAGATAAAGAATTAAAAAAAAAGAAGAAAAATAAAAAGTGCCTTGGTGAAAAATTGGTAAATAGGCACCTTGGTAGAAAAAATAGAATCTCTGCCAAGATGGTGAAAACTTGGCAAATGAGTGCCACTTGTATCAAAACGCTCCATCTATTAGCACAATCTTGGTATTTCCCATCTTTCAGTCCTACTTTAGTTTTTACATATCTCCCAGTTTTCTTTTGCATCCCATTTTCAATAAAGTTTGTTTGAGCACAATCTAGCACAAGTGTTTGTATCCTATCAAAGCCTAAACTTGGGGGTAATCAGCATCATATCCTATGGTCCTCAGTATTTTTAGACAAGTCATATCTAGTCAAGGTTCTTCCCAAGCTATGTTTGAGTCAGTTAGTCAGTCTCCTCACTAGGAAAGGATTTTGCACCTAGAAACACAAAAAAATAACAACAACAAACTAAAAATGATCTCTGTGACATGCTTAAATCTTCTTTTATGCTAATTGATTCACATTGAGATTTCTGCATATTCTGTCTCCTCAAGCTCCTCAATGATGTCCTTTGCAGGATTTAGAGAGTGATGACTAGGGCATAATATTTTATTTTGTCTTCTGCTTATAAGTGAAAATCTAATAAATTTGGAAATTCTAGATTGAATTGGTGTCCACTATAAGTGCCTCCATCATGTATTGGATGGCCATGTGTACCTCGACCATTGATACCTGGGTGCTTCAAGGAAGTTTGCTATAACTTTTGTCTTTTTGAATGATTTCTTAATCCTACTATGAAACAACTATTACCCAAGGATGTGAATGATAAAGGGTCACTACGGGTGATTCACATTGGAAATAGAATGATTTCTACAATTGTTTGACATGTTTGTTCTGCAAGGTGTATTTAGGTCATCACAACATTTATGTTTTGATGCTTATACAAATTGCTATATCAAAATGTATATGATATTCAGGTCATCCTATCTTTTGTGCCTTGATGCTTATATCTAAATCTGACATAATAAAACAAAAATCAATATTCATATGTCCATGGTTGCCTAACTAGTGGACATTGTATTGATTTATTTGGTGTTACCTAAAGAGAAAAGAAAAGAAAAATATTCAGTGATGAAAAAGACCGACACATGATCATTGACTAAGTACTAGGTCCTAGGTCTGCATTTCATTTTGCACTTTGCATGGTTGTATTTATCTTAGCTTGATGCTTAATGATTCTCCAAAACTATGCTAAACATGACACAAGGACTGAGCTTCGTATGAAGGTCCCCTAAAACTAAATCAGCAAGTAGTCACCATCCTGGGTTACACATCCATTTTGACAATGACTGAGCACTTGTCTTCTTCATGTACCTGCAAAACAATATCATGTGTATCACTACATTTACATTACATTTTCACTTCATTCATCCATTGCATACATACATCTGCATCATACATTTTCATTTATTCATCTATAATCTATCATTGCATTGCATAACCCATACATTTGAAAGTAAACATTGCATTGCATATTCCATACATTCTATGCTAACACATAAAACATTTGCATCACATGATATAATAATCATAAAAAAAATGACAAGTGCATATGAAGTCACAACAAAAAAGATCTTGTATATATATAACACATCAGGATAATACAAGGGTGCACTACTAGCACATTATACAAAAGAATGAGCTCATCTGAGCTATTAGATATGATCAATGTATGGACAAAAATGACAAAAATGAGCACACTATGATAGATCAGCTATCTACTTGGTCCTCAACATTTGGTGCTCCTCCTCTAGTAGGTGCATTTGGTGGTGGGTTAGCACATGGTGCTCTAGCTCCCTCAGAAGCAAGCATGTACTCAGAATATGATGGCACTCTCTGATCAGCAGATACCCTTGAATAATAAGCAAAAACATAATATGAGGCCCAACTTGTCTAATGGATCACCTTAGCCTATAGACATCTCACATCAGCCTGCCACTCCTGTACTTGTCTCTCATACACTCTAAGCTAATCCTCTAATGTGGTACTGTGTAACCTTAGATTTTGTAATTGTTGCCTCAATCATCGGATGACATCCTGAGATGTCTGTCTCAATCCTGGATCTACCTCTACAGCTATAGTCTTAGCCTCCTCCATAGGCTTCTCAGCACCAGCCTCTATCCGCACCTTGCGGTGATGAACCTCTACACCAAGATCAAAATCTAGAACATCTTGTACATCCTCCATAGGAGCATCTTGATGTGCTCCCAAAACCTCTTCTGCACTACCCACACTACCAAGTTGCCCACCCTCACCTCTAGTGTATCTCTTCTATAGAACTGCTGGCCTGCTTGCTGTAGAAATCTAAGGGTGAGGGGGTCTCATCTATCTTGATGGCCTCAGTGGGGTCATCACTTCTCTCAGATGTGGTGGTGTAGGATGTACTACCATGATCTAAACCTCTCGACATCTCTAGTCTCTACCCATAGGGGCACCTATAACATCCTCAGCATTCTCCATCATAGGGATGAGCTCTATAGGATCTAAAAATCTCCAAAAAGGGTGCTCTGCTATCCACACCATGTATACATCTGTCACTCCAACATCAGAGATCTACACCCTATAATCCAAGTCATGGCTAATATATCCCCTATACTCCAAGCTACAGTTTGCATAAGATAGTTGAGGTGACCATCCAAGCCCAAGCTCTCATACCATCCAAGCATATGAAGTGAAATCCTATGGGGCATCCTGAATAATGCCATACTGTCTCCATACTTAGGTAATCAGGAAGTGCTCCAACACATTGGTAGACTGACCAATTAGCATTCGACTCTAGAAAAAGAATCTGAACTAAACACAAGAGGCAAGCCATGCCTCTATCTGCCAATATGGCCACCAGGTAACAATAATCATATCATCTAGCACATGCCTTCAATACTTAGTGCATCCCATCCTGACCTATGTGATATATCCCAAATATTTGTAAATCATTAGCTCCTGTGGCTGCCACTCATCTCTGCATATTAGTCTATATATGGAGATGTACATCTGTAATACAAGTACTCCTGATGCAAATGATTTTGCCTCATGATAGATGATCTCATGCATGTCATAAAACATGTGGTCAAGAAGACACTAACCCCAACCAAGCTCAACAGGACTAGGTATCAATTGTTGCACCATAGGGGCCCAACCCATCAAAAGACCGAACTACTATTGATCTGACATGATGATCCCTCCTATCATCCCATCTATAATACACTCTAACTGGTGCATCTATCTATACTGTTGCAACAGGGTCTCCCATGAGATCTATTGGGCGATCTTCTCATCAGTAGTGAATAAAGATCTGAAGGCAACTAAACCTGTATTACCCAAAATGATGTAGTCTAAGTGAGGTCCATGGAAAGGAATCCATAGTATCCTATAGACATCCTCTAGACTCACTGTGATCTCCCCTATGAAGAGGTGAAATGTCCGTGTCTCTGAGTGGAACTGCTCAACTAATGCAATGATCAGTCCATGGTTTACCAAAATGTTAGGTAACCAAATCAAATACTCAAAGCCACAGGTAGCTAGATGGACTCTAAGTGGATCAGGTAGTGAAACACATAACCTTTGAGTGGCCAGATGTGAGATCTAAACATGGACATCAGGAAAGATGACCTACACAGCAAATAGGACAACCTATCAGTAACTTGGTCAAAAATTAGGCTCGATGCATAGACAACAAGAAATTGTCAACTTCAGAAGGTGAATTAATGGCCAAGCAATTAGACTAAGAAATCAAAAAACTCAAAATTTTAACCTAAGGACATGAAAATTGGTCACTATTTTTCATACGAGTTTTCAGACTGTCACCAAAACTCCTATGAGTTACTACAAGGTCTCATACGACACTTAAAGGTCATTCGACACTATGCAAGGTCTCGCATGACATATGAGGGACCTGATGAAATGTCGTACGATAGATGGGCCCCTCTCATACAAGTTGCACAAATGTCTAACATGACACTTGAAAGGGACTTGAAAACTCGTACGAGTCTTGGTGGATTGTTGTACAAGTCTACGTGAAGCAAAAAAGGAAAAATTGAAAAATGTGTAAAAAAATCCTAAAATGCATGAAACAAGGACAAATTTGAATGTAGGAGAGGTACATAGGTCCACTTACTAGGTTGCCATACTAGCAAGGTCACTGGTATCGTCAGTTATGCTCAAAATAGTGAGAGGACATGAGAACTTGCATCTTCGCTTAGAGGGCTCCATAAGTTCACAAAAGACAAATGGTTCAAATGATTTGAAAATGACCCTTTTGGGCCTTATATAGGTTTTGACATAATTTTTCAAAGTGCTCTATTTTGCATGAAAATTTCACCCTTGGCTAATTTTGACATTCTAAACCCATTTTTGGGATCAAAATCAAAATTTGAGATCATTTACTTTGTCAAAATCATGATTTTAAATTTTCAGACTCAGGACGACCAACTGCTTGCATAATCAACCTTCACAACATCAATGAAATCCAGTATTCAACTTAATTGATTATCATACTGATGAACTACAACTAATTTGGAACTTGAATGAAGAATCGGTAATTCAAGATTACTGTGAAGTTGATGATTAGATAATGCAAGATGATTAAATCAGTTTTATGTTGTCATTGATGTCAACTAGCTTGACAGTACTTATCTTGTAAGTTACTATACCAACACGTCTAAAGAAAGGTGGAAAGAAAGGAAGAACAAAGAAATCTACATAAGGAAGATGTACAAGTTAGATGAGTATAGAGAATACACTGAGTAACTTGTTGATGAGTCTATGACTTCATGGAATCAACTTCATTATGTTGCACTCATCTATAATGAAGAATAGAGCTAAAAGCTACAAAGAAATGTTGTCGGTAAATGAAAGCATTTCAATATACACCGATGGAGTGTAGTGTATACTGTGCATAGTATTAACCGAGTGTGTGTTCACTGACGCATTTCTTTATTAACTGATGAAGACATAATGAATTAATGATCAGTTTTAGCTGATAAGATTGATGAACTGGCAAATGTATGATTCTGAGGCAATGGATAATATTTGGTATGATGATCGATGACTAACATAAATCAAATGGATCTAACGGAGAAGTTTGAAATGAGTTATTGACACATCAGCCAAGGAAGCTTTAAGCGACAAAATCAATGAATGTGATTAAGCGGAAAAATTTGATGGACAGGAAGAAAATGTTTTACATGTCTATAAAAGAGACTAGAGATTTCATTATGGAACTACCGGAAGAAGTAGATGCTGCAGAAATTTTGCGTGAAGAATTTTTCATGCATTCTAATCATACTGGTTAGTTAGAACTAAGCTGTAGAACAGTTACTGAGCTACAGAGAGAAATTATCGATAGACAATAAGTTGATACAGTATTGAATCTAAAGTGAAATATTGATCAGGAGGATTTATATGAGCAAAATATTGATCTATAATCTACAATTGAAGTTTTATTAAGGCAGATCATTTACTGTTACATATTTAACCATTGTACATAGTCAAATCTCTTAATCGAGTGGACTTAGAAAGTCTTATGATGTATCATTCATTAGAGTGAACATTGTTATCCTGTCAACCCCATAGTGAATACTGGTTGGATGATAACTTATAGTCTAAAATCTTCTAAAAAGGTCACACCTGATAGTGTGTTTGTAACCTTTAACAGGGTTGGGTCTTCACCGACCTCACTTTAGAAGAGTGAACATTTTTGGGTTTCTAGTCCTAGGTGGTTTTTCCCTTTACAGGGTTTCCACGTTAAATCTCTTGTGTTATGTGTTGATTACAATATTTGTTTTTGCATATTACATGTTAGATTTGATTGGTAATAGTTATAAGTATTAGTTTGATAATTGGTAAATGCACAGATAGTTAAAGTATTTATAGTTTACCGAGTAGTAGGAATTGAAGAAATTGTTTTGAATTATACATTTTGAATTGGGACACTAGATAACTGATTCACCCTCCCTCTTAGTTATTCTAACAATTGGTATCGGAGCTGACGATTGCTTAGAACATAGTTTTAAGGACTTCAGCATAAAGGTCTCAAGATGTATAAGAGGGAAGTACCAAAACTGAACAAAGAGTATTTCACAGTATGGCAAAGCTGAATGTTGCTGCACATATCTGGAATTGGGAACTCAGTTGTGGATCTGATGAAGAATGGCTATATACAACCACCCATTGGTCCCTTAACCCTTGATCAACTGAAAGATAAGCATGAACACAATATCACTATGATGGAACTTGCTGTTGCTTGTACCAATGCTAAATTTGAAGACATTAAGGGATGCACTACTACCAAAAAGATGTGGGACAAGCTAAATTTGATATACAGTGGAGACTTGAATGTTAAGAGAGCTAGAGCAGAAAGTCTAAGAGGTCATTTTGATGATATGAGAATGAAAGAAGGTGAGAACATTGTGCAATACTCAAATAGACTAAAAGAGGTAGTACATGTTATTAGAGCATCTGCTGGAGTCATTGATGATGAAATGATTATAAGTAAGATTCTTAGAACTTTGTTACTAGTTTATGCGATCAGGATCTCTACAATTCATGAAACAAGGGCCGTATCCAATCTTACCCTTGACACATTGATCAATAAGCTTACAACCTTTGAACTAAACAACTTTGACAATAGTGTTGTTGCTCCTATTGAATTAGCCTTCATGTCTTCTTTGAAGATTAGTAAATCTAGCAGAAAAAGTAGGAATGATGATAGTGACAGTGACATCGATGATGAACTTGAAGAGCTTGAAGCTCTTATGGCCAAAAGATTGCCCAAAGGAAAAGGAAGATATAGAGGAAAGCTACCTTTGGCATGTTTTAATTGTAAAGAGGTTGGCCATATTACTGCTAGATGTCCAAAGAAGAAAGATGATGATAGATCCAAAGATCAATCAAAAGGAAGCTATGGGAGAAGAGTCAATAAAGGCTACCGATACAACAAAAGAGATAACCGAGATAATTATGATAAAGGGAAAAAGGTATGTTACATTGCCAAAGATATTGAATCTAAATCTAACATTGATGATGATGTAGAAGTAGTATTTGTTTCTATGAAAGATGATTTAGAGGAAGAAGAGAAACATGAAGAGATAGCACTGATCTCTAGAGTCAACAGAAATGATACATGGATCATAGATAGTGGCTGTACACATCATATGACTGGTGATGTAGAAAAGTTTGATCAACTTGTTGAATACAATGGAGGATCTGTGAGAATGGGAAATGATGCACCTTGTATTGTAAGAGGTAAAGGTACATTGATGATCAATGATAGAATTAAATGTGAAAATGCATATTGGGTAGATGGACTGAATTATAATTTGTTAAGTGTGGCTTAGCTGAACAATTTAGGCCACTGACTTGCTTTTGAGAGAAAAAAGGTGAAAATCTATGATGATGGAGGAAGACTTGTTGGAACTGGTACACAATCTAGAGGTAACCTATTTTATCTTGATATAGATCAGTCTTCTTGTTTGTTAATGAAAGATGAAGATGCATGGTTGTGGCACAAAATATTATGTCATGTAAATTTTGACAACATGATCAAGATTAGTAAAAAGAAAAGAGTTAGAGGATTACCTAACTTGTCAAAATCAGATCATGCTATGTGTCATGAATGTCAAAAAGGTAAAATAACTAAGTCTAGTTTCAAAAGTAAAGACTACTCAATAAAGAAGATACTTGAGTTGGTTCATACCGACCTGTGTGGTCCTATGAGAACCCAGAGCTATTATGGTGATAAACACTTTATTCTTTTTGTCGATGACTATACTAGATTGATGACTATTATGTTCCTAAAAGATAAATCTGAAGCCTTCAAAATGTTTAAGTGGTATAAAGCTAAGGTAGAAAAGGAAACTGGAAAAGAAATAAAATGCTTAAGATCTGATAGAGGAGGTGAATTTATCTCTAATGAATTTACTAAATTTTGTAATGAGCATGGAATTAAGAGATAGGTATCTGCATTGAGGATGCCTCAGCAAAATGGCATTGCTGAAAGGAGGAACAGGTCTATAATTGACTGTGCCAAAACACTGATGATACAGAAAAATGTTGCTCAGACATATTGGAGGGAAGCTGTCAGTATAGCTGTATATGTTCTTAATCAAGTACAACTGAAGAAGGACACCAACCGAACACCTTATGAACTATGGTTTGGACACAAATCTACTGTAAGTTATTTTAGAATTTTTGGAAGCAAATACTTTATCTTGAAAGATGAAAGAAATAGAAAATTTGATTCTAAAGGAGATGAAGGGATATTTCTTGGATATTCCACTACAAGTAAAGTATACAAATGTCTGAATAAGGTTACAAATAAGATTATTGAAAGTACTAACATTTGTGTTGATGAGTTTGATGACAAGAACATAGAGGAAAGTATGAAGGAACCAAAAGATTATGGTACATTCACTTACATTGAATATCTAGAGTATCTATTGAAACAGCAAGCTGTGTCAACCGGTCAGCAGGGAAATAATACACAACAATAGGAAGAGGAAACCGATGAACAAAATGGAGCTACCGAGCAAGCTAACGAACCTAAATAGGATGAACAAGAGAGGAGAGATATAATACTAGCTAGATTTGTCAGAAGACACCATCCTGAGACACATATTATTGGAGATAGACAAGTTGGAATGCAAACTAGAAGCAAAACAAGAGAAGGTAAATGCTTAGTTTGTGAATTTGAACCTAAAACTGTGAAAGTCACATTAGAGAATGAGGAATGGATTAATGCAATGAATGAAGAGATAGAGAAAATAGAGAAGAAAAAAACCTAGTCCTTAGTGCCCCGACCAAAAGATAAGAATATTATCGGTACTAAGTAGATATTCAAGAATACGCTAAATGAAAATGGTGAAGTTATAAGGAATAAGGCTAGATTGGTATGCAAGGGATATGCACTAGAAGAAGGTATTGACTATGGTGAAATATTTGCACCTATTTCTAGATTAGAAGGAGTTAGAATGTTACTTGCATATGTTGCACACAAGAAATTCAAAGTCTATCAAATGGATGTGAAGTCAACATTTCTGAATGGTATACTTGAAGAAGAAGTCTACATAGAACAACTAGAAGGATTTGTTGATCTAGATAATAGAGAGATGGTATGTAGATTACACAAAGCTTTATATGGATTGAAGAAAGCACTGAGAGCATGGTATGAAAGACTGCATACTTACTTGCTAAGTATTGGATTTGTTAGAACAAGTGAAAACAACAATCTGTATATGAAAGGTAATACTGATGACACTATTCTTATTGTTGAAATATTTGTGGATGATATTATTTTTGGAGGACAAGATCATATATGCAAAGCCTTTGCTAATGAAATGCAAAAAGAATTTGAAATGTCTATGTTTGGAGAGATTAAATTATTTCTAGGTCTACAAGTGATTCAGTAGAGTGATGGGATATTCATCACATAGTTTAAGTACATAAAGGAAGTTTTAAAGAAATTTGGCATGGAAGATGCTAAACCTGTGGGAACACTGATGGCTATTGGATGCAAATTGACAAAGGAAGATGAAACTACAAAGGTAAATTAGACACTTTACCGATCCATGATTGGTAAACTAATGTATGTAGTTCACAGTAGACCAGATATAGCACATGCTATGGGGATTGTTGCTAGGTTTTCTACTAACCCTAGAGAATCTCACATGATAGCTACTAAAAGAATCCTTAGATATCTGAAAAAGATAGAAGATTATGGAATTTGGTATCCTAAGGAAGGAAAGTTTGAACTGAAGGTTTATACCGATGCTGATTGGGCTAGAAATGTAGATGATAGGAAAAACACCATCGGAGGAGCATTTTTCTTTGGTGAAAGACTTGTAACCTGGACAAGTAAAAAGCAAGCTTGTATTTCTCAGTCAATAGTAGAAGCAAAGTATGTTGCTACTGCTAAAAACTGCTCAAACATTGCCTACATCAAGCAAGTGTTGGAAGGAATGAATGAGGTAATCACTGATCCAGTGATTATATACTATGACAACACCAGTGCTATTAACATTTTGAAGAATCCTGTGATGCACTAAAAAAAAAAGCTAATATCTATTAAGTATCATTACTTAAGAGAACAAGTGCAGGAGAAGCAAGTGAAGTTAGAATTTGTTACATCTAAAGAACAACTTGTAGAAATCTTTACAAAGCCCCTACCAAAGGACACATTTGAATACTTGAAGACTAGACTTGGGGTCCGTCTCCTGTCTATCGGTCACTAAGGTGATTTGGATGTTGCATCAGCCTACTTTTTCTAGAAGATCACTCACGTTGATGTAGCATAGTTCACACTTTGAATCATGTTCAAGGTTGTGATTAAGTTTGAAGAACTGAAACAAATTGAGATATCAGTATATAGAGATACAGAGAAGATGATGGACACCAGAGAGTTACTTGGCTACTGAAAAAGCTATTTGTTTATTTGTTTCTTTGGCATTATTGTCAAAGGGAGAGATAAATAATATGAAAAGGAGAGATAAACAAATTGAGAGAAACTGCACCGATGAGAACTATCTGAGGGAGAGACAATCTGGAAGGAAAAGAGCATTGAAGATCAGTTACTAAAAATAGAAGCAGAGTCAGGAGAATTGAGAACTGAGTTGATCACATCTGATGACAAGCATTACAACAAGACAAATGTTGAGTAACATAGTAATTAAACATATTAAGTCTACTTGACTTACATCATTTGTTTACAAAATTGTAGAATACATGTTTGGTATGTGTATGGTACATTTCATATTACTTGAGTTGCCATCAATGCCAAAGGGAGAGATTGATGAACTACAACTGATTTGGAACCTGAATGAAGAATCGGTAATTCAAGATTATTGTAAAGTTGATGATTAGATAATGCAAGATAATTAAATCAGTTTTATGTTGTCATTGATGTCAACTAGCTTGACAGTACTTATCTTGTAAGTTACTATACCAACACATCTGAAGAAAGGTAGAAAGAAAGGAAGAATAGAGAAATCTACATAAGGAAGATGTACAAGTCAGATGAGTATAGAGAATACACTGAGTAACTTGTTGATGAGTCTATGACTTCATGGAATCAACTTCATTATGTTGCACTCATCTATAATGAAGAATAGAGCTGAAAGCTACAAAGCAGTGTTGTCGGTAAATGAAAGCATTTCAATATACACCGACGGAGTGCAGTGTATACCATGCATAGTATTAATCAAGCGTGTGTTCACTGATGCATTTCTTTGTTAACCGATGAAGATAGAATGAATTAATGATCAATTTTAGCCGATAAGATTGATGAACTGACAAATTTATGATTCCGAGGCAACAGATAATGTTTGGTATGATGATCGATGGCTAACATAAATCAAAAGGATTTGACGGAGTAGATTGAAATGAGTTATTGACACATCAGCCAAGGAAGCTTTAAGTGGCAAAATAAATGAATGTGATTAAGCGGCAAAATCTAATGGATAGGAAGAAAACATTTTACATGTCTATAAAAGAGACTAGAGATTTCATTATGGAACTACTGAAAGAAGTAGATGGTGCAAAAATTTCATGTGAAGAAGTTTTCATGCATTCTGATCATATTGGTTAGTTAGAACCAAGCTGCAGAATAGTTACCAAGCTACAGAGAGCAATTACTGATGGACAGTAAGTTGATATAGTATTGAATCTAAAGTGAAATATTGATCAGGAGGATTTATATGAGAAAAATATTGATCTATAATCTGCAATTGAAGTTGTATTAAGGTAGATCATTTACTGTTACATATTTAACCATTGTACATAGTCAAATCTCTTAATCGAGTGGACTTAGAAAGTCTTATGATGTATCATTCATCAGAGTGAACATTGTTATCCTGTCAACCCCATAGTGAATGCTGGTTGGATGATAACTTCTAGTCTAAAATCCTCTAACAAGGTCACACTTGACAGTGTGTTTGTAATCTTTAACAGGGTTGGGTCTTCACTGACCTCACTTCAGAAGAGTGAACATTTTTGGGTTACCGGTCCCAGGTGGTTTTTCCCTTTATAGGGTTTCCATGCTAAATCTTTTGTGTTATGTGTTGATTACAATATTTGTTTTTGCATATTACATGTTAGATTTGATCGGCAACAGTTATAAGTATTAGTTTGACAATCGGTAAATGCACAGACAGTTAAAGTATTTATAGTTTACCGAGTAGTAGGAATTGAAGAAATTATTTTGAATTATACATTTTGAATTGGGACACTAGATAACTGATTCACTCCCCCTCTCAATTATTCTAACACATACATCAAACTCTTCAAATTTCAACTTGGTCATCCATGGTAAGCTCATGGTCAAACCTAGTCAAACTTGGTCAACATGACCTCCAAATGATGTAGAACACATCCCTGAATGTGCATAACCACTTCTCAAATCAATTACCTCACTCCTATACCAAATAATACTGGCTTTCTTGCCAAATTTCATTTTTCATCATGAAGGGGGCATGGTATTACACATCTTTCAATCAAATCCATCAATCTAAATTTCTTTTAGTAATCAAGACAACAACCACATCTAGTTGCTGATTCATCAAAATTCCTTGTCGCTAGGGGCACATCGCTTGGGGAATAACAAATTCATCAAGATCCATATCAATTTGGTGTTCTCTCACAACTTGTAAATTGTATCAACTTTTCATAACCATTGGTTCATTAGTGTTATTTCCTTGGTTCTTCGTAACTGAAGGGTTCAGATTTGACATCCTTTTGATTCCTTTGGACAATCAGGTCTGGAGTCAGGACAATCACTTCTTTGTAATCATAAGGTTCAAAATTAGGCATTTTGACACTTTTTTGTAATCACCGATTCATCGTTTCTACTGTTAACATCATCTTGATTCTTTGGTCAATCAGAACTTGAATCAACATCTTCTAAATCAATCAATCGATTTCTATCTCAGAATCGGTTAATCTTTTAAGATCAATTTCTCCACCACATAACTGAGTCCATATCATCATAAAAAATAGATTAATCTTTTAACCATTATGCTTCGCTCAGTAATTCAAAGAGGGGCAAAATGTAATACCCCAAAAATGGGCTATAGGACCATTGACCTCCTACATCGACAAATTGATTGAAATCGACATAAAAGTTCTAACTAAAGGCACATTGGCACATCAAATCATCAAAACCCTAATCGATTTTATCTCAATTCTACATCAGGGAATATTCCTTGAATATTCCTAATATTTCCTAAATATCTTTAATTGAATATTATTTGGCGATAAATGACATTATTTATCCTAAAGTTAATTAATTGAATATGTTAAATATTTGATTTAATTCTACCAATTAATTAGTTAATTAGATTTATTTCTATCTATTCCTAATTAATATTGTTTAATTTGACAAATAAACCAAATTTCTAGAAATAATTGATTAAATGTTCATTTAATTGATTAAATTAAGTTGTCAAATTTAATAATATAGTTTTGGAATAAAGTTTGATTTAATAATTGATTAACCCCTAAATTAGTTATTTTAATTCAAAAATTAGTTAAGTTGAGAATAATACATTTGAATTATTAATTAAATTCATAATTATCCATGCACAATCAAAAGTGCAGTTAAACTTTGAATCAACAAATCAATTCAATTTGTTAACTTTTCCAACTCAACATGTGATTGTGAGTTAAAAAGCTGATCTGAACTTTGATTCGAGTTAAAAAGCTAATTTTTGCATGATTTTATGAGTTAACTAATTCTGATTTCTTGATAACTCAATAATCAATCTGAGTTAATCAGGGAGAGACTTTTGGCTTTCCACGAGTTCTCACAAAATCTTGGATTTCTATATAAATGAGGCTCAGCCCTTCAAAAATAGACTTGCGAATTTGGAGAATCTTGGCTTGTGCAATCTAGAAATTTGGTGAGATTGTGCTATTTTTTTGATTCTTTTTTTCATTCAATTCATTCATAGCATTCCATATCATTGATAGATTAGATTTGCATTGCAATTCATTTCAATCCATTTTAGATCAATTTCATATCAGTCTTTCATTATATTACATAAAAAATCCAAAAATATAGATTAATTTGCATCCATACGTTTATTGCTTTCATTATTTCAAATCCTTCATTTAGGCATTGCATTGTCATTGATCTTGGTCATAATCTGAGAATACCATAATCATACCTACTAGAAGGCAGCAAATCACCTGGTTAATTATGTTTATTCTTATTGCAAATTTTTTGACATATTAACCAATATTGTTTTATTGAAGTGTTGTGTCCCTAGCTAGGTACAAAATTCACATGCACATCTACAAATTCTACAACTATATCTTCTACTTCCTCCTTACTAGCTTTTGGAATTAAATAAAAACACATATGCTCATGCCTCATACCATCTAGGAACTTACTTCCATCAACAAAAGTTATTCTTGCATTACCACATACCTTTTCTTCTGTGTCATTCAATGGCTTTAGCTTATGTCACACTCCATCCTTCATCAGGGAATAATTATTTGCATGACCATCATGTACAACATGCCTGTTAAATTTCCAAGGTCTACCCAACAACATATGACATGCATCCATAGATATGATATCACATAGTACCTCATCATGGTATCGACCAATCTTGAATTTCACTAGGCATTGTACATTGACCATGACCTTGTGGTCATTCTGCACCTAGGCAATCTGGTATGGGTGTGGGTGCTTTTGTCTCTTGAGCTTCAACTTTGTGACCATCTCTTCTAACACAAGATTGTCAGTGCTTCCAATATCAATAATCACATCACAACACTTACCCCCACACTTGCATCTAGTGCAGAACAAGTTGCTCCTTTGTTTAGGTTCATTCTCATCACTCAACATGACTCTTCTATTAATTATCATTTCTCCTCTTTCAACATCTTTAGAATGTGAAGATTTGACATCTTCATCTACATGTGCAACTCTAGCCCGACCTTCACTTCTCCTGTCTATCCTTCCTTGGCATTGACGACATTAATATGCCCTATGACCTTCTTCTCCACAATGAACACATGTTCCACAAATGCCTCCTCTTCTTGATCCTTGTCCTCTTCCTCTCTAATCCCTACTATTCTACTCATGGAAATGATTGAAAATTTTTCCTCTCTGATTTTGACTGCTACTTGCCTCATCCTTCTTTTTTTGATCTTCATTTCGGCCTCCATAAGACCGTCCACCAAATCTTCCACCACGACCTCTTCTTCTTTGTCTACCCTAAAACTTCTTATTCAATGTTTCCTCTACTTTTAGGGAAAATTTGTATGCCTCTTCAATACTATTCATTTGAACCAAATTCAACTCCTCCTAAATGCTTGGCCTCAACAAATTAAGATAATGGGAAAATTTCTCCTTATCAGCTTCCACATGGCTTGTTCTGATGATAATTCGATATAACTCCTCTTTATACTCCTAAATAGATCTTCCTACTTGCTTCAAACCTTGCATTTTATTCAATAGTTCAAGCTCATAATCAACAGGAATGAACCATCACTTTAATTTATCCACCATCCAATCCCATCTTATGATTTTATCCTTCCCTCTTCTATTTCACTCCAATTGAATCTCTTGCCACTAGAGCTTCGCATGACCCTTCAGTCTGGCCTTTGGAAACTTGACCCAATCATGATCCTCGATGTCTTCATACTCAAAATATTCTTCTAATTCATTGATCAAGTTGATCAACTCCTGTGGGTTAAGATTTCTCAAAAATGTGGGAACCTCAATCTTAGGTCTTTTCACGATCTTGGAAATGGCCTAAAAAAGTCTTTCCTCCTCCTGATTCACAATTTCGCATTCTCCTTCTTGATCAAAATTTCCTTCTTCTTTGACTTTGTCCTTTCTTTCATCTCTAACATTAAGATTCATTCCTCTGTGAGTCTATTCTTGCAATGCTCACACTTGTCTTTGGAGCGCTCTAACCTCAGGTGTCACATGACCAACTGTTTCACCATGTTCCCTTCATGGAGGCATTTTCATGCTTTATCGTTGAAACCCTAAACCATGGTCTTGGTGCAAACTACCTCATAGTCGATGATCTATCTACACACTTAGGAACTCCCACTTTGATACCACTTGATGAAGGGTACTCCCCTTAATACCACAATCACATAACATAAACAGGGAAACACCAACAATTTGCAAGAACAAAAAATGTGCTTCTTATTATCTCCACAAATGTGGAATTAAAAATTTCAAAATTACAATATGCAAAGCCACATGGGCATTTTCCCTTATAATATTCTATAGGAAAAAGCCTCGAATCATTACCTAGATCTACCCAGAATTGCCCTAGACAACACTACGAGTCTTCCTTATATAGGCAATTTCCACCACCTGATAAAGTTCTAAAAATTTAGCCCTTAAGGTCGACTTCCCTAAGAATTATTTATTTTTCATTTTTATTACAATAGGGTCAGGTCCAAACCATGAAAATATCTTACCTTAGTATCAATCCTTGGAGTAGGCCATTTGAGGATAGCCTTCACCTTCTCTGGGTCTATTTTTAGCCCTTTTGCTAAAACTACAAATCCTAGATACACTAACTCCTTCACAAAATTGCACTTCATCAGATTAATCAACAACTTCTCTTCCCTTAACCTCTCAAACATCCTACGAATATGCCTTACATGTTCTTCTAATGTCTTACTAAAGATCAAAATATCATCCAAATAAACAATGACAAACTTACCCAAAAATTCTTTCAGTACTTCATTCATGAGCCGCATGTATGTGCTCGGTGCATTGGTTAGTCTAAAGGGCATGACTAACAACTTATACAAGCCCTCCTTTGTCTTGAAGGATGTCTTCCATTCATCTCCCTCTTTGATCCTGATTTGGTCATATCCACTCTTTAGGTCTATCTTTTTGAAATACATAGCTCCACTTAAACAATCCATAATATCATCCATCCTTGGCAAGGAAAATCTATACTTACTAGTGATCTTATTGATAGCCCAAGAATCCATACACATCCTCCACTCTCCATTTTTCTTTGGTGCTAATACCACTAGTGAAACATGTGGACTCAAACTCTCTTAGATCAACCCCTTCTACAACAACTCTTGCACTTGTTTGGTTAATTCCTCAATCTTTGTCAGAGTCATCCTATGGGCTTCCTCGTTTGGAAAATTAGCCCCTAGAATCAAGTCCATCTGATGACTGATCTTTCTCATTGGTAGAAATCCACCAGGTAAACCATTAGATATAATATCTTGAAACTCCTCCAACAAGTCTACAAATTCTGTAGGTACAACTTCTAATTCTTCTTTACCAACTTTTGGAATTAAAGAAAAGCACATATGCTCATGTATCATACCTTCTAAGAAATTCCATCAACTAGACATATTCTAGCATTACTACATATCTTTTCCCCTATTTCCTTCAATGACTTCAGCTTGTGTCAGACTCTATCCTTTGTCAAAGAACAAGTATTAGCACAACCATCATGTATAGTGCGCATATCAAAATGTCAAGGCCTTCCTAGAAAAAAATGACATGCATCCATGGGTATGATATCATAGAGTACCTCATCTTGGTAACTTCCAATCTTGAACTTCACTAAGCACTGCTCATTGAGAAAAATCTTGTGGTCATCTTGTACCCAAGAAATTTGGTATGGATGTGGGTTTTCCTTTTCAGCTTTAACTTTGTGATGATTTCTTCTGACACTAGATTATTAGTTCTTCCACCATCAATGATCACTTCACAACTCTTGTCCTCACAATTGCACCTAGTGTGAAATAGGCTCTTCCTCTGATCTAATTATTTCTCTTCATTTATCAGGGTCCTCCTAAAAACTTATGTTTCTCCTTTCTCAACATCATCTAAGTGTTCTGACTGAGGTTCTTCATTTGCATATGCAACTCATGCATGGCTTTCAATCACCCTTTCCATCCTTCCTTGACATTGGGGACATTCATATGCTTAGTGTCCTTCTCTACAATGGAAATATGTCCCGCAAAAACCTCATCTCCAAGGTCCTTTCCCTCCCCATCTTCATCTTTGATCCCTATTATTTTGATCAAAGAAAGAATTGAAATTATTTCCCCTCTAATTCTAACTGCTACTTGACTCGTCATTCTTTTTCTGATCTTCATTTCGGCCTCCATAAGACCCTCCACTGGATCTTACACCACAAACTCTTCCACCTTGCTTGCTTTCAAAATTCTTGTTTAGCTTCTCTTACAACCTTAAGGAAAAGGAAAACTGGTACACCTATGCAATACTGGTCATTCTAACTAGACTCAACTCCTCCTAAATACTTGGCCTTAACCCATGAAGATAACAGACAACTTTTTCCTTCTCACATCCTGCATGACCTATTCTAATGAGGACTTGATAGAATTATTTTGTATACTCTTGCATAGATCTTCCCACTTTTTTCAACCCTTGCATTTTCTTCATCAGATCAAGCTCATAATCAATGGGAATGAATTGTCTCTTCAATTTTTGCACCATTCAGTCTCATCTTGTGATTTTCTCCTTTCCTCTTCAATTCCTTTCCAATTGAATATATTGCCACCAAAGTTTTGCATGAACCTTTAGTTTGGCCTTCAAAAATTCGACCCTATTTGGATCTTCGAAATCTACATACTCAAAATATTTTTCTAGATCATTTATCTAGTTGATCAATTCCCCTGGGTTAAGATTTTGTGAAAATGTGGAAACTTCAATCTTGGGTCTGTTTCCAATCTTGGAAATGGCCCACAAAAACCTATCCTCCTCAAGATTTCTAGGTACTTCTGGTGCTTCTTGGTCACCTTGTCCTTCTTCTAATTCCTCTTCACTTTCATCTCTAACCACAATATTACTTCCTCTATGTAGATCCTATTGTAATTCTTGTACTTGTCTCTAGAGGGCTCTAATACCCTCTTCTATCACACCTGCAACTCTCCTTCCATAGTTCCTTCATGGAGGCATTTTTGGCTCCTATCACTCAAACTCACAATCATTTTCCTAGTGCAAATTGCATGATAGTTAGTGATTTTTCTACACACTTAGTAGCTCCTTCTTTGATACCACTTGATGAAGGATACTCCCCTTTTTAACACAAACAAACATGATAAAATTGAGAATAACAACGAATTATAAGGCCAACAAATGGAATTTATATTATTTCCAATGAAATGGAATTAAAATGTTAAGAAATATAACATGCACAACCACATAGGCATTTTCTTCATAATATTCTACAAGCCAAAGCCACTAGATGCATCTTCCCAAAACTGCCCTAGATAACCCTATATGCCTTCATTATATAGGCAATTTTAATCGCCCAAGAGGGTTCTAGAAATTTTAACCCTAAAGTTTGAGGCCGACCATCCCTAAGATATTATTATTCATTTTTATTAAATTAGAATAGGCCCAAACAAATTTCATAACTCAAAACTAAATTTTGAAGGAATTTCATTTTCTTCCACTTCAGGAAGCGCAACTTCCGGAGACTATAACTCATCGCCTGTTGACCTGATTTGCTATTATAACCCCATTTCAAAAATGGCACAAAGTTCTCTACAATGCCTATCTCTTGTAAGATCTAGTTAGCCAAGGTTTAGACCCCTTTCAGAGCCTCTAAAGACTTCAAAATTGAGTTTAAATTTTTCGTACCCTATTGCCAATACTGAATTTTTTTAATATCTTCAAAACTAGACTTGATCTTGCAATGAAACTTTATTGGCAAGATGATATAACCAAAATGAACCTCTAAGGAATAAAATAGAACATTCTAAGTGTAAAAAAAAAATTACTAAATTTCCAAAATAGCAGCTCTGCACAAGATAACCCTTATTGAAAAGAAACTGAAAATATTTTTGGGTCATGCAAGATTTTCCTTACACCTAGGATGCTCTTGCATCACTTAGAATTGATGAAACATTGAATGTCATTCGTAGACTTGGAGAAGAGCTGGAAGACAAGGTTATTGTAAAGAAGGCTTTAAGATCTTTTCCATCCAAATTTGACTCTAAAATATCGGCCATAGAAGGAGACATAGATAAGTATTCTATGGATGATATACATGGAGCAATTATAACATATAAAATGATGAATTGTAAATAAGAATCCTCAAGTAGAGAAGAAAAATTTAAGGTTGATCAAAAGAGTAAGGCATCTTCAAATTCTAAAGAACTTGAAGTCATAGAAGCTCATCTTGCAAGAAAACTAAAGAAGGGTTCCAGAAAATATAAAGGTAAAATTCCTTTCAAGTGATTTAATTATGGGAGAATATGACACTTTTCAACCAAATGCCTTTATATTTAATCTCATAATGATGAAGTAGATAGTGAGAGACAAGGAAAGAAGATGTTAAATATAAGAAGAAAATTTTCTCATAAGAAGAATTAATATGCATTTGCGAATGTATCTAACAAAGTCTTTGAAGACTCATTTGGAAAAGAAGGAGAAGTGTTGTTTATGGCCATAGAAGGTCCTAGTGTATACCAGATAGATAGTGAATCTATTTTTTTTGATATGATTATGAAAGGTCCTAGTGTTAATCAAATGGATAGAGCATTTGAAATTGTTGAGGTCCTCTAAGGAGATCAAAATACTTAAGAAGTTAATCTTAACTTTAGGATGTGAAACAAAAAATAATGATAATTTGATTGCCAGACGTACAGATTCAGAATAGTTAATCAAAACTTTGAAAGTTCAACTTGAAGAAGGAAAGAGAGTCAAGGAAGTTATAAAATTGATGAATGTCAAAATTTGGAAGCAAAGATTGTTAAGATGAGGAAAATGCTAGGAAAATATGAAAACATCAGATTAGAAGACATGATAAGTAAACAAATAAGGTCAAATTATATGACTAGTTTGGGTTTTCAAGTAGGAAAAATTTTAAATACTCGTGACAATAGATCGCTACATGACATATTCAAACTTGAAAGAAAAAATGCAGATTTAGATGGTCAAGTAAAGGACAATAATATTTCTCAAAATTATTCAAAGTTTGATGATGAAACTCTCATTCATAAGGATAGATCCAAATATGCATTCAAGAGGTCAAATGAATATGTTCAAAATTTAATCATTTGTTGGTAAAAGGTTTCCTTTCAAAGTTAACTCAAACTTTTATGGTCATTGCTTCTATTGTAATGAATTTGGACATAAAATAAATGATTGCAAAATTGATTCAAGAAGGTATTCTAGATTTGTATTTGGAATTTATTTTTATAGGATGAATACTCTAAGATGTTTCAAATGCAATAATATTGGCCATATGAGTAAATATTTGAGACATATTTGAAAGAAAAAGGAGAAGAAAATGCTGATCCTGAGAAGAATGTGAAACTACAAAAACCAAGTATAGAATCTTAAAACCAAAAGAGAGGAGAAATATTGGAAATTCTTTGTTTGTTCAAGTTGGTTTTCATATAGAAAACAAATATCTATGGGTGATAGATAGTGGTTGTTCAAGCCACATGAAGATAGATATGAATAAGTTTACTAAATTAGATAATGCTTGAGCTTGCATGTCTGATTTCTATAGTGTATGTATCTCTCAAAATGAGGTGCCTAGGCTTCCTTTTATACTAGTTTTCAGGTGGGAAAACAAAGCAAGCCAATGGGGTTACAAAATTTTGCAAATTAAATCCCCTAGACAACACCGGTCCCAAGGATCACAAACCCTGGGGAATAGGTTGACTAGGTTGACCTTTTCCAGAAAAAGTTGACCTATGCCAAGGAATAGGTCAACTTGGTTAACCTATTCTAGGGTTGGCCATAGGGAGCCAACCCTGAGGTCTCAAAGATTGCATAGATGAAAGCAGGAAAAATAGGGCTGAGCAGGAGAAAAAAGGAACTGAGCATGAATCCATCCATGGTCCAAAAAGTTGATAAAGGATGGGAGCTAAAAGGTCTTAAATGAGGAGTGCTTCCATTTTAAGATTTTACATTTAGCCCCCACTTCAGTGGGAGTATGAGTTACCTCAAACTCATGGTAAAGTAGATCAAAAATAAAGAGTTGATCTTATCATTGGCTAAGGAGATGAAGATATCATAAATCCCCCAAGAGACTTGAGTCTTCATCATATCTAAAGCCAAAAAATAAGAGATATATCACTAACAATAAAGTGTAGCCAACTTGCCCAATAAGGTTTTTGTTCCTTATTGTGAACTACATGAAATAAAAGAAAAAGAAAAAGGGGGTGCAACAAAAGATGACATTAAATGGTCTAGCAAGTGTGTGTGGAATTATATTCAATCTATAGAAGATGAATTGAATGGTCTAGAAAGTGTGTGTGACATGCTATTCAAATCATCAAAGGATTAAACTTCAAGGGAACTCCATGTCCCAAAAAGAAGAATCGAAAGATGACCCATGCATAAGAATGCATGTGTCATTAATGGATCAAAAGGAGAATAGGTTTCCAAGACTATCAATAGTCCCAAGAAGGATAAAAAATAAGGATTGGGCCTCTCAAAATCTTAGTAATCCAAAGAGAGATCCAAAAGAGCAAAGAGCCCCCATGAACTGTCAATAGTTTGATAGAGGAGACAAAATTGCCAATGTGCATGTGTGAAAAAAGTGAGCAGAGTGTATGCTCCCATGTTAAAGTGATTACAAATGCCTCAATAGGAGAAATGGATTTAACATAAGTGTACATGCAACCACAAAGAATGTTTCCACTGTGAAATTCCCCCAAGAGAGAACATTCCAAGGGAAATGAACACATAACAAAAGAGAGAACACGAAGGGATCCACTAACTTTGGAGTTAGTATGATTATATGATAATATGTAATATTAAATAAAATATGAAATATCATCATTCTACAAAGGATGTAGAACAAAAACACAATGGAGGAAAAACATATAATATATACGAAGGGGAGTCTTTTTGGGCCGACAATTAGAGACCAAAAAGAATCAGTGCTACTATATTGCAAGCATCCAAGTAGACTACACAAGGGCACATTTATGAACAATATCACATATAAAACACAACATGTAACAAAAAAATAGGAGTGAGATACAAATAGAGTAATAGCACAACATGTTTGACTACTTTATCATCTTGTGCCAATGGAGGAGTTAAGAATCATCTTAAACAATCTAGACAAAATATATAACAAAAAATGCAACATTGGGGAAACACAACATGAACACATAAAGACTACCATGCTAGAGAAGTCCACATCAAGCATGCTACATTCCCACCCCCATCTCGGTCTGAAATGTTAGGGAAGGGTGAGAAATTGATTGTCGGTATGGGTAGCATTAAGTCAAGACTTTTAAGAATTGTTATCAGAGGCTTGGGGTTTTACCTTTTTTTTGTAGCATAGATATTTGTAATGTTTGTAATGTGATAATGGTTTTGATATTTTTACCTAGCATTTGTTCATTTTAATCTCATTAGTTTGTGAAATCTTTGAGAGAGTATGTTTTTATGATGTTATAGTTTTTGGACTAGTATGGATTTTGTGATGTTTGATTTGAGGACCATTGTATGTTCCTTTTGGCATCAATGGAACTGATATTTGATCATTAAACTTCCATGAGATATATTTGAAAATAATTAGATTAGGGTAGGTTGTTTGAGTGTATAGATGGGGAGTGGCTTGCAATAGGCATCGAGGGCCATATTAATAAGATATTTGTGTTCCTCATCCATGTCATGTATGCTAGTAAAGACTAGGATGGAGAGTGTGATGATGCTTACCTCATGCACAAACTTGGATATAAAATACTTGGTACCTTGTCTATATGAGAGGATTACTGATATCACATAGAGTCACTAGAGTGCCGAAATCTAGAGAGACTACTAGGATAACTCTAGAGTTGACTTATGTGATGAAACTTCCCCATATACAACTTAGTTTTCCTACATCTGTTGGTTGCCTCTGAGATTAGTATGTTTTCCTTTGCATTTTGAATTGTACCTCTTGAGATAGAGAGATTATAGAATCCATTGCTTAGTTTTACCTTATGTTGATCTTGATATTGATATCCAATTGAGGCTTGTTGTTATCTCCCCAACACGGTGAGAGTAGAATTTTTGGTTCCATGTGGTTGGGTAATAGTGATTATATTACCATTGAGATTCTAATGTTCATAATAGTGCTAGATGATCCTTTTTGTTGTTACCTTCCTCTTTCATTATTGGATATGTGCTCTTATCTTTCGTATATTGTACTTGTACTTTGTATCTTGGTGTATTATTACATATCTTGAGACTTGTGCAGTGGATGTTGGTTATTATATTTACCTTATGCTATCAATTGTATCTAGGTTTCATTTATGAGATGATGTACTTGTTATTCATTTTCATTATATAGAGATTGTATATTATTTGTTTTAATTAGTATATTAATTAACTTACATTATTCTACATCATGGAACCCTTGGGATTCATAATTTGTAAATGAGTTACATTTGTAAGTATGTATTATCTTATATTATATTGCTTCCACTTTGTTATTCATTATTATTTGTAATCTTTTAAGAAAAAAAATATTTTGTAAATTTAGTAACATGTTTTAGTTTAATTTCTCTCAAGTTCCCTGGTGGGGCATTATACCTGGTATTAGAGCCCAAGTTTCAACACTGGGGAATTTGGGAATTTTGTGCACCCATTAGTTGTCTAGTAGTTGAAAACTAGAAAATAAAACTTAGATATATAACTCTTTTGTATTTCATCCTATTGTTTCTAAACCTAGAGGTATGATATTAGACTTGTAAGTTCAAATTGGATTTTATATGATTGTTGCATTAACTAGGTTTGCATGAACCTTTTAATTTATTATTTGAAGTAGATACAAATATGTGCTTTATACAATTGATTACTAAATATGTATATATGTATATGTATATGTATATATATGTGTGTGTGTGTGTGTGTGTGTGTGTGTGTGTGTGTGTGTGTGTATGTATGTATGTACATTCTCTTCTTTTATGCAAGATTTCAGGTACTGAACATCGACTTCCCTGAATTGTCAGAATGAACATGCCCTATTGCAATATCTCAATATGTATATATATATATATATATATATATATATATATATATATATATATATATATATATATATATATATATATGTATATACATATATATATATATATATGTATATACATATATATACATATATATATATACATATATATATACATATATGTATATATATATGTATATATATATATATATGTATGTATGTATATATATACATACATACATACATAAATACATACATACATACATACATACATACATACATACATACATACATACATACATATATATATATATATATATATATATATATATATATATATATATATATATATATATATATATATATATATATATACATATATACACACACACATATATATATGCAATTGAATATATCTTCTTTAAATAACATTCAACTAAATATAACATTCTTAAATTATATGCAAGTGAATATATCTTCCTTAAATAAAATGCAACTCAATATATCTTCCCTAAATAATATGCAACTGAATATATCTTCCTTAAATAATATGAAACTAAATATATCTTCCTTAAATAACATGAAATTATATATATCTTCCTTAAATAACATGTAACTGAATATATCTTCCCTAAATAACATGCAACTGAATATATCTTCCTTAAATAACATGCAACCGAATATATCTTTCCTAAATAACATGAAACTCAATGTATCTTTCCTAAATAACATGCACCTGCATATATCTTCCTTAAATAACATGTAACTAAGTATATCTTTCCTAAATAACTTGCAACTGAATATGTATATCTTTCACACATAAAAATCTATATTATTTTCATACACATTGTTACAAGTAGTGGTTGTTGTTGCACCAAAAGATTGACCTGTTAATGCTCGATACAACCACTAGACTTATAGAAGACATGGGAGGTGGTTAAGCCATGTCGTGAACCCTGCAACGGACACTGGCCCATTTCCAACAATCCCCCTCCTAGCATCACTCACCATGGCTTGCATGGATTTGAACCTGTGACCAAGATTTGATACCACTTGTTACAAGTAGTGGTTTTTGTTGCACCAAAAGATCAACCTGTTAATGCCCGATACAACCACTAGACTTATAGAAGACACAAGAGGTAGTTAAGCCATGTCGCGAACCCTACGAGGGACATTGGCCCAATTCCAACACACATATCTATGTTTCTATTTCAAAATCATGCATTTTCTAGAAAAATGAACTCTTTCAAAACCCTCAAAACTATGAAGGCCATAATTGAAAAAAAATTAAAGTAAAACTTTTAAAGAAAACTCTAATTAAATTTTCCTTTAAAAAAATTCCCTAACATTCATGATTATCAAAGAAATGCATCCTTTTAACAAACACTCATCATTTACACATGAGATCTAATCAAACATGAATAAGATAATGATTTCAATTAGTACTTTTAAGGATTTTAGAACCCTACCTTAATACACAAAGCTGAATCGAAAATCAATTCCAAAATTTGAAAACACAAAGCTTTCAAAAATAGCAAAACTTTAATTGTCCAAAAATTTGTCAAGAGAGAATTTTTCAAACTTGATTGAATTATCTCCAAATGGTCTCCTAACTCTCTTATATAGAAACCCATGTACCAGAGTTGAAAGAATGAAACTCTAAAAACAAGATGAACTCAACTTTAAAACTAATAAAGGAATTACTTAAATCAAAATCCCAAAAAATAATAACTCAATTCCAACATTGTTTTTATCAACTTTAATTTATTAAAATAATTATTTATTTAATTTTCCTCAACTTTAAGTCACTTCAACTCAAATTGCACATTTAAATTTAGTTTGTATTTACTAATTATTAAATTTCTCAATTAATTAATTTTGATTTTGGAATTACTTTATTTATCATAGGTAATTAATTAATTGTCATTAATTAATTAACTTTATATTTAATATTTTAATATATCATAAGGTGTAATTATTTAATCTTAATTAATTCCTCAATCTATTTTAACACCAAAACCACATCAAACCACACAACATGCAATCATGAAGCAAAACTGACTAAAACAAAATGCAACAATCAAGCCTAAAGGAGGGGCTCACGAATTTATGTCACCTTGATGAATCTGAATATTTAGAAAATCAAATACTTGTATATATATATACATATATATGTACACATATATATATACATATATGTATATATATATATATATATATATATATATATACACACACACATACATACATATATGTATATATATATATACACACACACATATATGTATATATATGTATACATATATATATATATACATATATGTATATATATATGTATATATATAAATATATGTATATATATACATATATATATACATATATGTATATATGTATATACATATATATACATATATGTGTGTATATACATATATATATATATATATATATATATATATATATATATATACATATATGTATATATGTATATACATATATATACATATGTGTGTGTGTGTATATATATATATATATATATATATATTCTCTTCTTTTATGTAGGATTTCAGGTACTGAACATTGACTTTTCTGAATTGTCAGAATGAACATGCCCTATTGTAATATCTCAATGGTAAGAGAGGGGAAATAACATACAGGTCTAATCTTAACCTAAGCCATTAACTGTCCTGAAATAGTGGACAAGTATTTGATTTTCTACCTATTCAGATTCATCAAGGTGACGTAAATTCGTGAGCCCCTCCTTTAGGCTTGATTGTTGCATTTTGTTTTAGTCAATTTTGCTTCATGGTTGCATGTTGTGTGGTTTGATGTGGTTTTGGTGTTAAAATAGATTGAGGAATTAATTAAGATTAAATAATTACACCTTATGACATATTAAAATATTTGTTAGGAATAAGGTGTCTCAACCTTGGATAATTCCTATTCTTATTATTTGTTTTGTAAATGTATTTTTTGCAAATAATGTAATTAAGTGTGAGTGTACATGTCTAGTTGGCATGTTGATGTGTCACTCCACTTGATGTGTCAGCATCTTGTGAGTAAGGAGATCATGATTGAAACGGTCATGACGGATTCCTATGATGCATAAGAACTATTTAAGGAATGTGCTATGACAGGTGTAAGAGCATCTTATGACTAGGGCCTATTTGGGCACCCAAGAAGAAGTGGTTGGTGTGTGTAAGAGAATATGCCAAAAATAGGTTGGTATGAAAGATTCTCTTACACTTCTCTTATGACCATTATTTTTGGTGGATTCTATGACAAGCTGTCATAGTCTATTCTAGGGATGGACACCTATTCTTGGGATTGCATGTAACAACATTGTACATGTGGCTTTGTGCATGGGTCTTGGTGGTTGTGCCTATTTTTGGGTCCAGAGGAGTCTATATATATGATGCTGCTCCTATGGGAGAGATATAACAGAAGTTTTAGTCTTGTTGGCTTTGTCTCTCATTTCCTGAAAGAACTTGCATTGCAAGTGTATTGTAATCTTTGTGTTGAAGATAATACATTGTGCAGGTTTTGGAGTGCTGGGGTTTTTTACCGAAAGGTTTTCCCCAGGGTATATCATTGTGTCATTCTCTATTTTTTCTGTATGCATGGTATGTGATTGCAATATCTTTGTTAAAGTAGTTAACGAATCTGAAATTGTAAGGATTTATAAGAATTTGCACAATACTCTCCTATAGAGATTAGCGTAGGAAGCTGTTTCCGCACCTGAGTTTCCTTACAATATTAAATATAAAGTTAATTAATTAATGACAATTAATTAATTACCTATGTTTGATAAATAAAGTAATTCCAAAATCAAAATTAATTAATTGAGAAATTTAATAATTATTAAATACAAACTAAATTTAAATGTGCAATTTGAGTTGAAGTGACTTAAAGTTGAGGAAAATTAAATAAATAATTATTTTAATAAATTAAAGTTGATAAAAACAATGTTGGAATTGAGTTATTATTTTTTGAGATTTTGATTTAAGTAATTCCTTTATTAGTTTTAAAGTTGAGTTCATCTTGTTTTTAGAGTTTCATTCTTTCAACTCTGGTACATGGGTTTCTATATAAGAGAGTTAGGAGACCATTTGGAGATAATTCAATCAGGTTTGAAGAATTCTCTCTTGACAAATTTTTGGACAATTAAAGTTTTGCTATTTTTGAAAGCTTTGGGTTTTCAAAATTTGGAATTGATTTTTGATTCAGCTTTGTGTATTAAGGTAGGGTTCTAAAATCCTTAAAAGTACTAATTGAAATCGTTATCTTATTCATGTTTGATTAGATCTCATGTGTAAATGATGAGTGTTTGTTAAAAGGATGCATTTCTTTGATAATCAGGAATGTTAGGGAATTTTTTTAAAGGAAAATTTAATTAGAGTTTTCTTTAAAAGTTTTACTTTAATTTTTTTTCAATTATGGGCTTCATAGTTTTGAGGGTTTTGAAAGAGTTCATTTTTCTAGAAAATGCATGATTTTGAAATAGAAACATAGATATGTGTGTTGGAAGTGGGCCAATGTCCCTCGTAGGGTTCGCGACATGGCTTAACTGCCTCCTGTGTCTTCTATAAGTCTAGTGGTTGTATCGGGCATTAATAGGTCAATCTTTTGGTGCAACAACAACCACTACTTGTAACAAGTGGTATCAAATCTTGGTCATAGGTTCGAATCCATGCAAGCCATGGTGAGTGATGCTGGGAGGGGGATTGTTGGTAGTGGGCCAGTGTCCGTTGCAGGGTTCACGACATGTCTTAACCACCTCCCATGTCTTCTATAAGTCTAGTGGTTGTATCGAGCATTAACAGGTCAATCTTTTGGTGCAATGACAACCACTACCTGTAATAATGTGTATGAAAATAATATAGATTTTTATGTGTGAAAGATATACATATTTAGTTGCAAGTTATTTAGGAAAGATATACTTAGTTACATGTTATTTAAGGAAGATATATTCAGGTGCATGTTATTTAGGAAAGATATATCGAGTTTCATGTTATTTAGGAAAGATATATTTGGTTGCATGTTATTTAAGGAAGATATATTCAGTTGCATGTTATTTAGGGAAGATATATTCAGTTACATGTTATTTAAGGAAGATATATATAATTTCATGTTATTTAAGGAAGATATATTTAGTTTCATATTATTTAAGGAAGATATATTCAGTTGCATATTATTTAGGGAAGATATATTGAGTTGCATTTTATTTAAGGAACATATATTCACTTGCATATAATTTAGGAATGTTATATTTAGTTGCATGTTATTTAAGGAAGATATATTCAGTTGCATGTTATTTAATGAAGATATATTTAGGTGCATGTTATTCAGGAAAGATATATTCAGTTGCATGTTATTTAAGGAAGATATATTTAGTTGCATGTTATTTATGAATGATATATTTAGTTGCATGTTATTAAGGAAGGTATATTCACTTGCATTTTATTTAAGGAATATATATTCAATTGCATGTTATTGAGGAAAGATATATTCACTTGCATGTTATTTAAGAAAGATATATTTATTTTCATGTAGTGGTATTCTATTTTTATAAATTTTATTTAAAAAAATTTTTTTTTAAAAAATAAAATAAAAAATTAGAATTTCCATGCAACAATATTCTACTTTTAGAAAAAAATAATTTTAAAAAATAATTATTTGATGATAATTTAAATGTTGATGTGTATGTTATTGGAGTTTTTGGTTGTTGTGTTTGATTGTCGATATGGGTGGCATTAAATAGACTTAAGAATTGTTATAAGAGGATTGGGGTTTTACCTTTTTTTGTGGCATAGATATTTGTAATATTGGTAATTTGATAATGGTTTTGATATTTTTACCCAACCTTTGTTCATTTTAATCTATTTAGTTTGTGATATTTTTGAGAGAGTATATTTTTATGATGTTATGGTTTGAAGAGCAGTATAGATTTTGTGATGTTTGGTTTGAGGATCATTATGTGTTCCTATTGGCATCTATGAAATTGATATTTGATCATTATACTTCTATGAGATTTATTAGATATATTTGAGAATTATGAGCTTAGGGTATGTTAGCCCATTTTCCTGTCATTGCAAAAATCTAATGAAAATGGTCTTTTCCTACAAAATCCTATAGAAATTGTCATATCCTACTACAACACAATTTTGATCAGCGAAGATGATATATGATGTGTTGTGGCTTGTGAACTTAGATAAATACAATTTGAGGTATGTGCAAGTTTTAGTTGAGATCACATGTGTTTTAGTGCAAAAACCAATGAGATACAATAATTTGAAGGTGTGAGAAATAGGGTTTATCCATGAGCAAGGGTTTCAATAAACTTTGTCTAAGTCCACAAAAACCCTACCCAAGTCTATTTCTTCATTACATTTTCTAGCCACTTAGGTCTTCATTTTGCATGTGCTTGTATTTTTCTTTTATTCTCCAAGTCTATAAGCCCTAAGCAATTAGTCATTTTATTCAGTGACCTAGAGAATACTATTATCTCTTGATCTCCTAATCCTGGCGGTTAGTGACTAGACATTTAGCGATCCAACATGCGGTTAAGAAATGTGTTGTTGCTGAATCTCACAACTTCATGGTTAAGTCTTAGAGCATTCAATGATTCAACGATGACTATTGATGTAGTTCTTGATCGATGGTTGTTGCTTAATCTCAGGACAAGGTTTGGGTTTAATGAAATATTCAACAATCTGGTGAATAAAGTAAAGGACTTGACAATTTGTGGTTTTCTCCAAGTCTCCAGATTTAAGTGGTTATTGACCTAAAATTTGGTGAATAAGCGAGGAACGTAGATGATATGAAGGATAAATGGTAGGAATTTGATCTCGTAATAAAAATCAAGTGAAGACAAGCATCTAGTGAATGTGAGATTGCCTCAGTCACTGAGTCTCTAAATTGAACCCTAGTTAAGATAGCTATTCAGAGATCATGAGAAGCTTTCAGTTGCGTGATCTCCATATGGTGGGGTTAGGACTTGCCACAGTTAAAGGGAATGTAAAGACATTGCAGGTCAAGTCTGATCTTATGATGATCATGATACCTCAAACATAAGATGCAGGATAGATAGTGATTACAGGTTTGTGCTAGTTGTCCAATTCAAAATGATGACGAGGAAATTGTAAAGGTGGGTTTGGCTGCTAGGTGTTGCTAATGTATTGTCTCCTAATTGTTCACCAGAGATAATGATGTGGCAAATAATTCTTTAAGTCAAATAAAGGTTTTATTTGATTTTTGTGAGCCACACGATGTGTTGAGAAAGCCAAAGATTGACGACCACATTTTAAAATGGATCAGTTAACCATTGTGGCTGGGATTTTGAATTGTTTAAGGGTTTTTTTGTAGGGTTTTAGTTGGCCAAAAATGACAAATGCCAAATCAAATTTTTTTCTACCCCAGGATGGTTACAAGTGAAAATTAATGAACATGATATTGGGTAGTGGTCTGATCTAATTTATTTTCTTGAAGTGCCATTCCTATTTAATGCAGAGGACTAATGTTTGACAAGGGCAGCTAGGGTGTGATGATTGTCAGTTTTTCCATTCTCTCATACATGCAAGTTTTATATTGGTGGTCTTGGCATTAAAGTTTTGCCCACAACAATAAATCTTCCAAATTGGTACTACAAATATCTTGAAATGATGAAAACCAAACAATTATACATCAGATTTGATCTAATCCTCCTGGGTTTCTAGGCTTTTTTTGTATTCTTTTACTTCTTGTTGATTCTGGTGGTTGTGGTAGTTGCATGACCTATTTTTGACCTAAATGATCCCAAGCTTGTTGCAATCCTTTATAAGGATTTCCAAGATCATTTAGAAGGGGTCCAACTTCTCTGTAATTCTCAGGGCTGGTTCCATGAGTGGTTCCTTCTATAAATATTGCCCTCTTCTCTTCATATAGGGTGTTTCCTATTTCCTTTCTAGTTTCAGATGAGAATTTTCCTTGTAATGGTTTATCTTATGAATGAGATTTTAGCACCGTTATACTATAATAAAATTGTCTCCAATTGCTTCTTAAATCTTATGGGTTAAAGCATCAAGGGTTTTTTGGTCTCTTCTGTTGTATGTTTGCAATAGAGTTATTTCAAGGGAATAACTGAGATTTAGGATCTTTTTTTAGATGTGTATGAGTTGTGATATCAAGGGTATTTCAAACTTGTCTTTCAGTGGATGTTGATCAATGTATTTCTTATTTTTGGGTCTCTTCCAAAGGGAGGGTTAAATTATTTGAATAGGTGATTGCATATCTGAGTACACAAGTGGATTCTTAAGTAGAATTTGATCAATGGTGTATGATTGATGTAAGGCATCAACATATTAGACTGTGTTGTCTTCTTATTTCATATATTTCTATTCCAATGTTTTATTTGACTCTGTTGCCCATTGGATAAGGCACTGATATATGAGAGATCTGGGGTATTTCAGAGATCCATTCCACCCAAAACATAAATGAAAACATTTTCCCTCTTATGTTGATAGGAGAGTTAGTAGTATTTTCTAGTTTTCAAACTTTATGAAAGAGGGATATTACACAAGATATGGTCAAAATTCACTAAGGTACTTGTTACCTATAAGTTTGAAAACTATTCCACAGTCATATACCTGTAGGCCTATTGTTTGCCATAAGAAGTTATGTGTGTACAGATGAGGTATACCTACCTAAGTGATGTGGAGCTCAAAGAGAAGAAGGTCTTTGTACCTTGTCAAGTTGGCCTTTTCTTGTCTCTTTTCTGCTGATGGTGCTGAGTTTGTGTTCCAAGTTCTCAGTCCCACAATTTGGTGCTCAAGTTACCACCTAGGAAAGGGGGTTGCAAGAAAAAGAACCAACAAGGTAGGTCATTTAAGTGTATAGATGGGGAGTGGATTGCCTATTTCTAGAATAACTTATTTCAAGTGACTTAATAAAGTGATAACTTAATAAATTGAGAGTTTTAAAATAAATTAATAAGATGTCTATGTTCCTCACCCATCCCTTGAGCGCTAGTACAAACTATGATGGAGTGTGAGATGATGCTTGCTACCTATGTGGACTTGGATATATCATAGTTGGTACCTTGTCTATATGAGAGGATTCTTTATACCACATAGAGTCACTAGGGTGCTTGAGTCTAGAGAGACAACTAGGATAACTCTAGAGTTGACTTATGTGATGACACTTCCCCATATGCATCTTAGGTTTCATACATGTGTTGGTTTCCTTTGGGATTAGTATGTTTATCTTTGCATTTTGAGTTGTACCTCTTAAGATAGAGAGCTTCTAGGATCCATTGCTTAGTTTTACCTTATGTTGATTTTCATATTGATATCTGAGTGGGGTCTTTTATTACCCCCTCAGCATAGTGGGAGTGGAATGTTTGGTTCCACATTGTTAGGTAGTAGTGATTATATTACCATTGAGATTCTGACATTCACATGATGGTGTTGGATGATCCTTGTTGTTACCTTATTTCATTATTGGAGATGTTATATTATCTTTCATATATTGTACTTTTACTTTGTATCTTACTATATTATTATATACCCCATGACTTGTGTAGTGGATGTTGGTTATTATGTTTTCCCTATGGTATCAATTCTATCTAGGTTTCATTTATGAGATGAGGTAGTTGTTATTCATTTGCATTGTATGAAGATTGTATATTATTTGTTGTATTTAGTTGATTAATTAACTTACAAAATTCTATGTCATGAAACCCTTGGGATTCATAATCTATAAATGAGTTAAATTTGCAAGTATGTATTGTCTTATGTTATATTTATTCCATTTTTTTATTCATTGTTATTTATAAACTTGTAAGAATAAAATTATTCTGTAAACTTAGTAACATGTTTTAGGTTAATTTATCCTAGGTTCCTTGGTGGGACCTCTCTCTCTCTCTCTGATGAACTACAACTGATTTGGAACCTAATTGAAGAATCTATGATTTAAGATCACCGAGGAGTTGCTAATTAGATATGGAATATGATTAAATCAGTATTATGTTGTCATTGATATCAACTAGTTTGACAACACTTATCTTGTAAGTTACTGTACCAAAACATCTAAAGAAAGGTGAAAGAGATGAAGACCATAAATATCTACATGAGGAAGATGTATATGTCAAATAAGGATAAGGAACACATTGAGTAACTTGTTGATGAGTCTATGACCCTATGATGTTGACTTGATTACATTGCATTCATCTATGATGAAGAATAGAGTTGAAAGACACAAAGCAGTGTTATCAGTAAATGAAGCATTTCAGTATACACCGACAGAGTGTAGTGTATACCAAGCACAGTGTTAACCAAGCTTGTGTTCATTGATGCATTTCTTTGTTAACCAAGTAGAACAGAAAGGAATTAAATGATCAGTTTAGTTGATAAGATTGATGAGCTAGAAAGTGTATGATTTTGAGGTAACGGATAATGTTTGTTATGAAGATCGATGGCTAACATAATTCAAGGAAGATCTAATGGAGCAGACTAAAATGTGTTATTGACACATCAGCTGAGGAAGCTTAAAGTGGAAAAATCATCGAAGATGATTAAGTGGCAAAATCTACTGAAGGAGAAGAAAATGATTTACATGTCTATATAAGAGACTAGATTTTCATGATGAAAATTTCCGGAAGAAGAAGATACTATAGAGTTATCACATGAACAATTTTTCATGCATTTTGATCATAGGGGTTAATGAGAACCAAACTACAAAGAAATTACTAAGCAATAGAGAGTAATTACTGACAGACAATAAGTTGATACATTGTTGAATCTGAAGTGTTACATTGATCAAAAAGATTTGTATGAGCTAAATATTGATTTGTAATCTGCAATTGAAGTTGTATTAAGGCAGATCATCTACTGTTACATATTTAACTATTGTACATAGTCAAATATCTTAATGGAGTGGACTATAAAGTCTTTTTATGTATCATTCATAGAATGAACATTGTTATCCTGTCAACCCCATAGTGAATGTTGGTTGGATGATAATGATTGGTCTAAAATCCTCTAACAAGGTCACACCTAACAATGTGTTTTTAACCTTTAACAGGGTTGGCTCTTCACTAACCTCACTTCAGAAGAGTGAATATTTTTGGGTTGCCGGTCCCAGGTGATTTTTCCCTTCACAGGGTTTCCACATTAAATCTCTTGTGTTATGTGTTGATTGTGATATTTGTTTGTTATCATACTTTGCATATTACATGTTATATTTGATTGGTAACTACTATATGTTTTAGACTGATAATTGATAAAAGCATAGATAGTGAAAGTATTTTATGTTTACCGAGTAGCAGAAGTTGAAGTATTTGTTTTGGATTATACATTTTGATTTGGGGTAGTGATTAACTAATTCACCCCCCCTCTTCATTATTCTAACAATTGGTATTAGAGCTTTGGTTGCTTAGAATAGAGTTTTAAGGACTTCAACACAAAGGTCTCAAGATGTATAAGAGGGAAGTGCCAAGAATGAACAAAGAGAACTTTGCAGTATGACAAAGCTGGATGAAGTTGCACATATCTGGAATTGGGAATTCTGCACTAGAACTAATAGAGAATGGCTACATTGAACCAACCCCTGGTCCCTTAACTCTTGATCAACTAAAAGATAGGCATGAACACAATATTACTATGATGGAACTTGCTGCTACCTGTACCGATGCTGAATTTGAAGACATCAAGGGATGTACTACTACCAAAGCCATGTGGGATAAACTTGCACTGATATATAGTGGAGATTTGAATGTTAAAAGAGCCTGAGCTGAAAGCCTAAGAGGTAGATTTGATGATATGAAGATGAAGGAAGGTGAGAACATTATGCAGTACAAAAATAGACTAAAAGAGGTAGTACATGCTATTAGAGCATCTGATGGAGTTATTGATGATGAAATAGTGATAAGAAAGATTCTCAAAACTTTATTGCTAGTTTATGAAATTAGGATCTTTGCAATTCATGAAACAAGGGCTACATCCAACCTTACTCTTAACACCCTGATTGGTAAGCTTACAACCTTTGAATTAAATAACTTTGATAATAGTATTGTTCCTTCTGTGGAATCCACTTTCATGTCTTCTTTGAAGATTGGTAAGTCTAGCAGGAATAATAAGAATGATGATAGTGATAGCAATACCGATGATGAGCTTGATGAGCTTGAAGCTCTTATGGCCAGAAGGTTACCCAAAGGTAAAGGAAGATATAGAGGTAAGCTACCTTTGGCATGCTTTAACTATAAAGAGGTTGGCCACATCACTGCTAGATGTCCACATAAGAAAGATGATGATAGATCCAAAGACCGATTTGAAGGAAGCTATGGGATAAGAGTCAACAAAGGCTACCAACACAACAACAGAGACAACCAAGACAGTTATGACAAAGGGAAAAAGGTATGTTACATAGCTGAAGATATTGAATCTGAATCTGATTCTGATGATGACATAGAAGTTGTATTTGTTTCTATGAAAGATGACTCAGAGGAAGGAGAGAAACATGAAGAAACAACATTAATCTCTAGAGTAAATAGAAATGATACATGGATCATAGACAATGGCTGTACACATAATATGATTGGTGATGTAGAGAAATTTGATCAACTTGATGTATACAATGGAGGATCTATGAGAATGGGCAATGATGCACCTTGTATGGTAAGAGGTAAAGGTTCATTGATGATTAATGATAGAATAGAATGTGAAAATACATACTGGGTAGATGGACTGAACTATAATCTATTAAGTGTGGCATAGCTAAATAATTCAGGCCATCAACTTGCTTTTGAGAGCAAAAAGGTGAAGATTTATGATGATGGAGGAAGACTTGTCAGAACTGGTACATAATCCAGAGGTAATCTATTTTATCTTAATATTGACCAGTATTCTTTTTTGTTAATGAAGGATGAAGATGCATGGTTGTGGCACAAAATATTATGCCATGTGAATTTTGATAACATGATCAAGATTAGCAAAAAGAGAAGAGTTAGAGGTTTGCCTAACTTGTCAAAACCTGATCATGCTATGTGCCATGAATGTTAGAAAGGTAAGATGACTAACTCTAGTTTCAAAAGCAAAGATTACTCAACAAACAAGATACTTGAGTTGGTTCATACCAACCTGTGTGGTCCTATGAGAACTCAGAGTTGTTTTGGTGATAGATACTTTATTCTTTTTGTTGATGACTATACTAGACTGATGACTGTTATGTTCTTGAAAGAAAAATTTGAATCTTTTAAGATGTTTAAATGGTATAAAGCTAAAGTAGAAAAAGAGACTGATAAAGAATTGAAATGCTTAAGATCTGATAGAGGAGGTGAATTTATCTCTGATGAATTTACTAATTTTTGTAATGAGCATGGTATTAAAAGATAGGTCTCTGCACCGAGGACATCTCAGCAAAATGGTATTGCTAAAAGAAGGAATAGGTCAATAATTGACTGTGCTAGAACACTGATGATTCAAAAGAATGTTGCTCAAACATATTAGAGAGAAGCTGTTAGTACAACTATATATGTTCTTAACTAAGTACAACTGAAGAAGGACACCAACTAGACACCTTATGAATTATGGTTTGGACACAAACCTACTATAAGTTATTTCAAGATTTTTGGAAGTAAATACTTTATTCTGAAAGATGAGAGAAATGGAAAATTTGATTCAAAAGGACATGAAGGAATATTCTTAGGATATTCTAGTAAAGCATATAAATGTCTGAATAAGGTTAGAAATAAGATAATTGAAAGTACTAATGTTCGTGTTGATGAGTTTGATGACAAGAACATAGAGGATAGTAGAAAGGAACCAGAAGACTATGGTAGATTCACTTACATTGAACAACCTGAGTATCTATCGAAGTCACAACCTGTTATAACCAGTCAGTAGGAAAATAATGTAGAACAATAGGAAGACTAAACTGACAAACAAGATGGAGCTACCGAGCAAGCTAATGAACTTGAACAAGATGAACAAGAGAGAAGAGACTAAGTATTGGCTAGATTTTTTAGGAGACATCATCCTGAGACACAAATTATTGGAGACAAACAAGCTGGAATGCAAACTAGGAGCAAAGCAAGACAAGGTACATGTCTAGTTTGTGAATTTGAACCAAAAAATTGTGAAAGTTGCATTAGAGAATGATGAATGGATTAATGCAATGAAAGAGGAAATAGAGAAAATAGAGAAGAACAAAACCTAGAGCTTAGTACCCTAACCAAAGGACAAGAATGTTATCGGTACTAAATGGATATTCAGGAATAAGTTGAATGAAAGTGGTGAGGTTACTAGAAATAAAGGTAGATTGGTATGCAAGGGATATGCACAGGAAGAGGGCATTGACTATGGTGAAACATTTGCACCTATTGCTAGATTGGAAGGAGTTAGAATGCTACTTGCATATGCTGCACACAAGAAATTCAAAGTCTATCGAATGGATGTGAAGTCAACATTTCTGAATGGTATACTTGAAGAAGAGGTCTACATAGAACAACCAGAAGGGTTCATTGATCTAGACAATAGAGACATGGTATGTAGATTACACAAAGATTTATATGGTTTGAAGCAAGCACCAAGAGCTTGGTATGAAAGGCTGCATACTTACTTGTTAAGTATTGGATTTGTTAGAACAAGTGAAAATAATAATTTGTATATGAAAGGTGATATTGATGATACTATTCTTATTGCTGAGATATTTGTGGATGATATTATTTTTGGAGGACAAGATCACATATTTAAAGCCTTTATTGATGAAATGTAAAAGGAGTTTGAAATGTCTATGTTCGGAGAGATTAAATTCTTTCTAGGACTACAAGTGATTCAACAGAGATGGGATATTCATCACACAATCTAAATACATAAAGGAAGTATTGAAGACATTTGGCATGGAAGATGATAAACCTATGGGAACATCGATGGCTACTAGATGTAAACTAAAAAAGGATGATGGAACTATAGAGGTAAGCTAGACACTTTACTGATCCATGATTGGTAAGCTAATGTATGTAGTTCATAGTAGACTAGATATAGCACATACTATGGGAATTGTTGCTAGATTTTTTGCTAACCCTAGAGAGTGACACATGATTGCTACTAAAATGATCTTAAGATACCTAAAAAAGATAGAGGATTATGGCATTTGGTATCCTAAGGAAGGAAAGTTTGAGCTGAAGGTATACACTGATGCTGATTGGGCTAGGAATGTGGATGATAGAAAAAGCACCATTGGAGGAGCATTTTTCTTTGGTGAAAGACTGATAACTTGGACAAGTAAAAAGTAGGCTTGTATTTCTTAGTCTATAGCTGAAGCAAAGTATGTTGCCCCTGCTACTAATTGCTCAAACATTGCATACATTAAGCAAGCGTTGGAAGGAATGAATGAGGTAATCACTAATCCGGTGATTATATACTATGACAAAACTAGTGCCATTAATATTTTGAAGAATCTAGTGATGCACTCTGAGACAAAACATATATCTATTAAGTATCACTACTTAAGAGAATAAGTGCAAGAGAAGAAAGTGAAGTTAGAATTTGTCACATCTAAGGAACAACTTGCAGACATCTTTACAAAGCCTCTACCGAAGGATACATTTGAATACTTGAGGACTAGACTTGGGGTCCGTCCCCTATCTACCAGTCACCAAGGTGATCTAGATGTTGTATCAGCCTAATCTTATCAGAAGATCATTCATGTTGATGCAGCATAGTTCACACTTTAGATCATGTTCAGGTTGTGATTAAGTTTGGAGAACTAAAATAGATTGGGATATCAATATATAGAGATACATAGATTGTATTAGACAACAGAGAGTTACTTGGCTACTAAAGAGCTATTTGTTTATTTTTTTCTTTGGCATTGTTGTCAAATGGAGAGATAAATAATATGAAAGGGAGAGATAAACATGCACCGATGAGAAATATCTAAGGGAGAAATAATTTGAAAGGAATAGAGCATTGAAGATCAGTTACTGAGAACAGAAGCAGGAACCTGAGAGCTGAACTGAGCACATCTAAAAATGGTAAAGTTGTATTATGTAATGTTGTTTAGTAACATAGTAATTAAACATATTAAGTCTATTCAACATACAACATTTGTTCATAGAGTTGTAGAATACATGTTTGGTATGTGTATGGTACATTTCATATTACTTGAGTTGCCATCAATGCCAAAGGGAGAGATTGATGAACTACAATTGATTTGGAACCTAGTTGAAGAATCTGTGATTTAAGATCACTGAGGAGTTGCTGATTAGATATGGAATATGATTAAATTAGTATTATGTTGTCATTGCTGTCAACTAGTTTGAAATCACTTATCTTGTAAGTTACTATACTGAAACATTTGAAGAAAGGTGAAAGAGATGAAGAATAGAAATATCTACATGAGGAAGATGTATATGTTAGATGAAGATAAAGAGCACATTGAGTAACTTGTTGATGAGTCTATGACCCTATGATATTGACTTGATTACATTGCATTCATCTATGATGAAGAATAGAGCTGAAAGACACAAAGTAGTGTTGTCAGTAAATGAATCATTTTAGTATACATCAACGGAGTGTAGTGTATACCGAGCTTGTGTTCACCAATGCATTTCTTTGTTAACCGAGCAAAATAGAAAGGAATTAAATGATTAGTTTAGCCGATAAGATTGATGAGCTGGAAAGTGTATGATTTTGAGGTAACAGATAATGTTTTTTATGAAGATTGATGGCTAACATAATTCAAGGAAGACCTAATGGAGTAGATTGAAACGTGTTATTGACACATCAGCCGAGGAAGCTTAAAGCAAAAAAATCATCAAAGATGATTAAGCGGAAAAATCTGATGAAGGAGAAGAAAATGATTTACATGTCTATATAAGAGACTAGATTTTCATGATGAAAATTTCCATAAGAAGAAGATACTGCAGAGTTATCACGTGAACAAGTTTTCATGCATTCTAATCATAGTGGTTAGTGAGAACTAAACTGTAGAGCAATTGCCGAGCGATAAAGAGTAATTACCAACATATAGTAAGTCGATACATTGTTGAATCTAAAGTGTTACATTGATCAGAAAGATTTGTATGAGCTAAATATTGATCTTTAATCTACAATTGAAGTTGTATTAAGGTAGATCATCTATTGTTACATATTTAACCATTGTAAATAGTCAAATCTCTTAACTGAGTGGACTATAAAGTCTTTTTATGTATCATTCATAGAATGAACATTGTTATCCTATCAACCCCATAGTGAATGCTGGTTGGACGATAATGGTTGGTCTGAAATCCTCTAACAAGGTCACACCTAACAGTGTGTTTGTAACCTTTAATAGGGTTGGGTCTTCACTGACCTCACTTTAGAAGAGTGAATATTTTTGGGTTTCCGGTCCCAGGTGGTTTTTCCCTTCACAGGGTTTCCACGTTAAATTTCTTGTGTTATGTGTTGATTGTGATATTTGTTTGTTATCATACTTTGCATATTACATGTTATATTTGATCGGTAACTGCTATATGTTTTAGATTGATAATCGGTAAAAGCATAGACAGTGAAATTATTTTATGTTTACCAAGTAGCAGAAGTTGAAGTATTTGTTTTGGATTATACATTTTGATTTGGGATAGTGATTAACTGATTCACCCCCCCTCTCAGTTATTCTAACTCTCTCTCTCCTTAGGTGATTTACAACTATGTTTACTCTCTCCTCCCCTCTCCCTCTCTCACACACACTATCCTTTAAGTATTCTTAGGTTCAATTTATACAATTCTCAATTGTAAAATTTGTAAATTTTATTTGGTATGTGGAGTATGCTCAATAAGAACAAGCTCATGTAGAATCTCAAGATGAATAAGTTGGAGAGAGAGAGAGAGAGAGAGAGAGAGAGAGAGAGAGAAGTCAAAATATAGGTTTTTTAGGAGAAGTGTCAATTGGTAAATTAAAGCTAATACATTCAATGGGAATATATAGAAAAGACATCACATTTAAACAAAGATGTGTTTGGAATTATTGTAGTTCTTTCATTGGTAAACTCTATATTTCATATACGTTGATAATTAGAATTTTTTTTGAAGAGTTTATTTAAATTAAAGATTTTATGTCTTAGGGGGTGACCCTTTGGTGAAAAGGTGAGGCTTCTTTCTTGTAGTGAATAAAACCAAGGTTAAAACCTCATAGGGTCACTCTCTACTGTGTCACCAATTGAGAAACCCCCAAGATCTTATATCTTGATTTATTCATGGGATATGGAGTGGGGCATTTGCATTCTGCATATGGAGTACATCTCTAGCTAAAATTTTAGAGGATTGGACTTTTTCACTAATATTTTAAAAATGACGCATGAATGATCAATGATAGGAGTGGATAGCTTGGGCATGTTTGCAAGCATTCAAGAAAGGACATCAGGTTCTCTTCTAGAGGAGGATTGTGATTTAGAGCACCAAAAAAGGCCTAGAGGAAACAAATATAGGTGGTCAGATGAAGTAGATTGAAACATTCCTATTCAAGATTTCAAAACTAAAACCATTTTTGCAAGGAAGCTAGTTGATAAAGGAGGTTCACTAGGACATACCCCTCAATGAGTTTTTGAATCTAGTAAGTGGGTCGATAAAGCATGGGATAAGAAGATAACTAAAAGACTTCCAAAGGAGATAAACTAAGACCAAAGGCAATGGGTGGATCACAAGATTTTAGGTAAGGTGCGAAGGAGATTTTTCAAGGCACTGATATATTTTCAAAGATTCAATAGAAGGATTGGGAAAAACCAAAGAAGAGTGAGTTTTTTTGGGCATCATCATGGGGATAGATCAAATGAAAGGGCACTTTGTCCAACCAAGCTATAGAAATTTTGAAAGGATAAATGAAAGGGGAGTTTAAAAAAAATATGATCTTTGATATTTTTGGGGAAGAATCCCCTTGTTATGGTCCTCCAACATTCCTGAATGATATTCCAATGGCTGGAGCTTTCTTCAATCCAAATAGGTCTCAAGATGTGGTTCCAAGGTTCTTTGATCTAGATAAGGGCAAGAATGTCTTACAAAAGGTAGGTTGAAGGGAGATTCAAATGCTTATATTTTAGGAGGAAGACTATAAGGATATGGAAATGATATAGTCCTCGGGAGTAACACAATGGTAATCCCAAAAGAGCCCAATTGATCATTGATTGAAGATCTATGTGAAAGAGCACTAATAGGTAAGGTCTAGAACTGTTCTCCTCCATTCGAGAAAATTAAAATATGGGCTCTCCATCATTGAGAAGATATTAGTGAGGGTTTTTCAATTGCTATGGGATCAAGTTTAATCATTACTATATTTTGTGACAAATATAGTAGGAATAGTATTCATAAACAAAAGGGTAGGTTTATGAAGGGGAAAGTAATTCATACCCAAATTTGGTGTCCAAATTTTAACCCTGCAAAATGTGCAATCCCTTATTTTCCATTCTAGGTTTCTTTTCCATTCCTACCCTTGTAGTATAGGGACATTGATATTTTAGAAATTGTGGGCAATAAAATGGGTGTGTTTTTAAGGCATGACGCGGTGTACTTTTATGACTGTAAGTTTTGTTAAGATTAGGTAATACTGAGGGGGGAGGGGGGGTGAATCTGTATTACAAAACTTTAATTTAAACTTCAACTAATTGTAAATAAACCATAATAATGCTGAAATGAAAAGGACATAAATGCACAACACATAACTCATGACACCGTGATTTGTTTTTGAGGAAACCCTGGCCAAGGGAAAATCCTAGTGGGGATGGTACCCACAACTATGCACTAAAATATAGTATCCCTGTTAGGAGCTGATTATTACATAGTACATTTCCTTGTTAGAGGAATACAAAACCCTATTAGGGGTATACAAAAACCCTATTAAAGGTGGCAAACTTACAACTCTTATAATCAAGATACTATCACAAAGTGTTCTTCAAAAGTGAACAATACAAGCATCTTCAATGCTTAGATAGTTCCTTTTATAGCTTTGTAAAACATTGATCTCACATTTTATCTCTTCTCTAAAACTCACATCCATCACATCATCATCATGAATCACACATACCACTTCCACAAAACACTCTATATTTATATTAATTCTTCCATCTAGTCGGCTCTCAAAAATATAATATAAAATATTATAATAACTTATGAAAATGATAAACATAGAGTCAGTGATCTTATATTACCAAAGTGTCATCCATATACACCATCCATCTACCTTAGCATGATACCATACCAACTAACCTTCCCTCAATAATCTTTGTTGAACAAAATATTACCACAATATACTGTTATTCTAATTCTGTACTTAGTCATTTTCATGACTGAGTCTACAATACCAAAAATCTCTGCATGAGATCATCCATCATAAGTGTTTCCATAAATGAAAACCCTTAAGTTATCCCTAGTGCTCCCAAAAAATCACTTGCTAACAATCTCTCCCTTTGGCATTGTTGGAAACACTTAGCAAAAAATGACTAAGTGTTAGAACACTCTCTTCCTTCAACTTCTCTATATACATATTATCTTCTTTTCTTTTCTTTTTCTCTTTTTATAATTTATTTTCTCCCTTTTTTTAATTTAATTCTTTTTCTTCTTCTCACTTTTTCTCTTCTCTTCCTCTTTATTTTTCTCTTCTCTTCTTCTTGCTTTGACATCAATGGAAAAGGTACTTACAAAATTTCAAAATTCTAAGCACAAAAGACTTAGTGCTTACTCACTAGATTTGGAATGTATTGGAAGGAGTCTTCCAAGGTCTTCACTTCATCAACCGATGACTTAATCAGGAGTTCACTAACATGGATTAGTCCATTCAATGCATAAGATGTTATTTCTGTTACCTTTAGCTTAGTGGGTATAGAATTTGTATTGATCCTTCGATTTTCTCCATCTCAGTAAGATGGGCTTCAAGGATTGAAAGCTTAGGAGTGATTAGAATATTTAGCAATCCAAATCTTTCCACTACTCTCCCCTTATCCATATTCAAAACACTTATCTTATCCAAAAGCTTGGATGTTAGTTTGTCCATTTCTACCATAGTTTGTGAAGAGGTTTCGCAACTATGAATCAAGCTGTCTCATGTAGCTCTATCCTTGGCTATGATGTCTTCAATATTATTCAAATGTCTCATAGGATTTTTACAATAACTATAAACTTTTCTTCCTTGTGCTATGAAACTTCTAGCTTTAAGTGTAGTTTCTTTTAGAATGTCCAAGTCCCATGAGATGGACTAACAAACTTTATTCAAATTCTTTTCTAAGAACCTCTTTGCTACCTTATCCTCTACGGTCTTCAACAATGACTCAAAATGACTATCAAATTTTTCCAATTCCATTCTCAGATTATTTACATCATCCTTTCCTTAAAAAATAAGAGGTGTAGGGAGTATTCTGTTCACTATCTCCATTGCCCTAGTAATCACCTTTACCCTTTTATCTCCTTTTTGTACTAACCTTTCCTTTGCCTTAGCAAAAGCCATGAAGGATAGCCTCATGAGTTCATCCTCATCCATGCTCTCTACATCTATGCTCATTGGTTTGGTCGTACTTGCCAACAATAGAGTAGAGGAGGTGTTTGGTTCTTGTTTATGCTCAAATCTTACCTCTACTTATTTTGTTCTAGTTTCTTCTACCTACCTTTCTTCTTGCTGTATCTCCTTCTCTTGGTCCTTCTCTTCCTATTTTTCCTCTGTATGCTATTCCTCTTTCTATCCTTCCTCTTCAATTATCATCACATTGTCTATATTGTCTTGAAATGGGTCATTCACATCAAGCGAGGTGTCAAGGGTCACATGCACACTAGAGAAAAAGAAGTCTAGTTGCATGTTGACTTCTCTTACTTGCTCACACACTTCATCTATCTTAGAAATTTCTCCCATTCCCAAAGGTGTAGGCTTGGTAATCTTGGGAGGTGAGGTCTTCTTAGGCATGTCACTCATAAGAATCTGATCTAGTGCCTTTTGTTTGTCCTCTATGACTTCGTCATATTTTCTCACCATAATCTTCACTATTCTGGCCTTTGTCCTTAATAAAGGTTTCAATTCTTTGATAATTCACTCCCTCCCTTGTATAGAGACTACTTGCAACATGTCTTCAATAGCCTTGTTTCTTATATTTTCATCCTCAGACTATGCTAACTGCTTTCTAATCTCCAACTTGCTATACAAGTCCTTAGGAATGCTTCCTTCTAACTCTAACAAATTCTTTTTGAACAATAATAACTACTCAATTACTGTGTCCTCAATTATTGCTTGATTTTCAGAATCATACCTTTCATAATATCTATTTACTATTTTCAGATTTCCATCTCTTATCACTCTCTTTTGCAACATCAGAATATCTAGCTTCCATAGATCTTGTGGCCTCTTCTACACTTCTTTTTCTTCTTCCTTATTTTCCCCTTTTAATTCTTAGGGCTTCTTTGTTGGTAGATCTTGTAGATCTTCTAGGTGTGCTTGTAGGTACAACTTCTTGTGTAGTCTTCTCATGTGTAACTGATAAATTAATTATGTCTAGAGTAGGAATTACTATCTTTTCTACTTCAAAAGGTGGAGGTACATCAATTGCCATGCTGGAAGATGCTTCTATCATCTTTGTCCTTAGTTTCTTTAGCTACTCCCTAGTGATTCCTACCTTCGCAGTAATATCCTCAACTATTTTGTCAATCTTTCTCTTCCTAGTCCCTTTTTCCTCTTCTTCTCTGACTTTTTCTGACTTTTCCCAATATGTTCCCCATCTCTCTTCAGATGTGTCTATTTTTGCTACAAGTACATGTTCAAATTGCATTGTGAGAACCTTGAAACTGAATTCATACCCCATAGGGTAGCACCATTTCTTCCTAGGATCAACTACCTCAAAGCACACACAATCAGTTTCAACCATGAAATAAATTATGTTTTTATATTTCTCAAAAATCTCTTCAGGCATCCTATATCACTCCATTTTCCTTTGAAGGATTTTGGTCATTACAAATAGTTCTCCATCTACCCAATTCTTATCTTGTCTTTGATAACTCTTAGAGATTTGTATAACAATAGGTATATTATCTTTACATGCTCTAGGGTGCATTCCAGGGAATTTGTGTTTAATGTAGATGTACATATGAACCAAAAGTGAACCAAACCTAAATGTCTTTGACTTATCTTTCTTTATAACCTTCACATTTTCTAAAAATTGCTGTGCTAGAACTTCACATAGGTTATATTTCTTGTTTTTCTTAACCATTCTGTATGCCATCATAATAACTCCAACTGATATAGAGGTAAGACTATTGTTGTGGAATATCTTGTAACCTCATATCATAGCTACCAATCTCACATCTTGTTGAAAGATGTCATATACTATCATTGCTCTCTTATCCCACTTAGAATAGGTTAGGTTTCCACTTGTTTTCTGATATTCTTCTCAGCCACTGGGAGGGCTCCAGTATTATCCAATATGGTTATTTCATGAATCATTTGTCCACATATCTTAAATGGTTATTCTCCAATCTATATAAATTGGTCATGGATTTTGCTTAGGATTATCTTGAACCATTCGGTTTCACTAAATTTGGTTAGTAGGGTTAACTTGATAATGGACCAGTCTTCCAAATGTTTAAAATATTCTACCATCTTTCCATACGCTTCTATCATCCAATCTAATTCACTATAGATGTTAACATCTCCTATAATCTCATACTTGCAGTGTATGTATGCCCTAATATCCTCAACATGTAACATGACATAAGGGGTTTGTGAAAATGATCCTTCCAGATCATCCTCACAGGACTTAAATGGGTGCTTCTTGAACTTATACCTTGGTCTATCAACAACATCAAAAATCATAGGTGCATCAATATCTTCTGAAAGAGTATAAAGTCTAAATACCTTTAACACGCTAAATTCTGGAACTTCTTCTTGAAATGATCACACAATGTGGCTGCTAGGTGGCTGAAATGCTTCTTCACACTACTCTCCTTGGTTGTTGATTATCAAACAGTGCAGAAATGATATGATTTAAGCTCTTTTATCCATCAAAGGTTGAGTAAGTGCATTAATCACATATAGCTCAACTTCGCATGCTGTCCAGTTAAAAAAAATCTTGTGGTCACTAGATATGAATATCCAAATACTACGATCACAAACATAAACTCCACATTTTCTATACACACCAAATCTAAGCTTGCATGAGATCATTATACATACTCAGGGGTTGCATATAATCTATTATCTGCATCCATTTCTCCCCCTAAGGCCATGTGTCCTTCTAGGTTGATGTCTCAATGTACTCATCATGTGAAGACACAATAACATCTATTGTCTCTCCTTGAACCAATGCCCTATTAAAATCTTTCACCTTCCATATCTTCTCATCCTCTTTATTTGCTGATTTTTTGAAATGATTCTCAAATTCATCCATGTACTCAGTAAGACTTTTACCATTATCACCAATATTCTTCTTTATAACCACAAGAGATGGTCCTCTTGGTCCTCTTCTGTTATCCTCTCCATTATATCTGCAAAACTTTGCTATGTGTCCTAGATTGTTGCATTTGTAACATGTAGATGGTCTCCTTCTATCCTGATTTACTTGCAGTCTACAATACCTTGCAATGTGCCCAAGGTTATTGCATTTGAAACAAGTGATCTTGGCTTCTGACTCTTCTCTGATATAATCTTGTTTGTTTCTTGAATGAGCTGGTTTTCTACATTCTTCTTTCTTGAGTCCATAATCATAACAGTTATAACAATAACCAAAAAAGGGTTTGAAAGGGCCTTTACCTTTGCAATCTCTTTTCATGTGTCCAATTTTGTTGCATCCAAAGCATCTTCCACTGAAAGGTATGATATGTTCTTTAGGTCTCTCAAGAGTAGGTCTTTCTTCAGTCTTTGCTTCATGTGTTTCTTCATTAGTCTTTGAACATTCACCTTCATTGAATCTGATTCCAGTCATGTCTCCTTTAGGTTTTTGTCTCTCTCTTTGTTCATCAATTTTATCATTGCTCATGTGCAAATTCTCAATCTGTAATTTGGCCTGAGTGAGTTCACCTGTAATGATCTGATTGTACTTCTCCAATTCTTGACATTTATCTTTGTATTGATCAAATTCAGTCTTCATTTGTTCTATCTACACATTTTCTTCTTTTAGCATTTCTTCAATTTTGTATCTTGCATCCATTTCATGTTGAACTTCTTTAATCATCAGAAGATTGATTTGCTCTTTTTCTTCCTCTAGCTTCTTTACTTGGTCTGAAGTATCATTGTCTGAATCATCTTTGATCTTATCTATAAGGTCTTGTTTTTGACTTCTTGAAATTTCAAGTTGTTCCTTTAGTTTCTTGATAAAACCTTTTTCTCTTCTCAAATTGAATTTCAATTCGCCATTCTCAGCCTTTTCTTTGTCTAGGTCATCAAGTGATGCTTCAAAGGTCTCTTGCAAACTTTTTGAATCCATTTTGATCTCCCTTAAGCTGTTAGGCTTTCTCTCCAAGGGCTTATAGCTCTAATACCAATTGTTAAGATTAGGTAATACTAAGAGGGGGGGTGAATTAGTATTACAACACTTTAATTTAAACTTCAACCAATTATCAATAAACCATAATAATGCTGAAATTAAAAGAACATAAATGAACAACACATAACTCATGACACCATGATTTGTTTTTGAGGAAACCTTGGCCAAGGGAAAATCCTGGTGGGGATGGTACCAACAACTATGCACTAAAATATAGTATCCCTATTAGGAGTTCTAGCCCTGTTAGGAGCTAATTATTACATAATACATTTCCTTGTTAGAGGAATACAAAACCCTGTTAGGGGTATACAAAAACCTTGTTAAAGATGGTGAGCTTACAAGTCTTACAATCAAAATACTGTCACAAAGTATTCTTCAAAAGTGAACAATACAAGCATCTTCTATGCTTAGATAGTTCTAGTTATAGCTCTTTCAAACACTAATCTCACATCTCCTCTCTTATCTCAAACTTGCATCCATCACATCATCATCATAAATCACACATATCACTTCCACAAAACACTCTATACTAATATTAATTTTTCCATCCAGTCGGCTCTCAAAAATATAATATAAAACATAATAATAACTTATGCAAATGATAAACACAGTGTCGATAATCTTATATTACCAAAGTGTTAGAAATATACAACATCCATCTGACTTAGCATGATACCATACCAACTAACCTTCCCTCAATCATCGTGACTGTTCATATGCTGTGTTTCACTGATTCTCTATCTTTGCATACCTTCACAATACTATATCTTCCTGATATCAACTCCAAAACATGCGTGACCTTAACTGAAGGTCCTACATATCCCAAATTATCTTCCTTTATCTTCATAAGCCATAATACATCATATATTATCTTTATTGAACAAAATAGTACCGCAGTATACTATTATTCTGATTCTGTACTTAGTCATTTTCATGACTGAGTCTCCAATACCAAAACTCTCTACACGAGATCACTCTAGCATAAGTTTTTCCATAAATGAAAACCCTTAAGTTATCCCTAGTGCTCCCAAAAAATCACTTTCCAACAAGTTTTTTTGTAAGAAATTGCATTTTGAAGAATTCTAGGAAATAATGGCTTAATGATCTATTTTGAATCAAAGTTTGGAGTATATAGTCAAAGCATTCAGATTGATGCACTAGGTAAAGTAGAGGAGATATAATGATATTTGGGACATTTAACCTCTCAATGTTTATAAATTTTAGTGGGCCCACTGAAAGTATGTCAAAATCACGTGTCCTCAATAATCATACATAAAAAAGACAAGCACAAATAGGTTTTGGCTAAGGGGAATGACAAAGGGTCTCAAGATGGACTAGTAGGTGATAATAATGTTAGCAATTTAAGTTTTCATTAGTGTAAATGACAAACATCATTTGCATCGATAAAGGTTCATCGGTCACTCATGTCTCTTTGAAGACACTGATAGATTAGAAACATAGTGTATGCACTGGTAGACTAAGAAAAGTAGATACACCGATAGACCAAACCAAGTACAAAGTGCTGGTCCTATGTTGTATATAGGGATGAACCAAGTATGAGAGTATACTAGTCTACTACTTAAAGATCTGCACCAGATTTTGCGAAGCAGTTTGAGTTAAAACTGGATTATACAAAACATCCACCTCGTAGAAGTGGAGTTATCTTTTTAACAAGAGTTAGCTTTATTTCTACGGATGTTTAATGCAAACTCCAGATTAGAACACATAGGTTTTTGCTAGTTGCATGATTTTATGTTGAGTTTATGGCCTAACGGTTCTATGAGTTAAGAGTTTCATTAAGATGAAATCATGTATAAAGATAGGTCATAGGACGCAAGAAATAGCATTGTTGAGAATTTTGAATAAATAGAGTAGTGAAGAGGCATTTGCACAAAGATCATAGTCACCAGAGGTGAAGGGAAAAGAGGCATAAAAGATTCAATAGCTAGGAAAACTAGGGAAGAGATCAACAAGTATGATCTAATCAGAAAATCAGTGTCAATTAAGATCATTGCTTTTATAAGGTGTGAAAGCATATTGAAATCCCTTAGTCGGGGTGAACCTAATCAATTCTTTGTAAAATCCTTTAATAGGGTAATAAATTTTTTATGTTGAAAGACCTCTAACCAAACATCTCCTAATCGGGTTAAGATCTTAACCAATCTTTTGTAAAATCCCTTAACCGGGTAGCACCAACACAAGTGCTTTGTAAGCTCCTAACAAGGCATCTTTATTTCTATAGAAGTGAAGTTATGAGCTTTGTCTCACCATGGTTTTTCCCTTCTAACCAAGGGTTTCCACATATACATCTTGTGTTGATCTGTGTATTTCTATTTATGCTTGTTGATATTTGTTTACATTCTACTTATCTTGGAAGAATAATTAAACAAGTGTTGAATTGTAATAGAAATAATTTTTACTGATTCACCCCCCCCTCTTAGTAATTGGTTAGTAATAACAAGTGGTATTAGAGGTCAGTTCTCTAAAAAATTAAAGCTTAATAGCTTGTGAAAAATATCATGGACGGTTAGAGGTATCAGAAATAGCTAGAGGAAGCCAATGACATTATTGCCTCTCTGGAGAACAGGCTTAGAAGATCACTTGCAAAAAGGAAGGTTCTGGATCTACAAGTGGATGAGAGCAATGAGACCATTGATGAAATCTCTAGGAAAAGTGGATCTAATGAAGCCGAGGAGGTAGTCTCTAAGCTTATGGAGAGGAACCAGATCCTAACCGGTTAGATCTCTAATCTTAAGAGGGAGAAAGAATATAATCCCCTAAGGATGACTGAACTAATTGAGAAAAAGAGAAAAAATGAAGATGAAAGAAACACAATAGTCAAGTCATTAACAACCTTTGAAAAAGAAAGGAACCGAGTAGAGGAACCTATAGGAGAAAATGATCTTGTTATTCTACAACTTCAAGAAGACATGCAAATTATCACCTAAGAAAATGCCAACATGCAAAAGGGTTGGCATGATAGGGATGAAGCATGCAAAAGACTAGCACTAGAGTTGTATCAATTGAAGGAACATATCAAATAACTTGAAGAAAGAAATGAAACCCTAAGGATATACAATGAGAGCTCGGTCTAGCTTGATGAGCAACTCAAATCTCAAAGAAAGCACAAAGATCCCACCGATCTTGGATTCACCAAAAAAGTCACCAAAGAGATTGGTGAGTCTTCTAAAGCTAAGAATAGAAAGAAGGATAATAAGAAATTGCTGGCACAAAAAGGTAAAAAGACTCTTAAAACCTCTTGCAATCATTGTGGGAAATTGGGTCATAGAACAAATGACTGTAGGAATGCACTAGTAAAGCCCAACAACAACTATTGCAAAAATTGTTGCAAGTATGGCCATAAGACCAATGAATGTTGGTTGAGCCCCACAACTATGTCTAGTGGAAGTAGGGGAAGCTTCAAGGGCTATTGCTACGCATGTAATAAATTTGGACACAAAGCTGAAGAATGTAGATCGAGGAAAATGTCATTTAGATCCCCAAGACTAGTATTCACCAAGAGAAACAAGAACCAGAGCACAACCAACTGTGCTAACTATGACATACATAGTCACAATAACTCCTGGTGCAAATCACCTAAAAATAGGAGGATGAATCCATGGAAGGCAAGTGGGATAGTCTGTTACTCCTGCAACAATGTTGGACACCTAGCCAAACACTCTAGGAACTGATCAACAATGAAGAGGAAAGAATTGATCAAATCAAAGGAGAAGACCTCATCCTCAAATGAGAAGATTAATAAGAAAGACAAGACCGAGAAGTAGTCAAACAAATTTGGTTCAAAAAAGAATCAAAGAGCTCCGTTGAGGAGAAGATAGAGGAAAGATCATCATTAGTTGATGGTGATATCTTTTCAAAAAATTGAGTCTACAAGGCTTAAGGGGAGCTAGTAGCTCATCTACCATTTTTAGTAGGACTGGTGAGAATTAGTCTCACTCAGTCTACGATAATTGGTCAAGTAAGCATCAATCAACCAGGGTTGCACAACCAAAAAATCTAGAATACCGGTTTGCAAAAAAGGAAAGAAAGGTTAGGTAAAGCATTTAATGGTGTAGCTATTAAAAAATAGTTATCATTTGGTAATTACCATTATGCCCTAACCCTATATAAAGAAATACCATTATGCCCTAACCCTATATAAAGAAAGAAGAATTACTGATTTACCTTACTTTGTGATTTTGTGAACTTTCATGCTTGAGTAATATTCTTGTGCTTTGATCATCATAAGTTATTTCCTACAAGACCTATCAAAGCTACTTTCTGTTTCAATTGGTTGATCACAATGACATCTTCATCATCTATTGTGAAGCTGATATTTACAAATCAATTCAATCAACCTTCTTATGACATCATGGTAGTCTAGAACTAGGGAAATGATATGGTTGGAGCTTTGTCAACTATACCAGATGGTGTTTCATGATAGAAGATGTGATTGCATTTTTCCATGCCAAGTAAGAAGAACTTGGTGAAACATACATTTAGAGTGAGTATCTTTCACTATGTGATGATGGAAGACTACAAGACCTATATGCAAAGCTGGTCTCATCTGGTTTTATCAATGGGGTCACCTATCCAGCCATCTTGTAGCTCGACTAGATTTGATTGGTCCTTAGTTGATTGTAAAATCTAGGATTTTGGCTCCAAAAGGGTGCAGTTACAAAAATAAAAAAAGGAGGAAGTTTACCATGTGATTAAGTACAAAAAGGAAGGGGAAGCATTAACCCTACGAATGACCTCTAGTGCAATCATCATAAAACTGATGAAATCAAAATTTGATGGTCACCTCATGACAGTGAATGACATTGAAGATGAAGGGGTTCAGTTTGCATCCACAGTGATAGGTTACAAAATCTATTAGTCTAGTAATCTGAACAGTATATCAGGAGGAGCCATACATGCCACTCACCAGATAATGTATGATAATGCCACCTATGACATTTGTGAAATGCTCTGAGGGAAGATATTTGAAAATATGAAGAAGCTCAGTATAGTTAAGAAGAAATCTATGAAGTACAAGACCCTACTGGTATGTCTCTACTTCTACTATCAAAGTTTCTTCTTGGGAATTGGAAAGGTGACATGGAGAACCGATAGACCGGTCATGCACCGAATAGATGAATTGGCCAACCAACTGGAAAACTAGTTAGGTAAAGTAATGACCAAATATTTTGAGGCATTTCAACTAAGGATACTTGCAAGAGAGCGGGTGCCGTCAATGATTGTTGACTCATACAAGGATGATGTATGTTTTCTGGTTTCCACCAATCACTGCATCATTCAAGCAGTGGAACTGAGAATAGAATATGCTCCAAAACTAGGATATGAGATCACTACCAATATTTCTAAGGCATATGCTAATACCCTGAATGAAGAAAATCTAGATCTCACTGCCCAATGGTTCGATACATTCATAGAGATTCAAGAGAATCTGAAGAAAAGGGCATTGATAAAAATGTATACACCAAAAAGCCCCCTACACCAAAGAAGAATACGGCAACAGAGCAACCCAAGGCTCAAAGGAAGAAAGCTAAACTAGTACCTAGTGCCCAAGAGGGAGAACAAGAGGAAAGAAATTCAAAAGACACAGTTCCTCTAATGAAAATGAAGAGGGGTTCTAGAAAACTGGTAAAGGATGATCCACCAAGAAGTAGGAAGCCCATAATTGATGAATTTGTGGAAGGACTAAAATAACTTAGCAGAATGGGTAGTGTCCAAAGAAGATACAATCTAGAAAATGAAGAAGACATAAGGAAAATTATAGATGCAGTAGTCTACTACCTCCATAAGTTCAATTTGCATCCTGCAGGACTTCATACAACATTGCTTGGTGATCTTCTAGAAATTCTTGAAGCTAGATGGAAAGCTTCTATGGAAAAAGAAAAGGAGTTGAGGATATGAGCTCTTCTAGAGGTAAAAAATCATCTCACTCTAGAAGAAGCCACTGAACAGGCTCAACTACATTAGAAAACCTTCTCGACAAAAAGGAGGATTGGTCTTATGCTTATTAGTGAAGCCGAGAAAGTGCATAATGAAGGAGTTGTGATGTGGACAAAACTTATTCAGACCCATAATCAAGCAGAGGAGGAATGTCAAATAACAACAGTTCCATCGGTCCCTAACATCGGTAAAGGAAAATGAGTGCTTGGAGTTGAAGCACCGATCAAAGAGAAGAATCCCATGGAACCAGTCATTTCTGACATCATTGATGACAAGAGCAATGAGCCAACATGTCCAATTATTCTCATCTCTCCAAGAAAAGGTAACACTCATCCTATGTTTTTAGATGATATTGTTGATGAGGTAATGGACTTCAAAGAAGTTGATAATGCTACCAAGTGGTTTAATGTTTTAGAAGAAGAAGATAAAAAGGTAGTAATTTTAGCTTTAGTGGAAAATTTTATGGATTTTTATAGAACACCAAGGGATTGTAGGTCCAAGTTTCCACTGAAACTCAATTCTAGGCTTTAGACTAAATGGAGAATTGGTCTAGGCACAAACATGAGAATTAATAGGGAAACACTATTAAAGGTCAGACCTGGTCTGAGTGAAGATAGAATCAAGCTTCTACTAGAAGAAGTAGCAATGAACTTGGATACCAAGTATAGAGTTTCCCAAATACTAAATGGATATGAGAAATAAGTCTATAAAGAGACTCTAGACTTCTGGCAATAGTAGGACTTCAGCACACTTGAAAAATTAGGTCCTCAGGATTAGACTGAACAAGTACATGCACCACTGGTTCATTTCACTACTCGTGAAGAACCTTCAACCAAAAAAGAGAAATCTCAAATAGAAGAGTTCACAGCTAGTGAACAAATAAATGTTGAACAAGTAATCCCACCTGTAGAACAAAAGCTAGGGAGTGATGTACTTATGGGAGAACTCCATACAACTGAAGAGTAGCACACAGAAGAAGTCCCACCATAAGTACTACTTCAACAAGAACATGATGTATAAGTTGAAGTGCAACCAGAAGAGAATAATCATGATGAAGAAGAAGCACCTGCTAAGGAAAATCTACCTGAAGAAGAGGTACAACTGGAAGAAGCAGCTCATCAAGGAGATGAAGAAAATAAGGAACATGAACAAGAAATTCTTGTACACATTGAGCAAGCTCAAATAGAAGAAGAGCCCAAGCAACAGGCTCAAGCAGACATACCAATCTCTTCCTCATCTAAGAGGAAGTTTTCATTTACTAAGGACAAGGAAGCCAAAAGGAGAAAGGTCACCGATACAATGGTTGACATGAATAAAATGTCAAAAAGGAAGCTAAAAGAGTTGACCAAGATGAGTGTGAAGAATATTTTGCGCAACTTCGTACCAGATGTTGATATAGATGAAGAAGAACTAGTCATAGATCAGGTGGAAGTTCTAGCACAAGCAATCGGTGAGGATCTAACAAATCCAAAAACTATAGTGATAGACTACTATGAGAAGAAGAGACTAAAGATTCTCCACAAACAAGTGGAAGATTTAAAGGCAAATGTGCAAATCAAGTTTAGAGTGCTTCAAGAAAAAATTCAAGTGGTAGGAAGTTTGATGAGTAGAACTTCAAACTTTGAAACATTTTTGCAAGATCTTACAGAGAAGTCTGCAAGACCTTAGAGGATATAAGAGCCTTGTCTTCTCAATTTGACATTAAAAATAAATCTGCAAAAATTTTTAGCAAAGAAATGACAAGTCTTGCTCTAATCCTAAGAAAGACTACATAAGAGGAGAATAAGAGAATCCAAGACATTATTGGATTTTAGTTATTTCTAGCCCCAACACTTGACTACATGTAGAAAAATGTGACTTCTATAGAGGTTCTGATCAATGAACCGGATTACAAAACTATGGAAGATATGGAGAACATCATTGTTTCTCTTAAAGCAGCCCAAAAGAACATTGAATATGTAACTGGTCAATGGGCACCATTTCTTCACTCTACAAAGAAAATCTACAAGGATATATTCACAAAGATACAAATGTGAAATCCTAAGTGAAGAATAACCCTTTGTCCTATGGAGGCAAAAAGGGGAAGAAGAAGAAGAAGAAGCAAAAGAAATAGAAAGGGAAATGGGAAGTAGAGTAGTCCTCATAGAGGAAAGGTCAGAAAAGGAACATGATAGAACAACTACACAATTGGAGCACATAGAAAAAAAGTGTCTAGAATAGGGGAAGTGTGCTATAGAGGAAAGAAAAGTATATAGAACAAGGAGTAAATTGTCACAAGTAAGTGAGTATGGTTTTGTGTATGGTTTTTCCACTAATGATAAAGGGGAATATTTTTAGCAATTTAAGTTGTCATTAGTGTAAATCAAAAAAACCATTCACATCAGTAAAGGTTCACCAGTCACTCACATTACTTTGAAGACACTAGTAGACTAGAAACAAAGTGTATGCACCGGTAGACTAAGCAAAGGGGATACACCAGTAGACCAAACCAAGTACACAGTACCGGTCTTATGTTGCATACATGGATGAACCAGGTATGAGAGTATATTGGTATACTACTTAAAGATCTGCACCAGATTCTACAAAGTAGTTGAGTTAAAATTGGATTATACAGAACATCCACCACTCAAAAGTGGAGTTAGCTTTATTTCTATGAATTTTTTAAGGTAAAATCCAGATCAAAATGCATAGATTTTTTCTAGTTGCATGATTTTATGTTGAGTTTATAGCTTGGAGGCTCTATGAGTTAAGGGTTTCATTAATATGAACTCATGTATAAATACAAGTCATAGGATGCAAGAAATAGTGTTGTTGGGAATTATTGAATAAATAGAGCAGTGGAGAGGCATCTGCACAAAGATCACAGTCACCATAGGTGAAGCGAAAAGAGGCAAAAAAGATTCAACAGCCAGGCAAACTAGGGAAGAGATCAATAGGTATGATCTAATCAGACAATCAGTGTCAATTAAGATCATTGCTTTTATAAGGTGTGAAATCATATTTAAATCCCTTAGTCAGGGTGAACCTACTCGGTTCTTTGTAAAATCCTTTAACAAGGTAACATCTTTTTGATGTTGAAAGACCTCTAACTAGGAAACTCCTAACAAGGTTAAGATCTTAACTGATATTTTGTAAAATCTCTTAACTAAGTAGCACCACCACAAGTGCTTTGTAAGCTCCTAACATGACATCTTTATTTCTATAGAAGTGAAGTTGTGATCTCTGTCGCATCGTGGTTTTTTCCTTCTAACCGAGGGTTTCCACATATACATCTTGTGTTGATCTGTGTATTTCTATTTATGCTTGTTGATGATTATTTACATTCTGCTGATCTTGGAAGAATAATTAAACAACTGTTGAATTGTAATAGAAATATTTTTTACTGATTCACCGACCCCTCTTAGTATCTAGTTAGTAATAACAAATAAGTCATTATATGATATTAATTGCCTAATTGCAGAGTAGATTGGTGCTATGAACATTGATGAGCACATGAAACAAAAGGATCAGATGGAACTACTGGTGGCCCAATATGTGGTTCTATGGGTAATTAACCCTATTGTATGTGAACAAGAAGTTAAAAAAAAGAAGGAAGTAGCAAAAATCAAAACATATAGGGTGGAGATGATTATAGGGGATAATCAACAAGATCTAGGGGAACATCCAAGCTCTAGATTTCAACAACCAACATGAGATAATCAGATTGAAAATAAGATTATGATTATCAACTAGGATAATGATAATGTTAAGGGACTAGATGAGTGTGTATTTTATAGATCCCAACATCCATTCCATGACCATTTAGATTATGAACCTGAAACTCTGGGAATGTGGTTGCGATGGGTAGAAGTAGAAGATCACTCTCTTACTTCATGTCAGTTTCATAAAGATAGGGATTGTGTAGTTAGAGATGGTGAGGATCCCTCAGAGGGGGATCAATCTCTTGGAGATCATCACTTAATTGAGAGACTGCATGAGCTTCATAGACAAATGAATAATGTTCAATAGGGGTTGGAGGTTCCCATCAATATCTAGGCTAGAATTTATGAGGATAGGGTTAAGAATGGCTTGGAAGGGTCAGTTTTGCCAAAAAAATTTTGTCACAACTTCGAGGCCCAAGGCCTCATAGAGGTGGACATAGATCACTTTGTAGACACTATGGTGTTACAAGTTGTAGACAAGGAATTTGATGATATAGGCCAGGAAGAAGTCTCCAACTATTAAGATATCATGTACTTGCATAATAGGGAGTCTGATCCTAGAAAGGAAAATCTTAAACCAATCCTTTTCTCAATCATTCAGACTGATGTATATCTTTCTCTCATTAGAGTTGCTTCGTCAACTAAAAAAAAGAGGGTTAGACCATTGAAGTTGATGAAATTGAAAGAGGATATTGAAGAAGGGTTCTAACTGATTCTTAGCTTCTAGAAGACACCTAGCAAGTTTAAGGAAGAGGTTACTACCCTCATCTCTAAATAAATAAATTTGACAAGGAGAGTGAATGTCTCTCCAAGGAAATAATGAGGGTTATGTCTTGGAACGTAAGAGGTATTAATGCTTCTAACAAGGCTCATCTCATTAGGGACCAAATCCTAGTGAGTGGGGCAAACATAGTTTTACTACATGAAACTAAGCTATCTTAGGAAGATGGGGACAAGGTAATGATATCATGGAAGAAGTATTCTTTTGTTCATGTTCTCTGTATTTGGGCTTTGGGGGGCTTGGATATTTTATGGAAGTGGTTGAAATGTCAAGTAGGTATGGTGAGCTCAAATTCCAACTGGTTGGTGGTTGAAGTTAAGGTTTTCTCCCTCACATTTAGTTTGATAAATGTGTATGGCCTCATATTTGTGGCCAGTAAACATAGACTCTGGGGTTCTCTCTCTCATTTGTTACAAGGTTTGGATGGGATTAAGGTTATTATGGGGAGAGACTTCAATGCAACTCTTGGGAATGTGGATAAAATTGGGTTGTCAGATCTTTCTCCAAAATCTACACAGGACTTCAACAAATTCATAGAAGGTGATTCTCTTTTTGACTGTGTGCCCAACAATAGAAAAATTACATGGTCAAATATGAGGAAGGGTCTTCAATTCTTGTGGGTAAGGTTGGATAGATTTATTGTAAATTCACACTAGTTGGTAGAACAAGGTTGTTGTCCCTCTTCCATTTTAACCTTAACAAGATCAGATCATTTTTCTATTGCTACTAAAATTCAAATGGCTCGAAATGGATTTAGGCCTAAACCTTACTTCAAACTGGAATGTATGTGTTTTAGGGATAGTAATTTTTTATAACTCCTTCATCAATGGTGGAATGATTTCCCATTTATTGATGGCTCTAGGATGTTTTAGCTATCAAAGAAACTAGCTTTTATGAAAGAAAAGATTCTAGAGTAGAATATGCATACATTTGGAAATATCTTTAAGGAAAAGAGAAACCTAAAATATCAACTAGAAGAATAAAATGGGTACTTACTCCTACATAGATTGTCAGAAGAGGTTTATGAGAAGAAGAAAGCACTTAACTTACAACTTGAAGAAGTTTTTCTTAGGGAGGAGATTTATTGCAGGCAAACATCAAGGGAACTATGGCTCAAGGAGGGGGATAGAAACACAAGGTTCTTCCATGCATCAAATAAATTAAGAGACACAAGAACCCAATATTTGAGATTAAGGATACAAATGGGAATATTTTAAAAATTGAGAAAGACATCCAGATCGAAGCGGTGAGGTTTTTTGAGAATATTTTAAAGAAATTAGGTGATCAAGCCATCCATCCGCTCAAGATTTTAGTTTGTATTCCAAAACTAGTTATAGAGGGGGACAATAGGTTTTTAATGGAGCTCTTCAGTTTATATGAGGGGAAAATTTTAGTTTTTTCTATGGAGGTAGACAAGGAACTTAACTTGAATGGCCTTACCCCATTGTTCTTTCATAACTATTGGGAATTTATGGGAAGATATTCACAGGGCAGTGGAATAATCTCTAAAACACTAATGTATGTTCAAATAGTTTAATAACACCTTTATCAATCTCATCCCAAAATGTCAAAAACCTACTTCTTTTGTAGATCATAGGCCAATCTCTTTATGTAATACCATATACAAGATTTTTACAAAATCAATAGCTTCAAGATTGGGAAATATCATCCCAAGAATAATCTCACAGCATCAAGGTGGTTTTGTATCAGGAAAAGACACATTTGACGATGCTCTAATATCTCATGAGGTTATCTATTTGGTTAATGAAGAAAGACTGTCAGCTATGGTCCTACAATTAGATATGATGAAGGCCTATGATTGAGTTAATTGGGAGTTTCTCTCACAAGTTATGGGAAATTTGGGCTTCCATAGGAAATAGGTAAAATGGATTATGTATTGCATTTCAAGACCTAAATTATTAGTCATAGTAAATGGAACTCGACGTCGATACTTTTTTGTCATCTCAAGGGGTTAGACAAGGAGATTCCTTGTCCCTATTCCTATTCATTATCATGGTAGAAGGGCTCAAAAAAATCATATCACATAAAAGGAGCTTGGGATGATGGGAAGGGATTAGTATTAGACAATCCCACTTGGCGGTCATTCATACTTTGTTTGCCAATGATTCTCTTATATTTGGGAAATGATGCATTCAAGAGGCAAAAGTAATTAGTGAAAATTTGGATAAATACTATTTGGCTTTAGGACAAAATATTAACATCAAGAAGTCTAAGGTATTCTTTTTCAATATTCCTAGAAAAGTGAGGGTAGTTATTCAAAAGACTTTTGGTTTTTTAGTAGAAAAATATCCATGTGAATACCTTAGTATCCCATTTTTACAAGGTTTGAATAAGACTTCTTTTTGGGATAATATTTTCCAATCAATTAAGGACATAATTGCCTTGTGGAAGGCTAGGTGGCTTTCACTGACATGAAGAATCCTTTTAGTCAAATTGATATTAAGTTTGACTTTGAATTATGTTGATAGTTTTACTTGTCCCCAAAGGATTTATGGATAGTATCACTAAACTTCAATATTTCATTTGGAAAGGTAATTTGGATGAAAAGAAAAATATTCCACTTATACCCTATGAGATTTTTTCTAGTTTTAAATTATGTAGTGGTATGGGGCTGCATAGAATATATGAAAGGAACTTAAGCCTTGGAGATAACATGTCAAGGAAGTTATATGAGAAACCTTCAATACTTTGGGCCAAAATTATAAGGATAAAGTATCTTGAATTTGATGCTCTTGAGCATATCTTTATGATAAAAAATCCTCCTATAGGTTCAAATATATAGAATTTTGTGATCAAGAGTATATCTTTTATCTCCCCCATCTTTCATGGTTGATTAACTTGGGTGACAAGGCCATGTTTTGGTCGGATTCTTGGAACAACCTTCCCTAGATTCCATCTCTTCCAAATATTTCTAATGCCAAGGCAGTATTGGAACAGGCCTAGGGCCCCAAGGTGCAAGACTATATGAATGTTGAAGGCAATGGGTCCTTTATTAAGGCTGTGTGGAAAGAATTTTCTAACATGACCTTTCTTCTATTAGAAAAGGAGGAACTGAAGAGTATTTTGGACCAACATCCAATTTTTTATAAGGGAGAGGAATACAAGATGATTTGGACTAAGAGTATGACTAGAAGATATTCAATAAAAGAGGGGTATTTATCCTCGTCACTAGAAAATAGATTGTTAGGAAGTCCCAAATTTAAATTTTGTTGGCATGGGGCTGTTCTCCCAATGCCTGGTACTTTCCTCTGGATTTCCATCCATGATAGGATCCTTTTGATTGCTTGCCTAAATCATTTGGAGATCTTGATAATACCTTTAGGTGTGTCCTTTATGATAAGGAATTGGAGGAATCAAATCATTTGCTATTAAACTTTGAATTCACACAATCAGTATGGAAATGAGATTTGAACAAGTTAGGGTGGCAGGGGACTTTGTCTTGTGCATTGAAGAAGCTATTGGTTCAATGACATTTGTTAATAGAGATTCATTTTTTGTGGAAATTTGGATAACAATCCAAGTAGTTTCTTGGAGCATATGGTGGGAAAGAAACAAAACAATCTTCAAAAGGTTAATGCCTACATTATGACATCATAAACATTATCATCCACTTTTACATCACAAGGTAATCATATTATAGATGGTTGGAAGCTAGTAAGAATACCACTCAAAGTTGCTCTAGTTGGTAAAGTGTCTAAACAAGAATTGAGGAAAGACAATAAGTGAGTTCCTCCAGATGAAGGATTTCTCAAGCTAAATTTTGATGGTGCTTCCAAAGGTAACCCTGGTAAGTTAGGGGTGGGTTTTTTTTTAAGGGATTGGAAGAAGTTTATAGTTAATGTCGTGTGTTCCATATTTACATAAGGATCAAATAACATAGAAGAGGCGAGGGCCCTCCTCCATGGTGTAAGAATGGCTATACAATTGGAGGTTTAAAAAATCCATATAGAGGGTGACTCCCAAGTAATTACCTATGGTATCATGTCTCAAAAAGTTGTCTTCTGGGACCTCTAATACATTCTCTGTGAATTTTGGAAGCTTTTTCCTCGGTTTGCAAAATTAAAAATTAGTCATTATTTTACAGAAGTGAATAAACTTATGGATTGGATTTCAAATATGGGTGTTTCTTTCGATAAGGATAACAGAGAATGGAATAACAAGGAAATTAAAAGCATTTTGATGAATTCTTCTGAGAATCACTTAGCACAGAGTTAGTTAAAGTTTCTAATGCCTAGGGTCAGGGGTATATCTCCCATTGAATGGTATTATTTTATGAAATTGGTTTTGGGTCCCATGTGCCATATTATGGTTAACCGAGTGATGTAGATATAATTAATTCCTTGTAATCACACATGTGGATTCAAAAGGAAGTGAATATTTCCCAAATATATGAGTTTTTATATATCTTATAAGCTTCACAAGATGACACAATAAGCTGCATTTTTTTTTGGTTCGTAAAGGGGGCTTGTAATCATGGATTATCAGTCATTCAATATGAGAATTTGATTGAAGATTAAAGAGTGGGAGTTCCCTATCTTAGGTCTTTATCTGCACCACCATATGAGAGTTCTATTTAAATCATTACCAGAAGAAATAGAGGATTTTTTTAGGAGGATAACTAGGGAGGGAGTGTTATTTCCAAATTCCTTGAGAAGTATTTTCCACTCACATGTGGTTTTGATTTTTCTTTCAAATGTTTATGACTTACCCCCAAAATATAGGGAATTTATGTGTCTGGCTTAAAAAATGCTTAAGGAGGATTTCGTCTCTGGGGAATAGATGCATATGGCCATCAAAGGGTATAGTCTTTGTGGATTAGAGGCTTGGATCAAGGACCTATTCCCAATGAAACATCTCAATGAGAGAATGGGTTTTTTTTGTTTATATGACTATTTAAAACTAGGTTGGAAGGTAGGAATCTATAATTATTTAGAAGAGAGTGTTGGAGATTTTCCAGCAAGCTAGTGCTGACTGTATGTTTGTCATTGATGACAACATATGGTAAGTAGCATGCGTGGAAGACTTATGTAGTAATATTTTAGTATATGTAGCATGGACAAGTTATCAGCATGATATCATGGATGTAGAGGTTAACTATTAGTACGGACAGTTATATAGCAGCTTGTGTCAGCAGTGTTCTTGATAGAGTTACATGCAATGTTCTATGAATGATTGTCTGTATAGTTATCATGGAGCCTTGCAAATTTGGATATATGATGGAGACATGTTAGTGATGTTACATTTATGGACATAGAGTCTGATGATCAGTAGAAGTGAAGTTATGTTGTCTCTATTCACCAGTAGTAGTTTCCTGTGTTCATTTAGAAGAGCCGACAGAGATTTTTTTAGTACAAGAGTTGCTCTTATCATTTCGGTATGCACCCTTGGATTAGTTCTTGGAGAAGAGTTAGTAATGTTTGGTTAAGAGTGCATGATGTAATTCAGCTTGAGGAGAAAGTTTCAGTTACTTTGGTAGAGCCAATAGTGTGTAGCATGCGTCTACATTTATTAATATTGGGCAGGTCCTAGAATGTGTTGCGTGCTTAGTTGATTGACAAAATTATTATTGGATTATGTTATGGTTTCTCTAATATGATTTCAAGGTGGTTCTAATAGGCTAACTTGATTATATAATTTAGAGGAAAGATATTTATAGGCAGTCATTTGTGATTGCTAAGGTATGGTTCAGAGTTGATTGTGAAGAGCAGAGCAGAGTGTGCAAAGTGTTGAGCCATTAGTAGAAGGTCTATGTGACCAAGTAAAGTGTTTGTACTATACATTGGAACTGATCCAGATAGTAGGTCAACACACAGTTCACCAAGATCCAGATATAGTGTGTATCTATTATTCAGAAGGTTGTAGTTTTCACTCATTTGAGTAGTGTGCTCTTAGATAGTGCATCCTCACCCCTAATAGGGTTAATTGTAAAAGACTCCTAATTGGGTCCGACCCTTGACTAGGTCACTGTACTAAATGCATTGTAAAGACAACTCCTAACAGGGTTAAGGATCTTCTAGCAAGGATCATAATACGCTACTGCAGATTATTAGTGAGTGTCAATTCCCATCGGGGTTTTTACCTATTTGGGTTTCCACGTAACCAAAATATTGGTGTTGTGTTCAAGTGTTCTTTCATTGTGTTTATGCTTTATGTTTAAGTATACTTAATTGGATAAAGAATTGAAACTTGTAGATAACTGATTCACCCCCCCTCTCAATTATCTCTTGGGACTATTCCTAACAATTGGTATTAGAGCCAAGTACCTTGAAGAGAAAGTTTAATAGCTTGAGGTTGATCAGATGACATTCTTCAGAAAAGAAAGTCCTAAGTTTGATGGAGATAATTATCTTGATTAGAAGAACAAGATGGTGACACATTTGCAATGCATTGCTTTTGAAGTTTTTGATGTAACTATCAAAGATGTCAAGATCCAAACTTTGGTAGACCTTACAAAGGATGAAGCTACTACAAAGCACAAGGAATTGTTTCATCAAAATGCAATAGCCAAAGAGGCCCTTATCAATGCCCTATCTGATAGTGAGTTTTTAGAGATAAAGAAAGTAGATACAGCCCACAAGATATGGAAGCACCTAGAAGACATATTTGAAGGAGATAAACAAGAAAAGGATGCATGTAGAAAAAATTGGAAGAAAAGATACAATGCATTAGAGATGTTACCTGAAGAAAACATTAGAGCTTACAACCAAAGGATTAATGAAGCAGTTGCAGGAATTAGGAACAATGGTGGAGAGATCTCGAAAGAATACATTATGGATAAGTTGATGACCACTCTCATAGTAGAGTATAAAAATAAGATCAAAATCCTTGATGAGACCATGCAGCTTACATCAAATTTCAAAAGAGAGACCTTGATCAGAAAATTTTTAGCTTTTGAGATTTCAAAATTGAAGACAAAACCTAAAAGTGAAATAGCCTTCAAAGCATCAGTCCATGGTAAGAAATCTACAAGCACTTCTAGTAATTTTGATGATGATGATGATAAGGAAACACTAGATGATTTCATTTCTATGATTGCTAAAAGAGAAAAGAAAGGAAAAGGGAAATATGAAGGTCAACTACCATTTAAATGCTTTTCATGTAATAAGATTGGTCATTTTGCATCTAAGTGTCCTACAAGAGTTAAAAGGTACCAGAATAACTACAAGCCTAAGTATAAAAAGGAATGCTATTATGCTAGAGATGGAGTATTAGATGAAGAATTAGTAGAAGAAGAAATTGGATTCATTTCTCTTGAAGATGAAAAGGATTCACAAGAATTAGCTCTGATTTGACAAGCTGACATTAGGACAGATTGGATCATTGAGAATGGTTGCTCACATCACATGAAAAGAGACAAAGATAGTTTTGTTCATTTGGATAGACACAAAGGAGGCATGGTTATATTTGGAGATAACACTCCCAAACCCATCATTGGTAGAGGAGACATCACCTTGGATGGAAAGAATATCATTGATGATGTTCTTTATGTTGATGGTTTGAAACATAACATAATAAGTGTTGGATAGTTACTTGACAAAGGTTACAGATTGGAATTCAATGAAAATAAGTGCATCATTAACAACAAAGAAGGAGAAATGATTGCATCAGGATAAAAAACTAAAGGTAATGTTTTTCAGCTTAATCCATAAGCAAGTTGTTTTGTTGCTAAAGTAGATGACAGTTGGTTATGGCACAAAAGACTATGTCATATCAACTTTGATAACATAGTAAAGATTAGTAATGTTAAGGCAGTAAGAGACCTACCTAGCATAGAAAAGCTAGTTGATACTATATGCAGGGAATGTATAATGGTAAAGCATGTGAGGAATTCATTCAGGAGTAAGCATAACTCAACACAGAACAAGTTGGATCTGATTCATATAGACCTATGTGGACCAAATCAAACAAGATCATACTATGGTGAAAGGTATTTCATTTTATTTGTAGATGATTATTCTAGAATGATGTGGGTTGTGTTCTTGAAAGATAAGTCATAAGCATTTGAGAAGTTCAAAGTATTCAAAGCTAAGGTTGAGAATGAATCTAGACTAAAGATAAAGTGTCTAAGATCAGATAGAGGAGGAGAATTCACCTCTGACAGATTCTATGAGTACTATGAAGAACATGGCATAAAAAGCTAGTTAAGTGCACCTAGAACCCTTCACTAGAATGTGATTGTAGATAGAAGGAATAGGATCATCCTTGATATAGTGCACACCATCATGATTGAAGGAAAAGTTTCACACACCTATTGGAGAGATGTAGTCAATACAACAGTCTATACCATCAATAGATTTCAATTAAGGCCTGGCGCGGACACGAAACCTTATGAGCTATGGTTTGGTAATGTTCCCACAGTAAAATACTTAAGAATCTTTGGAAGCAAGTGCTACATCAAGAGGGATGAAGTAGTAGGAAAGTTTGATGCAAGAAGTGATAAAGAAAGATACCATGATTACTCATCTATGATTGAAGAAGAACCCAAACCCTCCACTAGTGAGACAGTTGTTGAAGAAATGTTTGATAGTATTGATGTGTTATTCAATGATCTTGAGACAAGTGAAGAAGAAACTCCTAAGGCAGATGAGACAATGTCACCTAAAGCTCCAAAATTTACATCTAGATATCATTCTAAGGATGACATCATTGGAGATTAGAGCGGAAAAGTCACAACAAGATCAAAAGTAGAGAGTTCTGCAAGCAATGAGGAGGTATGTTTACTATCTCATATTGAACCCTTAAGTTTTGTAATATGTACTTGAACCTATATGGAGGTATTGGTTGATCTATTATATTCTGGATAGGATTGAGGGTTTTCTTCACCTGATTCTTTCCCCCATTAGCTCCTGAATTAGGCTTTTATAAATATTTTAATAAAATCTGTAGTGCTCCATCAATTTTATAAAAAAAAGAAGATTTTATGTCTCTTAAATATATTTAATATAAATATAGGTTTCCAACAAGAGGTTGAGTCCACTTTTTTTTCCAAAAAGTGGAACTGTTTTACCTATTCTTTCAAATTTTTCATATTTGACCTAAATATTTGAAGCACTTGGAGATTGAATCTTAAAACAAGTAGGTAATAGAAGTTGTATTAATCTAAGTCTAATTTCCAAATATATAATTTGAATACCCAGATGATAAAATTTCATTTTTAATAGGCATCTCTAAAAATCATATTTTAAAAGTCCCTATTTTAGGACCATACTATGCTTGTGTATGCCAAGAAAAAAATGACCTAAATGAAACTATTTCTCTGAATCCTTTTGGGGAATTGTATGTAACATAGTTAAGATTGATGACAATAATTTTTTGCATTTTTTTATTGGGCATAACTGTTATTTTTAAAAACTCTCGTGTATGAAAAGCATAATTTGCCCAAAACATATCATTTTTAATTTGTTTTTCTAAATGTGTAAATTTTTCTCTATTTTGATGTCATATAATTTTTTTAGCAAGAAACTTTCAAATAAAAAGTTACTATTCAATAAAAACAAAGCTTGTTATCTCTACTTTGTAGACCCATTTCAATAGAAATTTAATGAAAAATAGAAAACTTAATCAAATTTAAAAACAAATTGCATATTTGAAATCTGCACATTTTTATCTATGATGGTTTTTTTTTTCAAAAAATTCTAAAGAAAATCTATTCCGATTTGTGGCCAAAGCATGTTTTTTATTTGCAGATTGAGATGGCCCCTAAGGTTTAGGTCAGACCATATCTAAAGCTAGGGGTCAGTTCACCAAGACTTTTCCCAAGGCTAAAACCAAAGCAATTTTAGGTGTAAAATTTGAAATTTTAAGGACTAGGGTCCTATATTACAAACATTACCCCATTTTAGGATTGTGACCACGTTACTTTTTATATACGTTGGTAATTTGGAGAAAATGGAATGGGGACCTTAGAAATGGGGTAACGTTCCTAAAATGAAACATGACCCCATTTTGAAATAAGGAAACATTCCATAAAATGGAATGCTACCCCGTTTCAAAGTGGGGTAGCATTTCATTTTTGTCAGTTTTTAATTTTTTTTAATGAGAATTAGATAATTTAATCTAATGTCCTAAGGGGTTGTAGGTCATAAGGGGTCACAATGGGTCCTAGGACCATTTAGAACTGATTATGAACCCTTAGGTCCCATTATAACATATAAATGGTCTTAGAAGATATTAATGAGTCCTAAGAGGTCCTAGTACCCATTAATGGGCCTACTTAGAAGCTAGTTTGGATCAAAGAGGAAGGGATCATGCTTTAAAGTGGGGTGAATTTTGTTGAAAATGACATAATGGATCCTAAGGGATTCTAATTGGTCCTAAGGGGTTCTAAGGGTTTTTAGGACCCATTAATGAGTCCCAAGGAGCCCTAAATGGTCCTAGGACCCATTTACATGTTAGGATTGAGTAATACTGAGAGGGGGGTGAATCAGTATTACAAAACTTTTTCTTTAACTTTAAACAATTATAAATAATCCAAAGTAATGTAGAAATGAAAAGAACATATAAGCATAACACATTACTCATGACACCATGATTTGTTCTCGAGGAAACCTTGATTAAAGGGAAAACCCCAGTGGGGATGGCACCCACAAATATGCACTAAAGTATAATGTCCCTATTAAGAGATCTAGCCATGTTAGGAGCTGATTGTTACATAGTACATTTCCTTGCTAGAGGATTACAAAAACCCTATTAGGGGCATACAAAACACCTGGTTAAAGGTGGTGAGCACACTACTCTTACAATTAATACTGTCCCAAAAATAGTTCACAAAAGGGAACAATACAAGCACTTATCTTGCTTAGATAGTTCCAGTTATAGCTTTGCCTCCTAATGATCTTTCATCTAACTTTTAATATCTTTTTCACATCATGCTCATCATCCTTCTATAACAAAAGTAATATGTATTTATACAAAACTAGCCTTCTAGTCGGCTCCACAAAATGTCATATGTAACATAGTAAAAACTTGTGCAAATGATATATATGGAGTCAGCGCTCTTATATTACTAAAGAGTCAACACTAAAATTTATTCTCATGACTTAGCACATTATCATATTCATCATGCTTTCCTTAATCATCACAACTATTCATGTACCCTGATATGTAGTTTTACTATATTTGCATATCTTCTGAACACTATATCTTATACACCAACTATCCAAAAATTATGCGATCGTAGCTAAAGCATTTACATGTACTAAAATACCTCTAGTTAACTTCACAAACCATAATACCTTATATGTCTTCATCGCTAACCAAAACTGTGGCACTATACCCTGTTTTCCTGATTCTGGACTTAGTCATTTTCATGACTGTGAATCGAATGGCAATCTCCACAACATGTGATCATACTTACATAAGTGTTGCTATAAATGAAAACCATTAGAAGATTTATAGTACCCCAAAACATCACATGCCAACAATCTCTCCCTTTGGCATTGATGGCAACACTTAGAAAAATGACTAAGTTTCACAGAGTACTTCTCTCCTTTTCCTTCTCTTTTTCTTCCTCTCCCTTTGAAATCAATGGAAAAGGTGATCTAGTTTTTACTTACCAGATTTAAGACATCATGGAAGGATGTTTCCAAGGTCTTAATCTCCTCAACCCATGAACTTATCAGTAGCTCACTGACATGGATTAACCCATTCAGTGCATATGATGCTATCTCTATAGCCTTAAGCTCAGTGAGAGTAGATACTGTCATTGAACTTTCAACCTTTATCATCTCAGAGAGATGAGTCTCCAATGTTGAGAGCTTTGGAATTAATAGGTGTCTTAGCACACCAAATCTGTTAGCAACTCTCCCTTTCTCCATTTGTAGTACCCTTATGTTTTCTAGTAATCTGGATGTTTCTTTGTCAATTTCTTCCACATTTTGTGAGGACGACTCACAACTATCCATTATTCTATCAAGAATAGCCTTGTCTTTTGCTATGGTCTCCTCTTCATTTTTCAAGTATCTTAAAGGATTTATGCAATGGATATAAAGTTTTCTTCCTTGTGTCACACAGCTCTTGGCTTTAAGAGTGGTAGCCTTAAGAATATCTAAGTCCCATGAGATGGACTTATGAACTTCACTTATCTTATTTTCCAAGAAATTTCTTTTAGCCTTTTCCTCTGCTATTTTTAGCAATGAGTCAAAGTGACTATCAAAGCTATCTAGTACTGCACTTATATTCTTAGTTTCATCCTTGTCTCTTAGAGTGAGTGGAGAGGGTAGCAACATATTTATTATTTCTACTGCCCTACCCATTGTCTTGGTTCTTTTGTCTCCTTTTTGAGTTGATCTCTCCTTAACTTTAGCAAATGCCATGAATGAGAGTCTCATTAGTTCATCTTCATCCATGCTATCCAGATTAGAATTTACTAGTTTGGCAACACTTGCCAACATAAGGGATGAATCAAGTCTGATTCCAGTGGTCTCCTCTACCTTCGGTTGATTTCCTTGATGTTCTTCTTGGTGCAACTCCTTCTCCTGTACTTTTTCTTCTGATTTCCTTTCTTGTGTCTGTTCCTGATCTTTGACTTCCATCGCATTGTCCATCTTATCCATAAATGGATTATTTATATCCTGCGAAGTGTCAAGGCTAACTGGCACACCAGTGACAAAGAAGTCTGGTTGCAAGTTAACTTGAGCACTTGTATCCATTGATTGTGAACTCTCTCCTAAACCCAGGGACATAGGTTTAGCCATCTTAGGAGGTGATACCTTTTTAGGTAAGATATTCATTGGAACTTGATCTAGTGCCTTTTGAGTATCATCAATTACCTCATCATATTTTCTAGCCATGATCTTGACTAGCCTAGTCTTTGTTCTTAGAAGAGGCTTTAGTGCCTTTATGATTCTTTCTCTTTCTTGAATGGATACAACTGGAAACATATCATCAATTGTCTTGTTTCTTATGTTCTCATCTTTTGAATGCACGAACTATTTTCTTATTTCCAGTTTGCTGTAGAGATCTTTGGGAACACTTGCTTCAATTTCTAATAAATTTTTCTTGAAAACTAATAGGTGCTCTATGATAGTATCTTCAATGATTTCCTAATCTTCAGGGCTATATCTCTCATAATATTTATTTATAGTTGATAGATTTCCATCTTTGACGGCTCTCTTTTGAAGTGCTTTCATATCAGGTTTCCACAAGATTTGTGATTTCTTTTGAGTCACCTTGTCTTCCTCCTTTTCTATTGTCTTCTTTTCCTTTTTCCTCCTCTCTTCTTCTATTTCTTTCTTACTTAGACTTATCTATTTATCCATCCTTATAGATTTTCTAGGGTCAATTTTAGGCATAACCTTTTGAGTCTCATCTTTTTGTGTATCAACAATAGTAATAGTAGGAACTACTGATATCTCAGATGGATTAGGTGCATCAATAGCTATGCTAGAAGATGCCTCCATTTTGGCTCTTATATTCTTCAATTGTTCCTGAGTGATTCCCACCTTCGCAGTAATGTCTTCAACAATTTTGCTAACCTTCCTTTTTCTTGTTAGCTTTTCTTGTTCTTCTTTTACTTTCTCATACTTTTCTCTGTAGGTGCCCCATCTTTCCTAAGTAGTGTCTTTTTCTACTACAAGTACATGCTCTACTTGCATGGTTAGTACTTTAGCACTTACCTCATATCCCATGGGATAGCACCACTTGGTTCTGGGTTCAACTGCCTTGAAGCAGACACAATCTATTTCAACCATGAAACATATGGTATCTTCATACTTTTCCACTAACTCTTCTAGTATCTTGTACCTTTCTTTTATATGTCTTTGTAGTATTTTTTTCATAGCAAATAATTCACCATCTACCCAGTCCTTTTTCTATCTTCTATAGCTTTCTGATATTTGAATTCCTATAGGTACATCACTCTTCCATGCTCTGGGATGCATGCTAGGAAAGTTATGAACAACATGAATATACATGTGAACTAGTAGTGATCCAAACCTAAATGCTTTGGTTTTGTCTTTCTTAATACTTTTGATGTTATCTAGAAACTATTGTGCCAATATTTCACAAAGATTGTATTGTTTGTTTTCCTTGATCATTCTATAGGCCATCATGATGACTCTAGCTGAAATAGAGTTTGATTTGCTACTGTGAAACACCTTGTATCCTAGCAACATTGCCACTAATCTAACATCTTTTAAGTATATGTCATTTACTACCATTGCCCTCTTATTCCATTTAGAATGAGTCAGGATTTCTGCCTATTTCTTTAGGTTCTTTTCTGCCATAGGTAAGGCTCCTTCATTGTCAAGATCTATGATCTCATGAATCATCTGTGCACAATTTTTTGTAGGTTGTTCACCAATCCACAAAAACTGATCATGAATTCTACTGAGAATGATTTTAAACCATTCGACCTCTAAGAATTCTGCTAGATGGGTCAAATTAAAGATTGATTGATCCTTTAGATGTTTAAATTCTTTTGAAAAGGATCCATCAACTTCTATCATTTTGTCTAACTCACTATAGATGTTAACATCTCCAATCATCTCATATTTATAGTGAATGTATGCCCTAATGTCTTCTACATGCAACACACCTATGAGGGTTTGAGAAAATGCCCCTTCTAGATCATCCTCACAGGATTTGTATGGGTTCCTTTTGAACTTATACCTAGGTCTGTCTACCACATCATAGATTATTGGTACATCCATGAATTTTAGAGAGATTAGGTCTAAATACCTTAAATGCGTACAAATCCAATGCTTGACTTAATGTGAACACCAAGTCTCTTTGCTAGATTACTACTTTTCCTTCACACTTATGCTCTCCTTATTCACTGATCAAAAAGTGGTGGAGAAATGAAGTCATTTGAGTCTTTTATTCATCGCAAGTTGAGTGTGTGTAATAAACACAGGTAGCTCAACTTCTCATGCCATCCGGTCAATGAAAAACTCACAAACATAGAAGATGAATCTTCAAGTGTTGCAATCTCATCCATAGATTCTCGAACATCTGTACATATCATAGATAAGCTCGCATGAGCTTATTCCACTCATACAGGGGCTGGATATTTTCTGTTGTCTTCATCCACTGCTCCCCATAAGGCCATGAGGCCTTCTAGGTTGATGCCTCAAAGGATTCATCATGCGAAGATACAACATCACATGCTGTCTCTCCCTGAACCATAGCCTTATTTAGAACTTTTACTTGCCATGTCTTTTCAATTTTTGATTTCTTGTTTTCACTTATGTAATCATTTAAGCTTTTTCCATTGTCACTAATATTTTTTCTTATGACTATAGGTGGTGGTGTTTCTGATTCATTGAATATTCTTGGTCCTCTTCTATTGTTATCTACATTGTATCTACAAAACTTCACAATGTGACTTGGATTATTGCATTTGTAACAGATAGGTGGTCCTCTTCTATCTTGACTGGTCTGTAGCTTACAGTACCTTGCTATGTGTCCAAAGTTGTTGCACTTCTGACATATGATTTTGGTTGCAGTTTCTTCTTTGATATAGTCTTCCTTGTACCTAGATTGATCAGGTTTTCTACAATCTACCTTTTTGTGTCCATACTCATAGCAATTAAAATAGTAGCTAGTAAAGGGTTTAGAATTACCATTACTTCTGTAGTCTCTTTTCATGTGACTAACTTTGTTGCATCCAAAACATCTACCTCTGAAGGGTCTAAATTATTCTCTATAATCTTCATTTGTAGATCTTTCTTTTGGAATAGATTTTTCTTCATTCTTGGCTTCATTTGGTTCTTCTTGAGTTTTAGAACTTCAAACTTCAATTGGTCCACTTATGTTACCTTTAGTTCTTTGTTCATTGTTCTTGTCATTTCTTATGTGTAACTCCTCAATAAGTAGTTTGGCTTGAGTGAGTTCACCTTTGATGACATGATTGTAATTATCCAATTCTTGATATTTATCTTTGCAATGCTCAAGTTTAGTCTTCATATTATCTATCTGAAGGTTGGCTTTTTTAAGTGACTCTTCAACTTTATTTCTCTCATCTTTCTCATTTTGAATCTCCTTGATCATCAAGAGATTGATTTGTTCCTTTTCTTACTCCAGCATCTTTACTTTGTCTGATGTGTCATTGTCAGGGATTTCTTTGATTTTCTCCATAAGGTCTTATCTTTGATCTTTTATAGTCATAAGTTGTTCTTTGAGTTTCCTCATGAAACCTTCTACTCTTCTTAATTTGAATTTCAGTTCACCATTTTTAGCTTTCATCTTATCCAGATCTTTAAGTGTAGCTTCAAAGTTTACTTGAAAGTCTTCTGAATCCATTCTGATCTCCCTTAAGTTGTTAAGCTTTCTCTCAAAGGGCCAATGGCTTTGATACCAATTGTTAGGATTGAGTAATACCGAGAGGGGGGTGAATTAGTATTACAAAACTTTTTCTTCAACTTTAAACAATTTTAAATAATCCAAAGTAATGTGGAAATGAAAAGAACATATAAGCATAACACATTACTCATGACACCATGATTTGTTCTCGAGGAAACCCTGATTAAAGGGAAAACCCCAGTGGGGATGACACCCACAAATATGCACTAAAGTATAATGTCCTTGTTAAGAGATCTAGCCTTGTTAGGAGCTGATTGTTACATAGTACATTTCCTTGCTAAAGAATTACAAAAACCCTGTTAGGGGCATACAAAACACTTGGTTAAAGGTGGTGATCACACTGCTCTTATAATTAATACTATCCCAAAAGTAGTTCACAAAAGGGAACAATACAAGCACTTATCTTGCTTAGAGATTTCTAGTTATAGCTCTTCCTCCTACTGATCTTGCATTTGACTTCTATTATATTTTTCACATCATGCTCATCATCCTTCTATCACAAAAGTAATATGTATTTATACAAAACTAGCCTTTTAGTCAGCTCCACAAAATGTCATACTTAACATAGTAAAAAATTGTGCAAATGATATATATGGAGTTGGCACTCTTATATTACTAAAGAGTCAACACTGAACTTTATTCTCATGACTTAGCACATTATCATATTCATCATGCTTTCCTTAATCATTGCAACTATTCATGTACCATGATATGCAGTTTTACTATCTTCGCATAGCTTCCAAACACTATATCTTATACACCAATTATCCAAAACTTATGTAATATTAGCTAAAGCATTTACATGTACCAAAATACCTCTAGTTAACTTTGCAAGCCATAATACCTTGTATGTCTTCATCGTTAACCAAAACTGTGGCACTGTACCCTATTTTCCTAATTCTGGACTTAGTCATTTTCATGATTGTGAATCCAATGGCAATCTCCACAACATGCAATCATTATTACATAAGTGTTGCCATAAATGAAAACCCTTAGAAGATTTCTAGTACCCCAAAACATCACATGCCAACATTACATAAATGGGTCCTAGGATCCCTAAGGACCCCTTAGGAACCCTTATGATATATAATAGGTATGATGGGGTCCTAATACATACTAAGGGGTTTTAAGGGGCTGTAGGACCCATCAATGAGTCCTAAGGGGTCCTAAATGATCCTAGGAATCATTAATGGGTCCTATAACCCCTAAGGACCCCTTATAATACATAATGGGTCCTAATATGTACTATTAGGTCCTAAGGGGATGTATGACCCATTAATGGGTCTTAAGAGTCCCTATATGGTCCTAGGACTCATTAATGGATCCTAAAACCCTAAGGACCCCTTAGGACCTCCTATGATACATAATGGGTCCTAAGGTGTCCAAATGCATACCGAGGGGTCTTAAGGGGTCATAGGACCCATTAATGAGTCCTAACAGGTCGTAAATTATCCTAGGTCTCATTAATGGATCTTACGACCCCTAATAACTCCTTAGAACCCCTTATAATACATAATAGGTCCTAAGGGGCCCTAATGCATACTAAGGGGTCCTAAGGGTTCGTAGGACCCATTTATGAGTCCTAAATGGTCCTAGGACTTAGTAATGATCCTAAGTAGTCTAAATGCAATCTAAGAGGTCCTAAAAGGTTCTAAAAGGTTGTGGAATACATTAATGAGTCCTAAGGGGTCCTAAATGGTCCTAGGGACCATTAATGGACCCTACAACCCCTAAGGATCCCTTATGATACATAATGGGTCTGATGGGGTCCTAAGTGGTAGTAAGAGGTTCTAAGGGGTCATATGACCTATTAATGAGTCCTAAGGGGTCCTAAATGGTCCCAAGACTCATTAATGGGTCAATTAACTCATAAGGACCCATTATAATACATAATGTGTCCTAAGGAACTTCATAATGGGTCCTAAATGGTTCTAGGACCCATTAATGTGTCCAACAACCCCTAAGGACCGATTACAACCCCTTATGATGCATAATGGGTCCTAAGGTGTTCTAATATGTACTAAGGGGTCCTAAGGGGTCTTATGACCCATTAATGTGTCCTAAGGGGTCATAAATAGTCATAGGTCTCACTAATGGGTCATACCACCCCTAAGGACCCCTTAGGACCCCTTATAATTCATAATGGGTCCTAAGGGGATGTAATGCATACTAAAGAGTCTTTAGGAGTCATAAGGGGTCGTAGGACCCATTAATGAGTTGGTTCTAAATGGTTTTAGGACTCGTTAATGATTTCTACTACCCCTAGGGATCCATTAGGACCCCTTATGATACATAATGGGTCTTAAGGGGTCCTAATGCATACTAAGGGGTCCTAGGATGCGCATTAATGGGTCCTAAATGGTCCTAGACTTGTTAATGGGTCTTGAGAGTTCCTAATGCATACTAAGGGGTACTAAGAGGTGTTAAGACTCATCAATGAGTCCTAAAGGTTCCTAAATGGTCCTAAGACTCATTAATGAGTTGTATGACTGATAAGGACCCATTAGGACCCCATATAATACATAGTGGGTGCTAGGGGGTCCTAATGTGTACTAAGGTGTCTGAAGGGGTACAAAGGGGTTTTATGACCTATTAATGTGTTGTAAGGGGCCCCAAATGATCCAAGGACTCATTAATGGGTCCTATGAGCCCTTAAGACCCCTTATGATACATAATGAGTCCTAATGCATACTAATTTGAGTCCTAGGACATAATAATTGGTCCTAAAGTATCCTAAATGGTCCTAGGACTCATCAATGGGTCCTAAAACCCCTTAGGACCCTGTACAATACAAAATGGGTCTTAAGGGGTCCTAATGGGTACTTACATGTCCTAGGAAACTTTAATGAGTCCTAAGGGGTCCTAAATGGTACTAGGACTCATTAATGTTTCCTACGAGCCCTTAGGACCTCATGACCCCTTATGATACATAATGGTTCCTAAGGGGTCATAATGCATACTAAGGGGTCCTAGGACACATTAATGGCTCGTACGACCCCTTAGGATCCCTTGTGATATATAATGGTTCCTAAGGGGTCCAAATACATACTAAGAGGTCCTAGGACACATTAATGGGTCCTAATTGGTCCTAATTGGTCTTAGGATGCATTCATGGGTCCTAAAACCCCTTATGACCCCTTATGATACATAATGGGTCCTAAAGGGTCCAAATATGTACTAAGGGGTCCTATGACACATTAATGCATCCTAAATGGTCCTAGGACTCATTAATGATTTCTAAAAACCTTTAAGACCTCTTATGATACAAATGGTGTCCTGGTGTGGTACTAAGGACTCCTTAGAAACATTAATGGGCTCTAAGGGGTCCTAAATGGTTCTACAACTCATTAATGGGTCCTATGACCATTAAGGATCCTTTATGATACATAGTGGGTCCTAATGGGTACTACTAGGTTCAAGAAACATTAATGAGTCCTAAGGGGTCCTAAATGGTCCTATGACTCATTAATGGGTTTGATGACTCCTTAGGACCCCTTATGATACATAAGCAGTCCTAATGTGTACTTAGGGGTCCTAAGGCACAAGAATGGGTCCTAAATGTTCTTTAGACTCATCAATGGGTCCTACGATCCCTTAGGATCCCTTAGGACCCCTTACAATATATAATGGGTCCTAAATGTTCTTTGGACTCATCAATGGGTCCTACGACCCCTTAGAACCCCTTACAATACATAATGGGTCCTAAGGGGTACTAATGGGTACTAAGGGCTCCTAGGAAACATTAATGGGTCTTAAATTGTCCTAGGACTCATTAATGTTTCCAATGACCCCTTAGGATCCCTCATGATACATAATGGGTCATAAGGAGTCATAATGTGTACTAAGGGGTCCTAGGATAGATTAATGGGTCCTAGATTATTCTAGAACTCATTAAGGGTCCCATGACCCCTTAGGACCCCTTATGATACATAATGGGCCTTAAGGGGTCCTAATGCATACTAAGGGGTCCTAGGACATATCAATGGGTGCTATGAGGTGCTAGATATTCCTAGGACCCATTAATTATTAGATAAATGGGGGGGGGGGGGGGGGGTGAATCAGTTAATTCTAGTTATCCTATAGTCCCAAATCTCCTAGATGTATATATTCAAACTTTTCAATCAAATAATCAATTCAATAAGTTATTAATAATATCTTTCTCTTCATCTACCGATTGATAGTTAATTTAGTACTATTTTAGCGATCTAAATAGTTATAAAATGTGTAAAGTAAATTAACAATTCAATCACATCACATACACATAAAACATATATTTTTAACATGGAAACTAGGTGTTAGGGGGAAAACCCACTTGGGACCGGTAACCCAAAATAATTCACTCTTATGAAGTGAGCTTGGTTAGGAGCCAACCCTATCAAATGTTACAAAACACACTATAATGCATGACCTGGTTAGAGGATTTATCACTAACAGTTCTCCCTTGACTGACATTCACTATGGGGTCAACAAGAAAACAATCAACATTCATTGAATGTCATATTGAAATATAAAAGATTGTTAAGTCCCACTTGGTTAAGAGATTTTGCTGTAACAATGATTAAACTAATACAGTAATGATCTGATTCAAATAGAACTAAGATTTGCAAATTTTCAGATCTATGCTAAGCTCAAAATACCTCCTCTGATCAATAAAATATTCATTCCTTCATACCCACCAACTTCATTCCACTCAGTGAATAGTTCTTTGACACTCAGTAATGTCTGTAGCTCAATTCAGTTCTATCTTTTAACCAGTTTGATTAGTGGTGCATGAAACAATCCTTTCATGCAAATTCTCCCATAGTATCAATAATCCTAGACTCAATAATGAATCTCATGTCTCTTTAAATAGACAACATAAACCAGTTTCTTCTCATCTATTGATTTTGCCTCTTAATCTTCATTGTTCATTTTACTGCTTTAACTTTCCTCAAAAATTGTGTCTATAAAATGTTTCATTCTCCTTCATCCCATCAATATTGAATTTTTTCAGTCGTTAGATCATCATAACAAACTCTATCTTCTACTTCAAAATCATAAGAAATTATCTAGATCATCAATTCAGTTGGCCGCAATAAACTTTATTTATTTCTTTAACTTGGTGAATACCCAAATGTGTTGGTGAATACCTTCTTGGTTAATACTATACACGATATACACTACACAGCTCGGTGTATACATAAATCTTTAATTACCGACCACATAAACTTGTTCAATTTTTTTTTTTTTTGATGAATAGAGACCTTTCAATTAAAAGAAATTAAAGATACATATTCACAAAAAAAAAGCCGGGGGATATATTAAATCACCCCGCAGTGTTCAAATGGTAGAGCCAGAAACAACAAGAACTATTCACCAAAAAAAACTCAAAAGGTCCTCAGGCCGCAAGAGCAGGAGCAAAGGGCGGAGGATCTTTGTCATCTGATCCCCACTTATCAGTGGGATTGGCAGGCTCATCCGGAAGCACCCAACCAGCTTCATCAGTATTTTCTTTTTCTTTTTCTTCTTCCTCCCTGGGTGGGGAGATAGCAAGTGTCAAGCAGGGGAATTTGGAGGAGGTGGCCAGAAGCCAATCTCGCCCACGGTGAGCACCAGAAGGGGCTGACTGCGCCTGCGCATGTGACCACCCAGACTACCACGGAGGCGGAGAAGCCGAACGGCGTCACCAACCATCTCCACCACCTCTCAGAGAGTGCTAGCGAGGGGCCTAGGATCATGGCGTGTGGGAGCGGTGCACAGAGGAGCTGCGCCCGCGGCGGTGACCTCTAGGAGGTGTACCCTCAGCAGAGATAGCATCTAGAGGCACCTGAGCCACTGTACAGGGAGCATTGCCCCAATGAGAGATCAGCTCCTGCAGGTGAGCCACCTCTAAAGCCACTTTATTAGCTTGGACTTGAATCTACATCATAACATTATTACATATGCAAGCTTTGTTAAACATAGCAACATTAGTATCAAGAGAGCTGTGGGAAAATATAACAGCATTTCTATCTTTCCAAAGATTGAACAAAATCTCCATCCTGAAAGTATGCCAAATTTGGGTAAACTTGGAGGGGAGTCTGGGAGAGTCTCCTAAGACAATCATATGCCAAGAGAAGGGCTCAGGCCGGAAAGGTTTGAAAAAATCATGGATCCACTACCAATATTGTTGAGCTCTCCTACAGAACCAAAAAATGTGAAGAAAGGTCTCAGGGTGACCACAAAATGGACAGCGAGGGTCATGAACTCCCAAATGTTTGAGCCTAGGGCCAAATGGGAGACCCTGAAACAAAAGACACCAAGTAAAGAGAGCCATCTTGGGTTCTATAATGGTGGTCCAGACAGTATGGAAATGAGAGCTCCAGTGGGAAGTGGCCGAATGAAGATGCCATCTCTGGTTTAGAATATCCACCATCGGAAGATGCGGGGATAACCACCTATACCCAAGCCTTGGCTTGTAATTGCTGAAAGGCATGGTAGGATACCATTTCCAATCCCTCCACCATGGCCTATTAGCCTGAATGCCAATCTTGTGGAGTAGATTGGTAGGAATGGCCGAAACCAAAAGATCAAAAGTTGAGCGATCAGAACTTGCCAGCTGAAATTGCACCTGCATATCCTCCCAAGATCGGAGCCCCATAGAGACTCTGGAAAAAAGATCCTTGGGAGTCCGAATGCCACGTTTAAAAAAATGTAGAGCACTAGCCCCTTGAGTTTTGGCCAAGGGTATACCTTGTATGAAGAATAAAGGAGACCACCAAAGATTCTGCTGATTGAAAGAAAGCCCATTACGAAAAGCATTACCATCCCATCGAAGCCAGGGCTTTATAGCTTCCCAAGCTTTCCAAATGCTCTTGATGATGAAGGTGCCCTGGATTTGAACAGGTTCTCTCATAGTGAGCAAGGTTTGGAGACCAAGACCTTTCCAGGCGGGCCGGTGAACCGGAAACTCGGCGGAGATGCAATGTCTGACAAGAATTTTCCATGCCTCATTGCCAGACAGAGCTCTAATAATCCACTTCGCACAAAGAGCAAGCCCTTGCTTCTGGGTGGAGAGAAGGCCCAAGCCTCTAGAGTCACGGGGAAGGCAGCAATATTCCCAAGCAACCCTATGAAACCCATGACCATCCGCACTAGAAGCCCAAAGAAAATCCCTGAGCAGGTGCTCAAGCTTGAGATAAGAGGCCTTAGACGGAGCCCAACAAGAAGAATAATAAACATGAGTAGCAGCCAGCACTTTCGAACAAATCTGGAACTTCCCTGCAAGAGAGAGCAGTTTGGTAATCCAGTAGTGCAACTTTTTCTCAATTTTAGCAAGAACAACATTCCATAAATCCATAGCAGAGCCATGGAAGGCAAAAGGGATGCCTAGGAAGCAAAAAACTTCTCCATGTTGCACCCATTTCCAGTCAAAGCTGGCAAGCCAGGGCAGAGCTGGAAGAAAGGATTGTTTGAAACAAAGCATTTTGCACCATTGAATGGCCGATCCAGAGGCTTGACAAAAGGTGTCCAAGAATTGCAAGGCATTGGAGATGTTCTCCTCATCCTCAATGAGAGTGAGAAAGGAGTCATCGACAAAATGGCCATTGACCAACTGGGAAGAAGAACCAGGAAGGGAAATGCCCCGAACCAACCCAACAGAAACAGAGTTGGCAAGCAAATACCCAAAGCCTTCGGCAGCAAGCACATACAAGGCAGGAGCCAGAGGACAACCTTGCCGGATGGATGGAAAAAGCCCAAAAGTATCAGATTGGGCCCCATTGATGGTAATGCAAGCAGAAGCATCTCCAAAAAGCATTTCCATAGATTGAAGGAAGCGCGGCCCAAACTCCAGAGCTTGAAGCATAGCCAGAATGAAGGGCCATTCTATGCGATCATAGGCTTTAGCAAAGTCAATTTTGAGGAACAGAGCAGCCTGTTTGGACTGGCGAGCCCATTCCATCCCTTCCCAGACCGTTATGATGTTGTCAAGAATATACCTGGACTTAATAAAGCCAGTTTTCTCAGGCCGCACAATGAGGGGAAGGAGATGTCTGATCTTGAGCACTAAAGCTTTAGCAATAATCTTATAAGAGACATTCAACAAAGTGATGGGCCTCCAATTGCAGATATCCTCCAGATCACCAAACTTAGGTATGAATTTAATATTCCCTTTATTGATAATGTTGCCTAAACTTTTGTTGTGAAAAGCTTCCAGGTAGACTCTGTGCAAATCAGGACCCACAGTATCCCAGAGGTGTTTGTAGAATTCACAGGGGAAGCCATCGCACCCTGGAGATTTATCATTGGCCATAGAGAAGACCACCTCCTTAAGGTCTGATATGGTAAGCAATTGCTCACAGAAGGCACGCTACTCAACCGCAAGGCGGTTTGGAGTAACAGCAATACAAGCCCTTAGAGCTTCATCCCGAGCAGCAGAATTGCCCTGGGAAGCAAAGACTTGCTCATAATGCTGGACAAAGGCCTGAAGAATGGCCGGGAGCTCGGTAAGAGTGTCAGGTCCTTGCTTAATCTTTTGAATACCAGCATTGGTATGGCGAGCTTTGAGAGCCTAAAAAAACTCCTTGGAAACTTTGTCGCCAACCTCCAACCAATGGAGGTGAGCTTTGATTTGAGCACCACGAGAAGCATAGGCATCAACAATTTATTTCTCATGGCGAAGCTTGGCCAGCTTAAGCTGGAGCTCTATGTCAAAAGGGTTCAACGTAAGCACTTCAGAAGTGCTCCGCAGAGCCTTAGTGTTAGCTTCATAAGCATGCTTTCTGTAGCAGGCTAGCTGACAACCATAAATGCGAAGAAATCTCGCAGTGCGGGCGATGGCATCATTCCACCATTGAATCCAGCTTGTATCATTGTGGGGCCGAGGCTCAAGATTCTATATCTACAGAATGTGTGACATAGTGGACTTGTGCGTCAGCATAGACGTGTTAAGAAAAAATTACGTTTGAGTAGCTCTCCTGGCTCGGGACTGCTAGGTAATGGAAAAATAAATAGGGAAATGATCAGACAAGGTAATGTCTGTCAGAGGAATGACAAGTAAGCCTCGATCTTCAGAAAAAGAGAAAAAAGATTGAGCTGTTATCATAGCACGATCTAGTCTCTTGAATATGCGGTCAGAACCCGCTCGAAAATTGGACCAAGTATGCCAGACCCCACCCTACTGACGGTGGTTAACATTAGGATCAAAAAGCCCCAATTTATTACGCATGTGATACCAGGCTTCTCTCTCCCCAGCTGCCCAGCAAAAAGGCAAAATGCCCTCCTTGTCAGTGGCCAGCTCAACCATATTAAAGTCCCCACACATAACCCAAGTAGCTGGAGGCAAGTTGTCTGCCAACCAATACCATAATTGAGATCTTTCAAGAGCATCATTGGGGGCATAAACATTAATGATACCAAAAGAATGATTGTGCAAAGAAAGCAAAATCCAGCTAACACGTTGCTTCGGGTCAGAACCATGAGTAATAACATAAGAATGCAGGCGAGGTGACAGAAAAGTAATTACTCCACCTTTGACAGCTTCATGCTGAGAAGAAAAAATAATGCCGTCCGGCCATATGACATGACAGGCAGAGTTAAGCAAAAATCCTAAAATTTTAACTTCTTATAAACACAGCACGTCCAGAGACTGAAGTCTGCAGCGAGTATCATGAACATAGTACTTACTAGGGAGGTCAGTTAAACCTCGCACGTTCCAGGACAAAAAATTCATAAAAACTCCTGCATGGCTTCCTCATCCTCAAGAGAGGAGAAGCTATTCTGCAAATAAGCTGGAACCGAACCAAAACTGGGGAGGAGTTCTCCAGAGGTCAATCGCCTTTTATCCTATTCTACCATGTGGCCATCAGGACTACGGGACCAGTGCCTAGTCCTGGAAGAGAGCACTAGAGCCGCTGGCAGCGCAGGCACCACTTCTAGAGTAGGTGGCACTGCAGCCGAGTGCATCCCCTGTGAAACAGGGTTTGACACAATAGGAACCACTGGTGGCACATCACCTGGCGAGGAATGACCAATGAGCGCAATCGGAGACGGCACAATAGCTTCAGAAGCTAGTGGCATCTTAGGGCCTGAGGCATTCTGGCCTTTACGCGTAACGATAGTCCATTCTTCTTTCTTTCCAGCCTTGACGGTTTTAGCCGGCGCGTCTTTAGGCACGGGTTTCACCCGAGGGGTAACCAGGGGGCAGTCCTTGATCTTGTGCTCTGCCGACTAACACCAATAGCAAGTGTTGGGTAGATTCAAATAGAGCACCTTCTGCAAGATGGTGAGAGCACCAATCTGAATTTCAACAGTATCCTTGAGGTCCCTAGAAAGGTCGACCTCAACACAGACCCGCTTCTGGGGATGAGCATTGAAAAATTTGTCATGTTCCATGACAATGACTTTGCCTAGGGTCTTAGCAATAGACTCAATGAACGACCAGCATGGCAAAGGGAGACCAGGGAACTCAACCCAAATAGGAACCCTAAGTTTTTTGTCATCAGAGACAGTAAAGTCTCGAGACCACCCTTGAAAAACTAGCAGGAAGGACCGGACATTCTAGGGACCACGGTTAAAAACCGCATCCGTCTAAGAAGGGTTAGCAAACCTGAAAAGGAAAAAACCTTTGGTAAGGTTTTGCACACTGTCAAGACGGACCCCATGAGGGGTCCAGCTCTTGTTGACCCAATCCTTGAGTATACTTTCAGAAGGAGTGCGACCCACAAAGTAACCAATCAGCGTATGCTTTTCTAACCATTCACAAGAAGAATCAAACTCCTGAAGATTGAGAACAATATCAGGGTTACCTCATGGAAGACCTTCGGGATGAACTTGCGGGGATGTTTGTTCGGCGGAGGCGTCATGGCAGTCCGAAGCATCAACTCGAGCACCAGCATCAACTGCTGGGCCGAAGTTGGCCGGGGCCATACTAAAGGCTAACCCTAATGAATCCCGTAGTAAATGCGGTATGACAGATGGAAAACTCAGAGCTGAAACGCCTATGTGGATAAATTTGAGCTGAAAGGTAATTCTAAATTTGTTATCAACTTGTTCAATTTTGATCTTCAATACATAACAAAATCATGTAATACAACCAAGTCAACAACATGATGCCATAGACTCATTAATATGTTACCCAATGTATACCATATTCATATCTTTCATATCCATATCATTTTCATGTAGGTATCTCTTTCCTTTACCATTTTCCTTCTTTAGATGTTTGTAACCATCATGATACATATAGTCAAAATTAGTTGACATCAATGACAATACATTGACTGATTTAATTGCCTTACATATCACTTAAGTATCTTGGTGACCTTCAATCACTGTCTTTCACTTATCCATTCATTCCATCAAGATATTTGATCAGTTGTAGGTTATCAATCTCTCCCTTTGGCATTGATGGAAAAACAATATGAAATATGCCATAGAATACCAAACATTTGTTCTACAATTCTGTAGGTAAGTGCTATAGCTCAGTAAGCTCTCTCTAGCTTATTTAATATGTTTAATTACTACAAAGCATTCCATGTAGACTCTCAATGCCAAAAAGAATAAACAACTCTTCAGTAGCCAAAATATTATTCCTGGTATTCAATTCAGACTAAGTACCTTCATGTACTGATATGCAGTGTCATTTATTCTAGCTTTCACAACCTTAGGAAACCTAAAGTATGAACAATATGCATCAACATCATTTGATATTTTGATAAAGTATAGGTTAATGCAACCTCATGATCACCTTAGTGACTGATAGATAGGGGATGGACCCCTAGTCTACTCCTCAAGTACTCAAATATATCCTTAGGTAAGGGTTTTGTGAATATATCTGCAAGTTGTTCTTTTGATTTCATAAACTCCAGTTTCACTTTCTTTTCTTGTACTTGTTCCCTCAAGTAGTGATACTTTATGGATATATGCTTTATCTTTGAATGCATCACTAGATTCTTATAAATGTTTATAACACTAGTGTTATCACAATATATTATCATCGGATCAGTGATCTCTTCATTCATCCCTTTCAACAGTTATTTTATCCATGCAATGTTTGAACAATTAGTAGTAGCAGCAACATATTCTACTTCGACAGTGGACTGAGAAATGCATCCTTGTTTCTTGCTTATCTAAGTAACTAATCTTTCTCCCAAAAAGAATGCTCCACCGGTAGTGCTCTTTCAATCATCAATGTTTCCAACCCAATCTGCATATGTATCAACATTTAGTTCAAAATTGCCCTCTTTCTTGTACCACAAACCATAATTTTTAGTTTTCTTCAAGTATCTCAGAATCCTCTTAACAATAGTCATATGTTATTCTTTAGGATTAGTAGAAAATCTTGCTACAATCCTAAGTGCATATGCAATATCTGGTCTACTATGCACAACATACATGATCAATTTTCTAATCATTGATCTGTATAGTGTTTGATTTACCTCAATTGACTGATCATCCTTTGTTAATTTTCATCTAGTGACCATTGATGTGCCAACTAGTTTTGAATCTTCCATTCCAAAAGTCTTCAACACTTCTTTGATGTATTTTTATTGTGTAATGAATATCCCTTTACTTTGTTGTAGAATTTGGAAACCAAGAATTAATTTAATCTCTCCAAACATTGACATTTCAAATTATTTTCTCATTTCATCAACAAATGATTTGCACAAACTATCATGTCCTCTAAATATGATATCATCAACAAAAATTTCAGCAATAAGAATCTTATCATCAGTTTCATCTTTCAAATATAAATTATTGTTATCACTTGTTCTAACAAATCCAATACTAATAATATATGAATGCATTCTTTCATACCATGCTCTTGGTGCTTGTTTTTGTCCATACAGTGCTTTGTGCAACTTACATACCATGTTCTTCTGATTTGGATCAACAAAACCTTTAGGTTATTCAATGTATACCTCTTCCTCAAGTATTCCATTCAAAAATGCAGATTTGACATCTATTTGATATACTTTGAATCCTTTGTAGGTATCATATGCAAGCAATATTATAACTTGTTCAAGTCTTGCAACTGGTGCAAAAGTCTCACCATAATCAATACCTTCTTCTTGTGCATACCCTTTGCATACAAGTCTTGCTTTATTCCTAGTGAATTCATGATTTTTATTCAACTTATTCCCAAATATCCATTTGGTTCCAATTACATTCTTATCATTTAGTCTTGGTACCAATGTCCATGTCTTGTTCTTCAGTATTTTCTCAATTTTCTAATTGATGGCTTTAATCTATTCATCATTTTCAAGTGCATCCCTAACATTTTTAGGTTCAAATGCACAAAGTAAACATGTGGTGTTTCTTAACTTACTTCATGTCATCATGCCAGCTTGTTTATCACCATTAATCTGATTATGTGGATGGTTTCTCCTCAAACTTTTTGCTAACATTTGCTCTCTTCTTTGTTCATCATTCGGTGTAGGATCACGATCTTCCTCGGTAACTATTTCCTAATTCTTGATATCTGTAGGCTGATTCTTGGTCTCATTACCCTGTTTCTTGATAACTTCAGTCTGTTTCTTAGGTAGAGTGTTAGGTAGCTCAATGTATGTAAATCTACCGTAGTCTTTTGGTTTCTTTTTGCTTTCTTCATCATTTTTCTCAGCAAACTCATCAACCCTCACATTTCCACTTTCAATCATTTTGTTAGAAACCTTATTCAAACATTTGTAAGATTTTGTTTTTGTAGAATATCCTAATAATATTCCTTCATCACATTTAGAATCAAATTTCCCATTTCTATCATCTTTTGGAATGTAATATCTACTTCCAAATATTCTGAAATAACTTACATTTGGTGTGTACCCATACCATAACTCATAGGGTGTCTTGTTTGAATATTTCTTCAATTGCACTTAGTTCAACATGTATACAACAATACTAAAAACCTCTCTCCAGTATATTTTTGTAACATCTTTTTCAATCATCAATGTTCTAGCACAATCAACTATGGATCTATTCCTCCTTTCATTAATTCCATTCTGTTGTGGTGTTCTTGGTGCAGAAACTTGTCTTTTAATTCCATGCTCATTACAAAAGTTAATGAACTCATCATAAATAAAATCACCACCTCCATCTGATCTCAAGCATTTTAACTCTTTTCCACTTTAGCTTTATACCATTTAAACATCTCAATAGTTTCATATTTTTCTTTCAAAAACATAACAATCATCATCCTAGAGTAGTCATCAACAAATAAGATAAAATATTTGTCACCATAATAACTCTAAGTTCTGATAGGACCACACAAGTTGGTATGAACCAACTCCAAAATAGCTTTAGATGAATAGTTCTTGCTCTTGAAACTAGATTTTGACATTTTTCCCACTTGACATTGTTTACATGTGACATGGTTAGGTTTAGATAAGCTTGGTAAGCCTCTAACTTTTCTTTTCTTACTGATCTTAACCATGTTGTCAAAATTTACATGACATAACCTTTTGTGCCATAACCACACATCTTCAGTTCTAGCCAATAAACAAGAAGTTTCAACATTGTCAAGATAGAATAGATTATCTTTTGATTGTTTACCAGTACCGACCAACTTTCCAGTCTCATCATAGATTTTCACCTTTCTACTTTCAAATACAACTTGGTGACCTGAGTTATTCAACTGTGCTACACTCAACAAGTTATACTTAAGTCCCTTCACCCAATATGCATTCTCACATATGATCTTATTGTTCAACAAGATAGATCCTTTTCCTTTTACTAGACAAGGTGTATCATTTCCCATTTTAACAGATCCACCATTATAATGTTCAAGGTATTCAAATTTTTCTTCATCACCATTCATATGATGTGTACAACCACTATCAATAATCCATGTATCATTCTTGCTAACTTTAGAAATAAGTGTTGTTTCAACATACCTTTTGTCTTCTTTTGAATCTTCTTTCAAAGCTATGAATACCACTTCAATGTCTTCATTAGTATTAGTGTCGGCGTCATCATCATCATCTTCAACAAGGTAACATTCTTTCTTACCTTTATCTTTGTAGTCTCAGTTTCTTCTTCTGTCATATTGTCAGTTGCCTTTGTGATCTCGGTTATCTCTTCTGTCAAACTTTCTTTCACCAGATCGTTCATTGTATTTGTCATCTTCTTTCCGGTTAGGACATCTAGCTACAATGTGACCAATCTCTTTATAGTTAAAACATACCAAAGGTAATTTTCCTTTGTATCTCCCTTTACCTTTCTGCAGTCTTCTAGCCATTAATGCTTCAAGTTCATTAAGTTCATCCTCATCACTGTCAGTATCAATCTCATTTCTTATCACGTGTTTACTATTTGATTTACCAATTTTCAAGGATGACATAAATACAGACTCAATATTTGGAACAATATTGTTATCATAGTTATTTAACTCAAAAGTAGTCAATTTACCGATTAGGCTATCAAGTGTAAGAGTGTTATCTGGGGCTGATCTAATTTCATTGATTGCAGAGATTATAATAGCATAAATAGGCAGCAAGGTTATAAGAATTTTATTCACAACAATGTCTTCATCAATGACACCTCCTGCTCCTCGGATAGCATTGAAAAACTCCTTAATTTGGTTGCTATATTGTGAAATGTTTTCTCCTTCTTTCATCTTCATGTCATCAAACTTTCCTCTTATAAGAATCTCAGCTCTTGCCCTCATCACATTTACATCTCCTTTGTGAACTAGTGCAAGTTTGTCCCACATCTATTTAGCAATAGTGCATGTCTTGACATCTTCAAATTTGATATTTGATAAGGAAGCAACAATCTCTATCATTGATATATTGTGTTCATGTCTATCTTTCATCTAATAAATAATCAAAGGTTTGATAGGTTGGATGTAATCATTATTCAAGTAGTATATAGAAGATTCTCCAATTCCAGATATGTGCAGTTTCATTCTTCTTTGCCATGTCAAAAAGTTGTCTTTATTCAACTTGGGCACCTCTCTCTTATACATCTTGTGATTTTTAGCTTAAGTCCTTCAAACTTTCCTTCCAAGCAACCAATGATCTGATACTAATTGTTAGATAACTAAGAGGGGGGGAGGGGGGGGGTCAATCAGTTAATTCCAGTTATCCTACAGTCCCAAATCTCCTAGATGTATATATTCAAACTTTTCAATCAAATAATCAACTCGACAAGTTGTCAACATTATCTTTCTCTTCATCTACCAATTGACAGTTAATTCTGTACTATATTTATCAATCCAACTAGTTATGAAATGTGCAAAGTAAATTAACAATTCAATCACATCAAATATACATAACACATAGATTTTTAACGTGGAAACCTTGTTAGGGGAAAAACCACCTGAGACTAGTAACCCAAAATAATTCACTCTCATAAAGTGAGCTTGGTTAGGAGCCAACCCTGTCAAAAGTTTCAAAATACACTGTAAGGTGTGGCCTAGTTAGAGGATTTATCACTAACATTTCTCCCTTGACCAGCATTCACTATGGGGTCAACAAGAAAACAATCAACATTCATTGAATCTCATATTGAAATACAAAAGATTGTTAAGTCTCACTCAGTTAAGAGATTTTTCTGTAACAATGGTTAAACTAATACAATAATGATTTGATTCAAATACAACTAAGATTTACAGATTTTCAAATTTATATGCTAAGCTCAAAATATCTCCCCCGATCAATAAACAATTCATTCCCTCATACCCTCCAACTTCATTCCACTCGGTGAATAGTTCTTCGACGCTCGGTAATGTCTGCATGTAATGTCCCCACTTGTCATCTCCTAGGTTTATGCAACTATTTACTTTTAACTTCAATTGTGACAAAACTTATTCCTTACAAATCTTTGCAAATATGGACTTAAGTCCCTTAACACCAAGCAAAATTTAGATAATTGACCAAATTGTAAAATGATGATGTCTCCTTGGCTCAACTATCTTTATAAATCTTGTTGATTGATATGTTTATGTATTTGCAATGGATCGCTGATTTACATAATTAGTGCAATATAACCTGAGGTTTAAGATGTGACTTGTCCTTTTTGTTTGAATCTAAATTCAATATTTTTATGTACCCCTCAATGTATATAAATCTTGTCTGAGGGTCAAGTTCTAAAATCCATATATATATTGGATCACTGATGTACAAGTTGACCTTAAATATACTATAATATTTATGAGTCTTAGTATCATGCAATTCCAAAGAAATATGTCAATCATCAACACTGCTATCTATTCCGTGTATATTATCTTATTTTGATATGATATCCAGGTCTGCAAGTTATATGTCTTACCCAACTTGATAATGATAATTTTATCGTGCCGGTCTTATTTCGATTTTCTAGACCGAATACTCATTTTAATAGCTTAGGAGTCAACAACTATCGTGGCCTTTACTCATGAGTTTGCAGATCAAAATTTGTGTGTATCCACCATCGAATGTTCTCCCCCTTGTAGGCAACCAAAAGTCTGATCGCTATCTCTGATCAATTCTCTGTGTACATTCACTAGGTATGCGGAAAGGCTGATCACTCTAAACAAGGCGAATCTGATATATATAAACAAATAAAAATAATTCCTTCGATCCTTTAGAGAACAAGCGGTCCATCCCTATATAGTTACATTTGTTAATGAAAGAATATGAGGAGGAGACGTATCCTTCCATTGTATTTGTTTAATCATGCCTTTTCACTTTTGACTTGTTAACGTCATAATCACTTATTAATCTGTAACATACTTTATGCCGAAAAAATCAACTTACTTAGTCGATTGAGTATATCGAATGAGAATGATGCCAACTATACCTTATGTGTTCTAGCGATAATGACCGATGGTTTTCCGTAATATGCCTTCACAATACGATGGAAGTAATGTAATCGTTCTTTAGTTATTGGTCCTATGCAACAGTAATCACGTTATGTGTAAGCCTTATGTATCTTTAAAAAATGTCAAGTCTCCCGAGGCAATTTATATTATAATTCTATTATATTATATACTATTATTTATCTCTTATTTATTTTAAATAATATTATTAATATATATTCATTAAATAATGCATTGATTAATATATCTATTTATTTATAATATTAATCAATATTATTAATTTGTTTATTGATAATATATATTTTACATTCTTAGCAATCGAATTATATACGTATTAAAATATATTGTACATAGATATTATTTTAATAATGAATTATAGTTATGATATATATATATATATATATATATATATATATATATATATATATATATATATATATATATATATATATATATATATATATATATATATATTGATAATATATTTATATTTAATATATTCTATTTTTCCCATTGTTATTTTATTCATTTATTAATTAATTAATTAATTATTATATAAATAATTAATAATATATTATTTAATATATTTTTATTTATTTTCATTTTGTGTTCATCGAATTTGGTCTTTGAGATAGGGGACATCACATTGCATTTCAATTCGGTTTTATCTTTTAACCAGTTTGATCAGTGGTGCATGAAACAATCCTTTCACTAGTATCAATAATCCAAGATTCAATAATGAATCTCATATCTCTTTAAATAGACAAAATAAACCATTTTCTTCTCATCCGTTGATTTTGCCTCTTAATCTTCATCATTTATTTTGCCGCTTTAACCTTCCTCGGTAGTTGTGTCTATAACACATTTCATTCTCCTTCATCCGATCAATCTTGAATTTTGTCAGCTATTAAATCATCATAAGAAACTTTATCGTCTACCTCAGAATCATAAGTAATTGTCCATCTCATCAATTCAGTCAGCTGCAATAAACTTTATTTATTTATTTCACTCAGTCAATACCAGAATGTGTCGGTGAATACCTGCTCGGTTAATACTATACTCGGTATACACTACACAGCTTGGTGTTTACAAAAATATTCAATTATTGACCACATAAACTTGTTCAGTTCTGATATTCAATACATAACAAAATCATGTAATACAATCAAGTCAACAACATGATGCCATAGACTCATCAATAAGTTACCCAATACCATATCCATATCTTTCATATCCATCTCATTTTCATGTAGATATCTCATTCCTTTACCATTTTCCTTCTTTAGATATTTTTAACCATCATGCTAAGTACAATCAAAACTAGTTGACATCAATGACAGTACATTGACTGATTTAATTGCCTTACATATCACTTTAGTAGCTCGGTGACCTTCAATCATTGTCTTTCACTTATCCATTCTTTCCATCAAGATATTCAATCAGTTGTAGGTTATCATTAATACATCCTACGACTCCTTAGGTCTTCTTATGATCACTTATGATATATAATGGGACCTAATGGGTACTGAGGGGGTCATATGACATAATAATGGGTCCTAAGGGATCTTAAATGGTTCTATGACCCATTAATGAGTCCTACGACCCCTTAGGATCCCTTACGATACATATGGATTGTAAGGGGTCTTAATGGGTCCTAAGGGGCCCTTAATGGTCCTAGGATATATAATGGGTGCTAAGGGGTCCTAGAATGCATTATGGACCCTAGGATACATTGATTTTTGTTGAGTGGTACTAAGGGGTCATATGATACTTTAATGGGTTCTAAGGGGTTATATTTATCATAAGGGATACTAAGGGATCCTAGGATACATAATGGGGAAAGTAATGTGCCTCAAATACATAATAGGTCCTAAGGGATGGTAATCAGGAATATAGTTACAAATATATCTAATTTCAACTACATAGAGTCTACAACCTCTAGGATATAAATTTTTTGTCTTAAGATCTAATATAGTTGGTTTAATGCACATTATCTACAACCTAGGAATGATGGATAAGGTTAATGGTTGAGTGTACAAAGAGTCTTGACTAGTGGTTTATACTTGACTTGAATATGGTTGAGGGTTTAAGGTTTCTGTTGGACATATTATTTTTTTATTTTACGTATTATTGAAGTATATATATATTTTAGTCTAGGGTTGAAGTTTATTTATGGTTTCTATTATAAGTTATTAGTTTACGATTTCTATATTGTAAGTTATTCATTTAGGGTTTCTATTGTGATTTATTTGTTTAGGGTTACGATTCCAAGTTATTCATTTAATGTTTGTATTCTAGGTTTCTCATTAATTTTATTTTTTTATTTTATGTTGTTTCATCATGTAATGTATTTGGTTTCTACATTTTCAAGAAGAAAAATAACAAAAATTACATCTATATGTACTAAATGCTTGAAAAATCTAAATAAAAATATGAAACCTATGTTCTTTTCACATTTACACATAAAACTAAATAAATTTAACATATATACTCATTTTTCATAATAAAAAAACAACAAAAGTACTAAAAATCAACAAATATTACTTAAAAACAACAATAAAAAATGCAAAAATTAAAAAAGGGGCCTACCTCGTAGGTTAATTTTTTTTTAAAAATACACAAGTGAAATGGGGTCTAGTTCCTAACATTACCCCATTTCGTAATGTGTTAACATTTGAAGTAGGACCCTATTTCAAAATGGGGTCCTGTTTTGTGAAGTAAGGCTCAAGGTCCCATGCCTCATGAGATGCCGATTTGAATTTCCGCTTAAGATATTGAAGCATAATGTGATCTCATTATTTACAAGCAGGACACTATTTCGTAAAATCCATTTTCGAGAAAAAGGCCAAGTGTAAAAGTTCCCCCTTAAGTGGACTCATTTTCTTACTTTTACCCTATAAATTTAAGAGACTTTATCTCTTTAAACTTACTAAAATCCTCAATTATTTTTCTTCTAGAATGAAACACACACAAGATTTAAATTTTTCTAATCATTTGACACAAAATATTGATTTAATCCCTTCAAACTAAATCTTCAAACATTAACACACACACACACACACATTTGTGAGTGTGTATGTATGTATGTGCACATGTGTGTACGTGCACACACACATGTATAACTTTTTCTTTAAAACATGATAAGAAGTAGCATTTTCCACATAAATTTAGAAATACCAACCTCACTTGATGTTTCCTCTAGTTCTGAATGCTCACTATTGAAAATGATAGCTCATTTTTTAATTAAAAAATTTGTAATAAGAGGTTTCAATTGAAACAAATTTTAATATGAAAAAATAAAATAAAAAATGCTTTCAATTGGACCTTTGTTTTGATCAAAAGCATGACATCAAATACTTTCAATCGAGTGCACATTTTGCATTTGTTTGAAAGTTACTTTTGATAGAACATGGGTTAAAAATAGATTTGGCCGAAAGAGTAAAATTCTTTCATCCAAAAAGGTGCAACCCACTATTGTGGGTTCATCCAGTGAAAAGACAATTTAAAAATGGTAATAATAGGACTTATTTTGTCTCACCATATTTTACCTTATTTTTCTCAGTATTTTTTTGACATAAGAACTAAAATGTAGGGGACTTATCTATTTATATTGAAATATATCTATAAAAAATTGTTAGGAATGCATGCCACATCACTACATTTCAATCTTGTTGTGCATACTAAAAGTCCTTTGCCACTCATGTCCCCATTCTTGACCTCATGACTTTTAGCACAACCTCCAACCCCAAAGTAGGTTCTTCACAAAAACCGAAGATAAAGCTTTTACCATTGTATTCTATTCCCCCAATCCAAGAGAAACACCATTAAATAGGAAGAGATATTTGTGTTGACTATGCATCTGTTCTTGGCCATAAGGAATCCCTTCTAAAGAATCCAGTCGACTTCCATGAAAAACTGGTGAATTTAAAATTTAAGATCATTTTGTATTTGATCAATTACTATCATGATTATTACTCTTGATCTTAACTTCATAACTTTTTATAACCAACTATACAAATAAAACTAAGATTAATTACAATATATCTATTTTAGTACCGTTCTTTCATTTTATTTTATACATCACATGCATAAATGAATAAAATTTGTAATATATATAAATTATTCTAATACATAATAACACATTAATATTATATAATATAATATCATAAAAATAAATTGAATGTCTTCTCTATCTTCTTCAGGAATTATAAAATAAAAATATTGATTAAAATATATTATCGAACTCCAGTAGTAGATTTTTAAAAATTATTTCACCGTAGATATATTATCGAACTCGAGTAACAGATTTTTTTAAATTTTCTTCGCCTACGGTGAAATATTTTATAATAGACGTGGATGTTCAAACAACCATGCAATAAAGGAAAAACTTTTCTATATATTTGCGCCGTCTGAACACATATCAATCATTATTTCAATTGTTTTCGCTTTTGCAGATGTTCAATATTTTAAAAGGGCTTTAAGGTTTGGCTGTGATATAAAATTGTTATTTGCAGAGAAGTGGGGTATAGGAATACAATAATAATAATGGCTGCTCCAGCTGGCGCCCAAATATCTTTTGTAGAGAACCAAACTGAAAATAGTGCAGTGAACACACATTTTGATAAGTTTTATCTTGATGTATATGTTCTTCCTGAGAATGTTTTATCTATGAAATTGTTATTCTGTTTGGGAGCTGAAGAGCAAATAAACGAGGAGGTTGTGAGTGTTGTTTACGAGGGGTTTATGAGGAATGTGGATGCACAGATGCATGGCTTGCTTCAAGCAAATGCACAGGCCAATAATGGCCCAGCAAGGGTTTTTGTGCGCACCCTACATCTTTTTGGAGAGCTTTTGATATCTTATGATTATGTTGAAATTATTTTGGCGCAAGAACAAATCCCATATGATGTTTCTGAAGGCTTTGGTGAAAATGAGATTTTGAACTCTGATGTTGATTATGAGAATGAGATGGAGGAGGATTTTGTGGACTCTGATAGCCCTGAAATTCTTTCATCTACCTAGCCTTAATTATTGTATCAGATACGATACTCCTGTTTTTTGCAGTTTTTGCATGAGTTAAAACTGGGTGTTCGAAATATTGATTTTGCAAGTTCATGTATGAAACTGCATGATAAGTTTTTTGTTTTTCTAGAGTTTGTCCAAGATTTCTGTGTAGAAAGAAAATTGTAATGATTTTTTTAATTTCCGATCTTTTGATCGGCTGATCATGCAATCAGAAATTGGTTGTAAATTCCTTTGAATGAATAAAGATTCCATTGATGTTATTGTTGTGTAACAATTTTTCTATATATTTTTAATTTTCTTCAATCCGGTGATGGTCGCTGTGTCACATCCCCAGGCCAGCCCAATTTAATGGGGGACTTAAATAAAGAAAACAAATAAATAAGGAATATGCAAAGAATGGTCAAAAATATGAAAGGTATCCTTTGGTTGTACTTAAGCATGAACATAATTTGGTTTTATGAAGTTGTCAATTGCATTTTCTCAAACTTTCTAAAGTGTTTTTAATAAACCCATTTTCTGCATACCCTGCAACCACTGCATTTCAAGAGGTGACATCTCTTTGAGGCATTCTGTCAAACAGTTCACGTGCCTTGCCTGTGTTTCTGCATTTTTCCTATATATATCTATTAGGGCTGTTGGAACAGTGATATCGCCAAAGCTTCCATTTTTGTACAGACAGGAAGGATACAATAGCTGACTGCATATTTATTTTTGGAAATTCTATCTCCTCTTCATCAAGTTGTTGTCATAACCTGATCTATTAGACCTCTGATATTAAGGACATGTTGGTCACATTTTTTAGACTTTTGTTGATTTGGTCAGGTACTTTTTGATTCAAGTAGTTATGTTTGATTTAGTCATGCTAGTGGTTATGTTTGATTTATTTTGAACTTAAGTTATGATGATATTGTGATTTTATTATTTTCATGATTTAGTTTCATATATGTTAAATGCAATTTAAATTCATTTTTTTGTTTTATGGACTAACCTATTAATGAAATCTCTAGTGGCTTGAGATGTTTTGGCGGGATTGAAGATTAGAGTATTGTTGATAGAATTGGATATCTGGTTGCACACACTACTTAGTCAATAATTAGAGAATGTGAATACGATTATAAATAGAATAGAAAAAAAATTAATTATATAAAATTCAATGATATTATTTTATTAAAGAATATAAGATTAAAAATTAGTTAAAGTTGAGTTCTTTATATAAGAAGTAAAAGTGGAATATTTGAAACTAAAAATAAATAAAAATGACGAAACAGTTACGCAAATTTCGATATTAATTAAAGAGAAAGAAACATTTATTGGACTGTTTTCTTTGCTTGAACTTGGACTTAGAATTAACCGAAAACTTAATGCAAGGAAAAAACAAAAAAACAAAGGGGAGCAAAAGCTGGACTTTTACAGTATTAAAATATATGTCTGTGAGACGCACAACAGTTAACAACCATTTTTTCCAATAATGTTTGACTTTATAATTGTTAACAGGTTGAAGAATAATCCTCAGAACCGTACGTTTTGTGTAGCCAAATTCTAGTTTGGCAAATCGATTTTCTGCTAAATGTTTTGTCCAAACTTCTTATTTAGTTTATAACATTTCCTCTAGCTACCAAAGTTAATGCACCAGCATTTCTATTAATTTATTTGGTCTTGTTTCATCTTCTTGAACGGGCTGCGACTTATTGTGCTGCTGTAGCGGTTCGTTTCCAGATTTTTATTTTTATTATTATTTTTTTTCATATACTTTTCAGCGGTGTCATTGATCATGTAAACGATATTTTAAAAGTATGGAGGAGAGTTTCTAGTTCTATAACCAGTCTCATTTACTTAAATCTTTAGAGAGCTTTACAATTTTAAGTATTATATGCAATCAAAGTATTTGGTGGTACCTTTCTTTCTGGAGGCATTTTATTAAATATTTCAGCATCATGTAAATTCTTGCTTTTGGAATCTTGATCTTGAGCTAATCCAATAATATTAAAAATAGGATATTATGCTTTCATAAGAACTCTCTCAAATTATTCTTATGGATAAATTATTAGTTATATGTACAAAAAACTATAATTGGTTTTTATGTGTTTGCAATGCTACCTTTATCCTATAATCTTAGTGATGAAGCTTGTCCTAAACACCTAGAAATATCCATGTTTTTTGGATACAGGATTGTACATAAATCTTGTCACGAAGTTCATAAATGTCATAACATGGTGTACACAATTTATTTCCTTAAATGAATGGATATTAGATGAAATGAGGTATTGGGTAAAATGTAATAATTATAAGTAAAGGCTTGAGAGAATTCAAGAAATGCTTCTATAAAGTAGCATTGTTTCATTATTTTGATACTAATACTTCAGAAAAAAAAAGAGAAGAATATCTATGCTCCCTTCCATGACTATGTTGGTTAGTCTCATCAACAATCTACTTAGAGTTTATGTGGTCTCTTGCCAGCTCTTGAATATTTACTCTCGAGGTATTCATATTAATTAGACATAAAATATGTAATATAAAAAATTGTATACCATGTTGTTTAAGTTACCCTATTTGGCAAGGGATAACCATATACTAGCTCATTGCATGTGTATTGAGATATAGTGAGAATAGATCACTATTGAGTAATGTATGTGTGGGTTGTTATACATTAGAATTCAAAATGTGTTAATACATCTTAGTAAACAATTTAGTAAAACAAATGGATATAGTGGCCCGTCTTAAGGAAAGTCTACTTAACTCAATAGTAATATTAGAAGGATGTACATGCAATCAATCATATGAAGTCATTTATTGCTAATCATTAAGGACATAATTAATATAAATGATGAGTACACCATTATTAAATTTATATTATTGAGTTACATCTTTATATGATGATATAAACGATATAGTGTTATCTATTGATCTCAAGTAATACTTGAATACCAATAATGCTAAAAGAAAGATTGTACTTATTGCTAGTGAAGTGACAAAGATAACTGTCCATATTAAATAATTTTAGCAACATCTTGATACTCTATAGAGTGGAATAAGTAAAAAAAGTTTAAATATTATATTGAAAGGAGATGTAGACTCATTACACCATTAAATTAGTCGATCTCTTTATTTATCCTAAATTATTTGTATGAACCAAGGGAAATTGTTTTTGAGTTACAAGTCTAGCCCCTATGTGGATAAGATAGATCTTGCATCTTTCAAGTTAGTTTATGAATAACATGTGGTGGGGAGTATGATCCAAGGCCTTGATAACCTTGAAGGGAATATTATAGAATGGGTTGATGAACTATAAACTTGGTTTTATTAATTAAGGGAGACTATCAATGAAACCATGGTTATGAGATCTCGTGTGTAGGTTCTTTGATTGACCTTGTGAGGAGAATTGCATGTAACTTTCAACCGTTTGGAAGTAGGAACGTAGGTGACATTTGGATGAAGAATACTCTTGTAACCTCATTTTTTTACGGGAGGGTCTAATGGGGGATGAATCTAGGGATTGGAATCATTCCATACTTGTTTAACCTTCCCTCTTTAGTAGGCTTTAGATGAGGCAAAAATAGGTAATAAATAGTTATGAAAGAGTTAATAAATTCTAATAAGATATAATTAATTCATAGTTTTCTTTGAATAGAAATATAAGGGGATGAATTTGGTTGACTTACTTATAGTATATTTCTATTTAAAGTGACATGTTGAGTCGAGGCTATAATGTGACAGTTCTATGTAATTGTTATGTGTTTAGGCATTTTAAATCCTAGACTTATAATAATTTATGCATAACCTCCTATATCATTCAATTGTGATCTACTTGTTTTGAATTAGGATCCTCTCTTCCAATTATTTTTCTAAGTCAAGTACAAGATTTTATTTTTATGGTGACGAACAAAATTAGGACCTTATGAGAGTATAGGTAGAGGTTTGTATTCGGCTATCATGTAGACTAGTCTTCTCTATCTAAGGTGATCACCAAGTGATGAATCATATGATGTGTTAAAGATATGCTTATATGTTCAATATTGACCATAGTCAAGGAGCATATTATGCCAATAGATTGTCAATCATACCACCTAGCTAATATATGGTTACTACTAGTTGTATGCAGCAGAGGATACCCATGTTGATCTAGGGGGTTAGATTGATTCCACTAGGAGCATGCGGTCCTAGGGAAAAATCTTATGTTGGAAATGAATGTCCTCATTTCTTACCTATCCTATGGACTAAAAGGAAGATAACTTCTAATGAAGAACATGTAGGTGATAATTTGAACAACCTCATGGTATGAATTTGGGCTTAGTTTGATGTGGAAATAGTATACTTCAACATGATAGGATGAAGATGAACACTTATTGTAGTATGGGATGTACCAAATCCTCTTTCTAATTATCCATTTGTTCAAAGACTAGGGGAAAATATAGGATCCATGGTGTAATGCACAACACATTGACTTTCTTTCTCTTTGGGATGCACTTTGTACAGGGGATGGTGAGCCATTTTATATGATCCAACCTCTTCTTCATCTCCTCTTTATCATTTTACCTTAGTCTCTACTATTTCCCCAACATCCTCTTTATCTCATTTTTATCATTTTCAACCTTTTTCTTATTCACTTTTCGTAGTCATATCTACTAAATCCTCTTTAGTTACCAAGTTACTATACTTTTCTCTGATGCTACATTAAACAAGTGCTCAATCCTCTTGATTTATTCCTTAATCAAATCTCACTCTTTATCAAGTTCCTCATGAAATAATAGACACTTATGTATCACTAAATAATCTATCTTAACCTTATTCTCATCTGTTACATCCATGTGGACTCCAAAGGAAATTTCTACAGTATTGTAAATTCTCCCATTATCATCTCTTTCTTTATCTCATCTAAGGAAGCACATGCCTCTTGGCTAAATTTCCATACTTCCCTCTCAAACATAATCGTCCATTTCTTTTTTCTCCCCTTCTCAAATACAAGGGTTGTCAATCCCTTCCTACATTATTAAATGTTCTCTTTAAAATCTTAAGGATATTATTATTGGTAGCTTCTGGTTGACCATTCCCTTGAGGATAGTAAATTGAAGAAGAATGGTGGATGATGTGGAACTTGTCACACAATTCATCGATATCCTTATTTTTGAAATTTTTTGCATTCTCTTTTATTATGGCATGGGGAATGCCATATCTAAAAATTATAAGGTTCAAGATAAACATTGAAATTTTCTTTCATGTTCCAGTTGATAAGGGTGCAACTTCAACCCATTTGGTAAAATACATCATTGTAGTTGTGATAAACTTATGACCATTGGATGAAGGTCGGTAAATTATACCAATTAAATGAAACCCCCATTGATAGAAGGTACAAGATGTGGTCATTGGGTGAAACTCTTGTGCCAATAAATGAATCAAATTCCTGTTATATCAGTATTTTTGGCATACTTTCAAAAAATGAGAGGCATCCATCTCCATAGGAGGCAAATAATACCCTATAAAAAGGATTTGTTTAGATAAGTTTAAAGAACTCGAATGTGACCCACATATTCCCTCATGAACATCTTGTAAGGTGGTTTTTGATTCCTAATTCTCTAGACACGTAAGAAGCACTCCGTCAAGACTCTTATGATACAATGTGTCTAAAAAAAGGGTACTGTGGGAAGCATGACACATAAAATTTCTTCTTTGGTTTGGGGATTGGTCCATGGGTAAAGTATTATCTTTTAAATAGGTATACATGGGTCCATACCATGTGGATTGATGTCCAACTAGAAAACCAATGATATAAGAATCAGGAAGGTAAAATGAAAATTTTATCAACTCTTCCACCAATAATTCATATTTATCTCTTTAATCTAGTATTTGTAAAAGAGAAGGTAGAGTTTCCTTGACATCTTCTACTTTGTTCTTTTCTCTTGGTATTTTCTCAAAAGTTATCAAGACAAAGTAATTCTTCAAATAATATACAATTCTCTTGTAAGGCATCAACTTGTCATCTTTGGTTTGACAATGCATGCAATGAAATGAGAGTTAGGAATAGAAAGCTAAACTAAGCATTCAAAAAACAAATCATTAAAAGTTCATCTAAGATTAGATGAAGAAAATCATAAAACTTAATGTGAATGCAAAACCTCAATCCCCCAAGAAGCTTTCCTTGATGTGTTGATTTTTCCAAGATGGAGAGATGTGTGCTCAATGGATACCTTTCTCAAGCTTCAATGGTGAGTAAGGATTTTTGCATTATAGAATTGCCTTTCTTATAGATTTGGAGACAAAATGATATTACAACAATGTATTGATGGTGGATGATTTATGAGGAGAAGAAGGTTCAATTTATAGGCACGACAGTTGAATGGATGGTTGAGATGAAAAGATGAGGAAGGGTCAAGTTGTATCCAAGAGAGAGCACATGGATTGTGCTTTCTTAAATGCATAGCATTGTGATAAGTGTCACATGAGAGATCTTGTGAGGAGAGGTCAAATACCTTGAGGAATGTGACCATTTTGGGAAGAGGGATGGGGAACAAAGGTGTAAGAGGGAGATGGAGTGTGTAAGAGCATTCAAGATTGACATGAGGTTTGGGGGTTGGGTGATGTGAAGATGTGACAAGAGAGTTGACTTGGATTTGCTAATTTATTTTATTAGGATTGTGAAAATGATTAAGGGGTGATTAGGATTGGATTAGAGGGCAAGTGGGAGAATTAGGAGGATGTGATAGGAGGAGAGAGAATGAGTGGAGGGTTGGATTAGCTAATCATAGGTTATTAGCTAATTAAGGAGGATTAGTATGTGTGAATGGGTTGGGTTGAGTTAGAACTCAAGGCCAATTGGCTGGAGGTTTGGTTAGATGAGAGTTAAAATTAGGAGTCATGTGCTCCAAATGAACTAAGGGTAAAAGAACAATAAGTTGTCACCCTTTTACAAAGGAAAAGGCTAACAAAATCAAAGTAGTTCAACTTCAATAGTATAAAAATGATATTTATGTTTAGAATTTGAAGATGATGTAAACTAATTAAATGTGATAAAATGGATGAATATTTTTTTTTTGGATCGGTAAAAGGCCGAGGCCAATAATTTATTATTAATCTCAAATAAATTTTACATGTGTGCCCTGCTCAGTGCAAGCACTGGTAGGAAAGAGCAAGGTCGAGAAAACCTCCAGCCTTGCCTGGGACTATTAGTCTTGACTCTAATACATAAGTAACATGGGCATACCCACTACTCAATAAATATCGAGACAACTCAAAGATATTACATTTCTTGTTAAATTACAAATACATACAAAGGTCTATACGACCTGCCTTTGACCAAAGGAATCCGTTCATCATTCTCACTTTCAAGGAAGGATCACATTAGGGTTCCATCACTTTCTTCCAAAAATAAGCACCTGAAACAAAGGAAAAATATCTTCCACCCCCCCTAGTTGTCAGTCTTTAGAAAAATATAATGATATCATAAATGTAAAAAATAGGAACTTACCCTTTTACCTACAAACCTTTTCCTCAACTTGTTCTAGTAATGGAGCCTTGATACCTGAAAATGCATTAGGCACTACATTCTACCAATTTCTAAAAGAGTCCTTTATTTAATATTATACCATAGGACATTTTATATAGATAACTTATCAAAATAAGGAACAACTATATAGCAGGATGAACTTCGTATATACATCAATCATCCAAACACTTAACTTCCAAATTCTTACCCGCAGTCTAACTAGGATAATCATTATATTATTAACTTTCCTTTAAATTCTAAAGTATATAGATTGCTTTCTCTATTCTTAATTAACATGTTTGAATTGTACAATAATCCTTACTTCCAACCTAAAAAGAAAATTAGTCAAATAATCATATAGAGAAAAGGTTAAAAAATTATTATCTATTACCTTCTCCTTGAGACCTTAGTTAGAAACTTAAAAAACAAAGACTAGAATGGTATATAGGGATCATTAGCTTTCTTAACTGCAGAGTTTCATCAAAGCCATCTAAAAGCTAGCTTAATTATGAAAAGATTCTTCTTAATAGCCATGCACGATAATCTCTCAATCACATAACAGCTAGAGAGATTAAATAAACTTTCATTTTTGTTGCATACTAACCCAACACTGTGGTATCTTTATAGGAATCTAATCCCTTGCAAAGTAGTTCCCCATATCTTCCATCTGAAAGAAGACCTTCTTTTAGACTATGATTATAAAAATTAAGTTCAGCATATTTGAATACACCCTAACACAGCCCTCATAATCCAAGTCTATAAGCCTTAGACCTGAACTAATATGAATACTTCCCCCTTCTATTTTGAACTCAAATCATCTTTCAAAATAGAAGGGGGAAGTAGGCATATTCTTAGATATAATAAGAGGGAAAATTGAATATCCCTCTTAACTTATATCTTGCTATAGAGGCACTGATACATTAACTGTATCTTAATGTATATTTACTGATGGCCACTGAGCTCATACACTCTAATCCAAAACCTACCTTAAGGTTTGAAGGTATTGCATATTCCTAGTTGTAATTCAAACATAAGAAAGAGAACCCATCTTAATTAAGATTAGCAATAGTTGCATGAGCCTTGAGGTTCGCCATATAGAAAAAACTAGATGCTCACTATTAATAAAGAAATATATACCCCTCAATATGGATGCCGACTGGGCCATATTAAATGTACATGAGATTATGCTAATCCTTAGAAATATCTACAAAGGAGTTGTTCTAGAATGATCAAGCTACCTAACTAATGTCCACACTTGTCACAGAAAGAGATGAAACCCCATTATAGCCACATGCTTATGTTCCAAAATTACCATTGTTAACCATGATTATTATCTACTTTTTAAGGAGCCATTAAAGCTAGTAAAAGGCCAGCCAAACTACGCATCATCATTATTTATTTACAGAAATCTTTATATATATGAAGGTGGCTTATACAACATTCTAACTTCATACAGTACTATATATATATATATATATATATATATATATATATATATATATATATATATATATATATATATATATATATATATATATATATATAGCTGAGAGTATCTATATACATATAGAACATTATGCTAATCTGGAACTGAACTTTATCAAAATAACATAATCTGAGTGCTAACTAACTGAACATAGGATATACTATCTACAAATCTATATTAACCTTCTATGCTTTGTAACCTGCTGAATTACTCACTGTCCTTCTGGACTGCTGTACACTTCCATACACTGTCTTGTTTAACCATAACTACAATGCACTCAAATTCCTCTATTTCCTTCTTAGTGCACCGAGTACACCTAGATACTTCAGGTGCCATGATATGGAGATTCGATGGTGCTATTTCATCAAGGCTACTCAGGATTTTAAAACCTTCCTCACGCCAGTAATTAAGGAGCCAACTAGTTTAGACCTCTTTAGATAGGATTTCATTGTATAGAAATTCAATATTCCTTTCCATTTCTGGCCAATGCAAATCAAAGTAGTCTTCATCTTTAAATGTCATCATCGATATGCGTTGAGATAGAGGGATCTCATCTAGTTCTTCTATATTGGTTTGCATAGTTATCTCTGGATATAGTATGGTGAGGTTGTTATCAACACACATAACCATATTTTCCAAACCTCTGAGATGATCCTTTGCAAAAATTTCCTTTCCTACCTTGACAATATCCTCCTTGTTCTTACCAACAAAAGTGGATAGAGAAATGAATTGCCCTATTATCACTCCGTTAGTTGTATAGGTGAACTCATTGTCAAAGAACTGGTCACCTATAGATTTTTCCATAGCCCTCCTAATTGAATCTGGCAGAGGATTCAGTATTTGGTTCCATCTTTCTGGCAAGATATGTCCTCGAAAAGCCATTTCTCTATCTCCTTTAGTATAAAAGGTAAGTAGCCTTGACTCCATGATCTACCCAAAAATGGATATCTCCCAGATATGAACCGAGTTTATAACATGCTCAGTAGACTTTCTAGAAAAAGCTTGAAGCTTATCCATGAGCAGTAATTATCATCATTAGTTTGATAGTATTTCTCATGAAAGTGTCTAGTTATAAAATGACATTTTAGAGGATTAACTTAAACCTTTACACACATAATGATGATGAAAATATATTACCTTCATCATTGATTGTTATGTTGTAATGTATTCGTAAAGTAGAGTGCCTAATTGGAAAAACTATCAAGTAATTAGCCCGACAAGATACATATCATAGCAAGATAAAGAGGTCTGAATTTAGTCCGAGAAACTATCTTAATAGAGATATGCTCTCGAAGATATAAATTAAACAATTAATATTTCATACCAAATAAAATTTGGGCAAAGGTTGTATTCCCTAATGATTGCAAATCACGTTGCATAATAATCCATTCGGAGTGTAGTAGAGTACTCATTATAAAGCACTCCCACCATATGAGTCTAATAAGGACAGAATCATCTTATAACAAAAACAATCGAACCTCAATAATATAGAAGATGCTCGAAGAGAACCGATCAAGCCAAAGGGATTAAAGAGGAGAGCAGGGAGATGATGAGAAAAATAACAATGATGAGGAAAAAAGATACATGAGTGACAAAAAGAAGATCCCTGGGGGGAGATCACTAGATTACATAATGACAAGCTATAGGGGAGATTGCAAAGGGGAAAAGGGGGTGATATAATAAAAGGAGGGGCAAGAAAATCTAAATATTGTACTCTATAAAGAAGAGGACATAGACCACATAGAGTTAGTTGGTTTATATCAAAAAAGGCCAACAAAGGGGAAGGAAGAATAGGGCTTAGAGAAAGACCAAACCATAGAATTGGATCAAGATTTATCCTAGATTAGGTTATGTATGATAAAAACTATTTGGAGTAAGGCATAGACTTAAGGTCTTATCATGATATCATGTGTACCCAAGCCCTTTTGATGAGTTAAAAAGACTATGCAAATAATCTGGAAGAGGATTGACCTAGATATTTAAGGCTGTCCTGTGAAAGTTTCCCCATCTGCACCTTTATTTGCTAGAAGGTTAGCTTCTTTTTTCCCTTCCCTGTATATATGTTTCGCTTCTATTAGGGTGAATTTGTCCACCATTTCTAAAATTTCCTCTAGTTTTGAAGAGAGTTTCCAATTTGGGGTTTTCCTTGTTCTGATGGCGTTAATAACTATTTGAGAATCACCTTCTATTTCTAGATGCGAAAGACCTAATTGATGACATAATCTAAGGCCCACAAGAACTGCCTCACATTCTACCAAATTATTGGTCGTTGGTGAAATGGCCTTAGCATAATTTGCAATGAACTCTCCCTTATCATTATGGATAATCCCACCTGCACTTGCTGTACCCGAATTTCCTCTAGAAGCCCCATCGAAATTAAGTTTGTACCATCCAGCTTTAGGGGGAGTCCATATGCATGAGCTTCTATCTTCTTTAGATCTCTTTCCCCCTTTACCATATAAAGGGTGAATATCTAGATTTGGCCATTTCCTTCTAAGATCATTATCACATTGTTTGAAAGAGTTTTCATAGCAATGTTGATTGCGAAGTCTGTTGTTGATAATCTCAATAATTGTGACTTCTATTTTATTAGTAATTGAGTTTATATTAAGTTTTTGATTAGTGAAAATTCTTCTATTCCATTCTTTCCACAGTTCCCAAACCACTATTGACGGGGCAATAACCTAGATATCTTTGAACAAGCTATCCTTATTAGGGGAAGGCCAAGCTTTGAGAAATTCCAATAGATCATATGGCTTAGCCGATGACCAATTTAGGCATTTACCTAACCAATTCCAACATTCTTGCACCAGCTCACAGTTTAAGAATAGTTGATTAACATCTTCCTCTTGACACTCACCACAAAGGACATCTTGATGGACCTTCAAAGCCTAGCTTTCTAATTCTATCTGAGGTTAGAATTCTTTTTTGAAGTTCCATCCATAGGAAATGCCTTGCTTTAGGTACACAAACCTTGTTCCAGCATAGGTTTAAAGGAATATCTAGAGAGTCCATTTTTTGTTTCTCCAAAATATATTTGTAACCATCTTTAACTTTGTAGCTACCGTCATTGGCCCCTGCCCAGATTAAGCGATCTTCTCTACTCTTAAGAGTTACTATTCTAAGACTAAGAACCTTATGAAGTTTGATAAGGTCACTAGAGTCTTCTTGGGTGGAACTTGGGTATCTCCTAATAGGATCTTCTCTTGGGGAGACGTAGTCCCTGATGTGACAACCGATACTAGCTTTGCAAGAAGCAATAAAATCTTGAGAGAAGCCCTCATTTATTAGCGGAGAGTAGCCTCCCCATGAATCTTCCCAGAATAGCACTTCAGTTCTTGACCCCACATCCCATGTTAGGAGATTATTAATGATATCTCTAGCAATATTAATAAAATTCCAAATGCAAGAGCCTTTCGTATGGGAGCGAGCTCTAAAGATATTGAGAGGATCTGCATTGGGAATATATTTATTGAGAAGAATATTAGCCGACTTGCTATTGGGGTTGTTAAATAGATTCCAAACTAATTTGGCTCCTAACGCTAAGTTTTGCCACTGAAGGTTCTTAATGCCTAATCCTCCAAGAGAAATAGGTTTGCATAGGTTATCCCACTTAATTAATGCTGATTTCTTATCATCTGAAGACCCTTGCCAATAGAAATCTCTAAGCATCTTGTCAAGATTGGATTTAATATTGAGAGGGAGTGGAATAAGAGACAGTTGGTATGTGGGAATAGCTGTTATGACCGATTTAATCATTGTAGTTCGACTGGCTTTAGTTAGCCATTTTCCTTTCCAACTGCCCTTTTTATTTTGAATTTTAGAAGCCATTGATTCCCATAATTTTGAGTTACGAACCCCCACATCTAAGGGGATCCCTAGGTATTTACAGGGAAACTTTCCTGTCTTATATCCTAAAGTATTGCAAATCTGTCTTATCATAGGTGGGGGTGTATTGATAAAGAAGATTTATGATTTATTTGGATTGACCCTCTGACTTGAGGCCTTCGAATAGACTTCCAAAACATGTTTAGAGGCTTTAGATTCTTTTAGGTTACTGGCACTCGGTAGTATTGTGTCATCTAAAAATTGTTGGTGAGTGATATTAGGTACATTCTTTGTTACCTGGACACCTGTGATTTTACCATCTAAGCGTGCCCTAGATGTAGATCTACCTAGAGCTTCTGCCAAAATTACATAGAGGAAGGGAGATAAAGGGTCACCTTGCCTGATACCTTGAGAGACTTCAAAGAAGCCTTCAAGAGTGCCATTAATTAAAAGAGATATCTTAGGAGTAGAGATGCAATTGAAAATTAGGTTAATCCATTGTTTTGAAAAACCAAAGGCTTCTAAGCATTTGCATAGAAATCTCCAGTCCACCTTGTTGTACACTTTTTGAATGTCTATTTTTATGAGCATGCAAGATTCTTTATTGCATTGAGCAGTATGTATTAATTCTTGAGCTATTATAATGCCATCTAGGATTGAGCGGTTAGGAACAAACCCAGTCTGTTCTTTAGATATAATTGAAGGAAGAAAGATTTTGAGTCTGTTTGCTAGACATTTGGACAAGATTTTGTAGATTATGCTACAAAGGGATATTGGTAAAAAATCTCCGGGATCCTGACAGTCATGTTTCTTGGGTATGAGGGAAAATAAGGTATTGTTAATTTCCGTTAATAAAGATCCTGAGTTTTTGGTTGCTTCTACAGCTTTCCAAACATCCTCACCAAGAAAATGCCAACATTTTTGAAAGAAGCCTGCTTGAAAGCCATCAGGCCCTAGCACTTTCTTTGGGTGGAGTTGAAATAGAGCTGTTTTCACTTCTTCTAGTGAAAATTTTCCATTGAGCCATTTGTTATCACTATCAGAAATTAATTTGGGGATCGACGGTAGAATCTAGCTTTGGGCTTCTAAGTTGGAGAATTCAAAGTTGTTTAGGAGTGTTTGATAGTAGTTAACTAAGTGGTTAGCTATACGTCTAGGGTCCTCAATAAGATCACCATTTGGACCTTTGAGTTTTGAGATTCTATTAATAGTTCTATTATTGTTAGTGCTGTTATGAATTTTTTTTGTATTATTATCACCTTCTTTAAGCCCTGTCTCTCTGGATTTTTGTTTCTAGAAGATTTCCTCCTTGTGTAATATTTCTGCATGTTTAGTCATTAATTCTTTTTCTTTATTATAGGATGCTATATCCATACCTTGTTTTATGACAGTTTCATTTAGCTCATTAATATCTGATTCTATCCTAATTTTTTGTTAAAAAATATTATTGAATTTTTCTTTATTTCAGTCTAGGATCTTATGTTTAATAATTTTAAGCTTGGTAACAATACAATACATTTTGGAACCAGACACCAATATCTGATTCCACCAACTTTCCAAAAGTTGCATGAAATCCTTATCCTGAAACCACATAAATTCAAATTTAAATGGGTTTTTGAGTGGTTTAAAATTTTCAGCAATAGTTAACTTGACTGGGAAGTGGTCAGACCCTAAATTAGTGAGAATCTCTGCATGTGTATTAAAATTAAAATTTCCCATATCTCCACTAATCAAGAATCTATCTAATCTTTTAGCTATATGGCTGAAACCTGTTCTGCAATTGTTCCATGTAAAACTCCCATTATCAGTGGGAATGTCTTTCAAATTGTTTGTATTAACCCAAAGACTAAAGTCTTTTTGTGATTTGTGAAACAAATTTGGAGCCCCCTACTTTTTCATTAATATATATGATTGCATTAAAATCTCCTCCAATTATATGTATATCAGATGCATTGTTATTAATATGAGATTGTAGGTCCTGCCATAGTTTCTTTTTTTTGGAATTTGGGATAGGACCATATACATTGATGAGATTAAATTTTAATTTGGTTTTGAGACTAGTGATTGTTACCGATATCCAATTACTTTTTTTAAGGACATTATTTATCATAACTTTCCTAGGATCCCATAGTCTTGCAAGACCACCTGAGGCCCCTTCTGAAATGACAAATTCTGATTTCCAAATACCTATTTTATGGCTGAATTTAAGGCTATCCTCTTGATTCAGTTTGGTTTCCTATATTATTATTATTTCAGATTCAAATAGGTTTAAATATCTTTTAATTAAGGTTTGTTTGTTAGGGGAATTAAGGCCCCTAACATTCCATGTTGTTACTTTCATTGTTCTTTGGGAAGGCTCTTCTCCTTCCCTTCATTCAGGATATCAAAAAGATTAAGTTGATTTTCTGCTTGCCCATCCCTAGCTCTTAGTTCGTAGGTAGATTTCCTGCCTCTTTTTTTCTTCAGTTTAAGAGTAACTGGAGATGATAACCCATCAATGTTTGCTACTATACCTAGTTGTCTGTCAGTATTAGTGATCACCTCTAAACATTTTCTGATGTCTTCAGCATTCTGTAACTGATTACCTATCATATTTCTTTCTTCATTTAGCAAGGAATCTTCGTAGTCTATAAGATTTTTGCCAAAATCTTCTAGATTAGATATTTGGGATAGACCTAAGTCTTATTCATACTCTCAACTTCATTTAATAAGTTGAAATTCTCTTTCTCAATAATCTGATTAAAATCTTTTTTATTACATCTCTCTGCTTTACCATCATTAATGCTTTTAATCAAGAGCTTCTTCTGATGAATAAGTTCCTCCCTATCACATATTTCATCTAAGAATCTTTCCATTAGATCATTAGTAATTTCATTAATTTCTACTTCAGATTTTTCTTTTTCAGCTTTAGATATATGGTTATTTTCATGAGTTTCTAACAAGTCCTTTCCTTTGTCAGAACTGTTGAGATTTAGGTTGTTATCTGAACCTAAATTTTCTTCAGATCTTAAAATGAATGGATCATTATGCATAGGAGAATCTGAATTACTATTATCAAAGCAGTTAGCATCTTTTATACTCAAAGATTTATATTCTACTAATTGAGCTGTATTCGGGAAGACAGAGTTTCCCTCGGAAACATTGAGTGGTGATTTAAGAGTATCATTATCAGTGTGCTTCTCAATCCTCCTTGAATAAGAAATAGGAGTAAAAATGGGTGGATTTCTATTCACAGGGAGAGGGGATTTCATTTCTGGAGTCCCATCCTCTATGTTGGATATAACAAAGCCACCCTTATCTTCATAAAATTTAACCTTTATATCCAATTTTTTAAACTTATTATGAAATGTATGTTCTGAATCCAAAGGAGAAACAATGACATCCTCTATTTCTTAAAGATAATCCCATTATGGTAGGGTTGATAATTACCGAGTTTGATTTATAACATAAGCATATAAGAGGTCTAAATTTATGATGAAAGTTCATTTTTACAATAATAATTTTATCTGATTGGTTGAATTCATTTTGGACTGTTCCAATGTATTTACCAATCTGATCACCTATCAAACTGATAGTTTCTTCATTAGAAAATTCCAATGGTAGATTCTTAAGAATGATAACTTTATCTACCCTAAAATCCTTTAGATTAATAGGATTAAACAAGGGAGACCAATCAAAGACAGAAAAAGAAATATGTCTAAATTTAGGGTAGGCTTCATTCATAATCTTCTTTTTGAAATCAATGCTTTTACAGTCTAGAAAAATGAAATTTTTGACAAGGATTGTTATACTCACCTTGAAAGTCATTTGTGATTTCAGCCAATCTGCAATATCAAATACTGATGCACCTACTCCATTCCATCGACATACTACCCATGTTACTGCATAAGAATTTTGACATTGTTCTATACATTTATCATTTAGATCTATCTTAACAAAATCAGTAAGTTTCTAACAACCATTTTTCTTTAATTCAAGCAGAGAAGTATTGCTGCTCCGCCTATGCGGGGGAGAGTATAAAGATTTATACTGCCCATTGAAAGACTGTTTTGAACAAAAATTATGCTTCTCATCATATGCTGGTGAGATAAGAGGAAAGATCTTACCGTTCAATCTTCTATGAGGTGGAGAATAAACCTTAGGACATTTCATGCCTTGTTTATTGATATTGCCTTTCAAACTTATCTGTTCATGGTGCTCGGTCATCGGGACCTGAGAATGATGATATGAAACCATCTGTTCACTATGGAAAATTAGGGCTTTGCCAGGGGATGAGGAAAAACCCTTCGCATCAGGACGAATACTTTTATCAATGTCCTTATGCGAATGTTTCCTGTCAATGTCATTCCCCTTCAAAGCCAAAGATGAAAATCGTCTATGCGGGGGAGAGTATAAGCTAGGTTTTTGTCATTCATTTACATTATTAAGAGAATCGAAAGAATTTCTCAAAGTTAAAGGCTTAACAGAATGCTTATCAGGGAAAGAGAAAGACTTACTCTTCCTACGGTGTTTAACCAGATGCCATTTGGGCTTAACCTCTTCAATGATCCCAAAAGACCAATGAGGTTCAAGTAGTCCTCCTTCCCTCAACACAGAGTGAGGATCATAGGGGCTAGGAGCTGGAATTGTCCAAGACTGCGAAGCCCTAGCGGTCCCAAGATTTTGCAGATTAGCATACTTGGTCTTAGAAAAGACCTTAAGATGATGATCCAGAGAGTCCATAGTGAATAGCGGTGGAGAAACATGCAATTTAGAGTTCAAGGAGCGCAGATAAACCTGAGCCCCTGAATTGTTATGGCGAACGCAATGCCCATTTCTTTGCAGAGCCAAACCCTCATGTTGCTGCCTTAAGCCATTTTGTTTTTTCGCATTTCGCAAAGCCATACTTCACTCCTTTCACTCGATTTTATGGATTATTGTTATAAAATGGATGAATATTATGATTAATGTTTTTAATAATTTTTTTGAATAATAATTGATATTTTAAAAAAAATTTAAAGACATTTTTTCAATTGCTGAAAATTAGGGGTCTAGTTCCCACCAAAAAATTATATGTAAATAAAAAAAATTTCTCCTAATTTCAAAATATTTCATAGATGACATATGTAGCTAGTGCTTGAAGAAATAAAAATTGGTTTGTGACCTATATTTTCTCTTTTATAATCATTCAAATTCTAACTCATTGAAATTGATAGTTTTCATCTCGCAACATATTTTTCATAGCAAATCTATCCCAATAATAAAAAGAAATATATATTCTTGAAGAGGAATCTCTCCTCTAGTGGACCATATATTTTTCAAATTTATTTAATATGATTTACTATTTTTTTCTTTCTCCGAATCAACATCTCCTTGACTGTTAAAATACCTACTTGCAATATTTTTTAATTACAATAAACTATGTCTAATTAAAACACTATAAAATCTATATGAGAATATTCTTGACTCTGATCTCTACAAAAGGGTATTTTTTTATTTAAAAAAAAAATCATTAAAAAGATTAGGAGTTATTGAAATGCCACTTTTCTGAAATAATTTTATTTTTATGGTAATTGAACCCAAAGTGGTATAAAACATGCATTTAATAGATATTTCCAATTGGAAAAGTTAAAGTACTTATCTGACTTAGCTAGAATGAATCTAGTTAGACCATATGTTTGACCAAAATTAATTTTTAGTTAGAAATACTAAAATTCATCTATGCTAATAAGTTAGCCTAAAAGGTGACACCTGATTGTGCTTTTACCCTTAAATATATTTAATTCCAAGTGGGAGGAAAGGTGACACAAGAACGGATGGAAGGAGGGGCCAAAAGCACACCCAAACTACCAACCCCCTCCGAGATGCACACGCGAAAGTAATAACACAATAATAGGGAGGGATAGAATGCAAATATTTCATTATTAATCACCATAGAAAGATTCATACATGTTAGGTTGTAAGGCCTTCTTGATTACAACCAAATACAATCAAAATTCCAGTATGACAGACATCAAACATTGCTGATTCCACTTTCCAATCATATCTTCTATCCCCCTACCCTCCTCTAAGATCTACAACATACTATTTTATTTATACAAGAGACTACCGAAATAAGTCAGCCTTCATATCCAACATTGGAGAAGGGAACGACCAGATCTAGGTCCACATGCTTCCCAACTAATAATGTAACCATTAACTCTACGACCAAAATTAAATGCAAGAGTCAGACTCAAAGAAATCCAAAAATAAATCACTTCGTGAGCAAGATTACCGAGAAACAAAAAACTGCTTGGTGAACATAGAGCCAACTCGTTGAAAGAAGGAACTGAGAAGCAACTGAGCCCCGTTGGTGGAAATACGAATACATCACTGAGATTCCAAAAGAAGCTATTGAGAAAAACTAACAACTCTAACTCATTTTTGGTGATACAGGATTGCGAAGAACCCGAGATGCTCCTGCATCAAAAGGGATCTATGAATTAATTTAAATAGATAAATGTATTTATTTAAATTAATGAGGCAAAATGGATCTTAGTAACAAATCTATACAATGAGTGATACTCCTTACCGGTGGTAATCCATCATGAACATTATGTGATATAATGTGTGCATACTCATTTATCAATCAAGTGATTTCCTCATAATGTTCTTCTATTGATACAATCTCCTTAGATTTCTTGGGTATCGAAGAAAAACATACATGATCATGCCTCGTGATATCCAAGAACTTCTTTCCATCTAATAAAAAATTCTTGCACTGGTACACACTTCACTCTTAATGGGTTCCTCCAAGGGTAACAATTTTTTCTTTATTCCATTAGCAACAATAGTGTACACATTCTTCCTACAATGATGTATTAACTTTTCTATCAAATTGCCAAGGTCTACACAATAAGATATGACACACATCCATAGGCATAATATCATACAAAAATTCATCATAATACTTCCCAATCTTGAATCTAACTACACATTGTTTTCTTACTAGTACCTTGTGTTCATCTTGAACCAATGCAATTTTATAGGGTTTAGGATGCTTCAATCTATGCAACTTCAATTTGTCAACTAACTCCTCCGAAGAAAGATTATTTGAACTACCACTATCTATGACAACATTGCACACCTTATTTTGTATCTTGCATATGTTTCAGAACAAATTCTTCCTCTACAAGGGTTCTTCATCTTGCTTTCCTTGGTACAGAACTCTCTGAGTTATCAAGGTTTCTCCATCCTCTTCTTGGTTGTTGTTTACTAATCTGGTGGATTCCTCATCTGCAAAGGTTGTTTGCCTGATGCTCTCTACTTTCCTCTCAGAGTTTCCTTGTTTACATTCAAAGTCTTGGTGTCCCACTTCTCCACATTTAAAACTAGTCTCACTAAACTCCCTTTTATCACCACTACTTTTTCCTTCATTGTAGTAGGAACTCCTATCATTTCTCATGTAGTGGTCATTATCCTTAGTGATGAAGGGTGCTCCCCTTAATACCACAAACACATAACAGAAAAAGAGAAACAACAACAATAATATGCAAGAACAGAAAATTGGCTTCTTATTATCTCCACAAATGTGGAATTGCAAACTTTCAGAATTACAATATGCAAAGCCACATGGGCATCCCTTACAATATTCTGTAGGACAAAGCCTCAAATCAATACGCAGATCTACTACCCAGAATTATTCCGAACTGCCTACGACAATAATACAGCCTTCCTTATATAGGCAATTTCTACCGCCCGAGAAGGTTCCAGAAATTTAGCCCTAAGGGCCGACCAAACTTAGAATTATTTTATTTTTCAATTTATTACATCAAAGTCGACTCAAAATAACTTTTGAAACCCGAACAGAAATTTTGAAGGAAAATTATTTTCCACCATTTCAGGTGGCCCGACTTCTGGAGATCATAAGTCATCACCAGTTGACCCGATTGACTATTATAACCCCATTTCAGAAATGCCACGAAGCGCTCTACAGGCTTGATCGGCGTAAGCGCCCGTTACCCAAATTTTTGACCTCATTCGGGGCCTCTAAAGCCTTCAAAACTGAGTTTGAAGTTTCTGTACCCTGCTGCCAATACTGAAAATCTTCAATATCTTCACAACTACACCTGATCTAGCCATGAAACTTCACTGGCAGACTTATATGACCAAAATGAACCTCCAAGAAAGAAATCAGATCATTCTGAGCACATACGAAAATTACCAAAAATAGTAACTTTCCTTAAATAGCAGCTCTGCACAAAAAAAGCCCTTATTGAATATAAAAACATAAATATTTTTGGGTGATGCAAGATTGCTCTTACACCCAGGATGCTCCTGCATCAGACACCCGGGGTAATTTGAGAAGTGACCTTGTCACGACTCAGGTGTGTAGAGGAAAACCAAGACGGTTAACCTCCTCCTTTGTTAGCCATGATGAATCTTCAACAGGTCATCCTTTCCATTTGACCAAATATTCTTCATATGTCCTATTCCTTGTGCTTCCGCCATCACGACTGTCCAGTATATCTTCGATCTCCTTAGTGTCTGAACTAGTTGCTGGAATACTCCACTGTGCTGCTGTGATCTCATCTTCAACACCTCCTTCATGATACTCTGTCAGATCTGAAATGTTAAACACTGGTGAAATATTCAGCTCACTAGGCAATTCTACCTCATATGCATTTCTTGAATCATGCTTCTTCAATATCTTACATGGTCCAAACTTCTTCATTTTCAACTTGTTATATGTACCAACCGGAAACCGCTCCTTCCGCAAATGAACCATGGCTTCATCACCAACCTGAAATTCCTTATACTTCCTTTTCTCATCTGCCTTAGCCTTATACTATGCATTCATCTTGGTAATATGCTTCCTCACCTCCCCATGGATGTTGTTCAAGTGTTCTGCAAAATCCTCAGCCTCAGCACGACTTATTTCTCCTTTATCTATCTTCCTCAATTCAGATGCATTTCTTGGACTACTTCCATATACAATCTGGAATGGTGATTTACCAGTGCTCCTGTTGACAGAATTATTGTATGCAAATTCTGCCTGTGGTAAAATCAAATCCCATCCTGTTGGCTTATCTCCAACCAAACATCTCAGCAAATTTCCCAAGCTCCTATTCACCACCTCTGTCTGTCCATCAGTCTGTGGGTGATGTGATGAACTGAACTTCAAATCTGTCTTCAACTTCTTCCACAATGTCCGCTAGAAATATCCAACAAACTTAGTGTCCCGATCTGAAACTATGGTCCTTGGCAAACCATGAAGTCTCACTACTTCTCTGAAAAACAATCCTGCTACATGAACAACATCATTAGTCTTCTTGCAGGGAATGAAATGTGCCATCTTCAAAAATTTGTCAACCACCACAAAAATTGAATCATGTCCCCGCTGAGTCCTCGGTAAACTAAGAACAAAGTCCATGCTGATATCCTCCCAAGGCTTCTCTGGTACAGGTAATGGCTGATACAACCCTGTATTCTGCTTCACTCCTTTCGCCATCTGACATACTCTGCAACTCTGTACAAACTTCTTCACATCTTGCTGCAATTGTGGCCAATAATAATTCTCACCAACCAAAGTAAGGGTTTTATCACGACCAAAATGTCCAGCCAATCCTCCACTATGCTTCTCCTTGATGAGATTCTCCCTCATAGAACTTCGTGGAATGCACAACTGACTCCCTCTGAATAGCATATCATCTTGGATGATAAAATCCAGCCATTTCCTCCTGTCTAGAGTAACAGGTTCTGTACAAGCCTTCCAAGCTTCACCAAAATCAGGATCCTCTGGATACAAATTCTTGAGTTCCTTGAACCCAACCACCTCAATCTGCATTTCTGTCAGCAATAGTTGCCTTCTGCTAAGAGCATCTGCAACCCTATTAGACTTTCCACTTCTGTGTTTCAAAACAAATGTATAACTCTGCAAAAACTCAACCCATTTCAAATGCCTTTGATTCAATTTTCCTTGACTATTCAAATATTGCAAAGCTTGATGATCAGTATACAAAACAAACTCCTTAGGAAGCAGATAGTGTCTCCACTTCTTTAATGCTTGAACTATAGCATAAAATTCCTGATCATAAACATAATATTTCCTCTTGGCATCATTTAACTTCTCACTGAAATAAGCAACAGGTTTACCTTCTTGGCTCATAACAGCTCCTATTGCAGTACCACTAGCATCACAATCTACTTGAAACACCTTATTAAAATCTGGAAGTGCTAAAATAGGATGTTCTATAACTTTTTGTTTCAACAATTGAAAACTCTTTTCCGCCCCATTAGTCCACTTAAATTCTTTTCTATCCCCTCTCATTGTTTCAGTCAAGGGTCCACAAATACTGCTAAAGTTTCTGATAAAATTTCTGTAAAAGCTAGCTAGACCATGAAAAGATCTTACCTCAGTAGCATTCCTTGGAGTAGGCCATTCAAGAATAGCCTGTACCTTCTCTGGGTCCATTTTCAGACCTTCTGCTGAAACTACAAATCCCAAATACACTAACTCTTTCTTCACAAAACTGCACTTCTTCAAATTAATCAACAATTTCTCTTCTCTCAACTTCTCAAATACCATACGAATATGCATCATATGCTCATCCAATGTCTTACTAAAGATCAAAATATCATCTAGGTAAACAATGACAAACTTACCCAGAAATTCTTTCAGAACCTCGTTCATGAGTCACATGAAAGTGCTCGGTGCATTGGTTAGCCCAAAAGGCATGACTAACCACTCATATAGTCCTTCCTTTGTCTTGAAGGCAGTCTTCCATTCATCTCCTTCTCTGATCCGAATCTGGTGATATCCACTCTTCAGATCTATCTTTGAGAAATACACAGCTCCACTCAAACAATCCATAATATCATCCATTCGTGGCAATGGAAACCTGTACTTGATTGTGATCTTGTTTATTGCCCTAGAATCTGTACACATCCTCCACTCTCCATTCTTCTTTGGTGCTAATACCGCTGGTACAGCACAGGGGCTCAGACTCTCTCGAATCAAGCCCTTCTGTAATAGTTCATGTACTTGTCTGTTCAACTCCTCACTTTCTGCAGGTGTCAGTCTGTGTGCTGCCTTATTCGGCAAACTCGCTCCTAGGATCAAGTCCATCTGATGACTGATTTTCCTGACTGATGGTAATCCATCAGGCACGTTATCGGATACAATATCCTGAAACTCATTCAACAAATCTGCAACTTCTACAGGAACATCTTCTACTTCCTCTTTACCAGCTTTTGGAATTAAAGCAAAACATACATGCTCATGCCTCATACCATCTAAGAATTTCCTTCCATCAAAAAATGTTATTCTTGCATTACCACATACCTTTTCTTCGGTCTCATTCAATGGCTTTAGCTTATGTCGCACTCCATCCTTTGTCAGGGAATAGGTATTCGCATGACCATCGTGTAAAGCACATCTGTCAAACTGCCACGGTCTACCCAACAACATATGACATGCATCCATAGATATGATATCACACAATACCTCATCTTGGTATCCGCCAATCTTGAACTTCACCAGGCATTGTTCATTGACCATGACCTTGTGGTCATCCTGTACCCAGGCAATCCGATATGGATGTGGGTGATTTTGTCTCTTGAGCTTCAACTTTGTCACCATCTCTTCTGACACCAAATTATCAGTGCTTCCACTATCAATAATCACATCACAACATTTACCTTCACACTTGCACCTGGTGTGAAACAGGCTCCTCTTTTTCTCAGGTTCATTCTCACCACTCAACAGGACTCTTCTGTTAATCAACGTTTCTCCTCTTTCAGCATCTTCAGAATTTGATGATCTGGCATCTTCATCTACATGTGCAACTCTGGCCTGGCCTTCATTTCTCCTGTCCGTTCTGCCTTGGCGCTGAGGACATTCAAATGCCCTATGACCTTCTTCTCCACAGTGAAAACATGTTCCACGGAAGCCACCTCTTCCAGATCCTTGTCCTCTTCCTCTTCCTCTCTGATCTCTATTATTCTGATCTTGGAAGCGATTGGAATTATTTCCTTGCTGATTTTGACTGCTACTGGCCCATCCTTCTTTTTTGGATCTTCATTTCGGCCACCATATGACCGTCCACCAGATCGTCCACCGCGACCTCTTCCATTTTGTCTGCTCTCAAACTTCTTGTTCAGCTTTTCCTCTACTTTTAGGGCAAATTGGTATGCCTCCTCAATACTGTTCATTCGAACCAGATTCAACTCCTCCTGAATGCTTGGCCTTAACCCATTAAGGTATCGGGCAACTTTCTCCTTATCAGCTTCGACATGGCCTATTCTGATGAGGAGTCGATAGAACTCCTCTGTATACTCCTGAACAAATTTTTCTGCTTGCTTCAAACTTTGCATTTTCTTCAGTAGGTTAAGCTCATAATCAACAGGAATGAACTGTCGCTTCAATTTTTCCACCATCCGATCCCATCTTGTGATTTTATCTTTCCCTCTTCTATTTCGCTCCAATTGAATTTCTTGCCACCAGATCTTCGCATGACCTTTCAATCTGGCTTTCGCAAATTTGACCCTATCAGGATCCTCAACATCTTCGTACTCAAAATATTCCTCACATTCATTGATCCAGTCGATCAATTCCTCTAGGTTAAGATTTTCAGAAAATGTAGGAACCTCAATCTTAGGTCTTTTCCCAATCTTGGAAATCGCCCGAAAAAGTCTTTCTTCCTCCTGGTTCACAATTTCAACTTCTCCTTCTTGATATTCTTCTTCGGCTTCATCCTCGCTTTTGTCTCTGACATTAAGATTCATTCCTCTACGAATCTCTTCTTGCAATGCTCGCACTTGTCTCTGCAGCTCTCTAACCTCAGGTGTCACAACACCAGCTCTTCTGCCACGTTCCCTTCGTGGAGGCATTTTCGCGATGCGCGCTGAAACCCTAGCCACGGTCCTGGTGCAAACTGCCTCACAGTCGGCGATCTATTTACACACTCAAGAAAACTTGCTCTGATACCACTTGATGAAGGGTGCTCCCCTTAATACCACAAACACATAACAGAAAAAGAGAAACAACAACAATAATATGCAAGAACAAAAAATTGGCTTCTTATTATCTCCACAAATGTGGAATTGCAAACTTTCAGAATTACAATATGCAAAGCCACATGGGCATCCCTTACAATATTCTGTAGGACAAAGCCTCAAATCAATACCCAGATCTACTACCCAGAACTATTCCGAACTGCCTACGACAATAATACAGCCTTCCTTATATAGGCAATTTCTACCGCCCGAGAAGGTTCCAGAAATTTAGCCCTAAGGGCCGACCAAACTTAGAATTATTTTATTTTTCAATTTATTACATCAAAGTCGACTCAAAATAACTTTTGAAACCTGAACAGAAATTTTGAAGGAAAATTATTTTCCACCATTTCAGGTGACCCGACTTCCGGAGATCATAAGTCATCACCAGTTGACCGATTGACTATTATAACCCCATTTTAGAAACGCCACGAAGCGCTCTACAGGCTTGACCGGCGCAAGCACTCGTCACCCAAATTTTTGACCTCATCCGGGGCCTTTAAAGCCTTCAAAACTGAGTTCAAAGTTTCTGTACCCTGCTGCCAATACCGAAAATCTTCAATATCTTCACAACTACACCTGATCTAGCCATGAAACTTCACTGGCAGACTTATATGACCAAAATGAACCTCCAAGAAAGAAATCAGATCATTTTGAGCACATACGAAAATTACCAAAAATAGTAACTTTCCTTAAATAGCAGCTCTGCACAAAAAAAGCCCTTATTGAATATAAAAACATAAATATTTTTGGGTGATGCAAGATTGCTCTTACACCCAGGATGCTCCTGCATCACTTAGCTTCTGATCCAGTCTTGTCTTGATCTGCAGAAGATCTACCTCCTCCAACATTAGTACTAGATTGGCCTATATGAAATCTTCCTCCTCTACCTCTTTGTATCTATTCATGCCTTTGGTTAACCTTTTCTTTAGCCTTCAAGGCCCACTTATAAGCTACTTCCACACTTTTAATCTATATTAGACTAATTTCATCCTGTATTGAGACCCTTAAACCATTAAGGTAGTGAGCAACTTGTTCAACTTCTTCATCTACATGTCTAGATCTAATGTTCAGTTTGTAAAACTCCTCGGTGTAACCCCTTAACACTTAAGTCCCTTTTCTTCAAATTTTACAACTTTTGAAATAGATTCACTTGATAGTCCTCATTCAAGAACTTAGCCTTTAATTTATTCACCATCCTATCCCAATATTTGATCTTATCTTTGCCTCTTCACTAGTAATCTGTTTGTAAATGCTCCCACCATATGGATGCATGCCCTTTCAACTTAGTACAAGCATATTTTACCTTCTTCTCCTCACTAGTTCTTTTAAGTTCAAAGTACTTATCCATCTCCTTTATCTAATCTATCAATTCATCATAATCCAAGTTACCATGATAGTCTTGTAGATTGAAATGAGGTCTCTTGTTCACTTGGTCAAGGTTCTGGTAAACCTTTCTTCCTCTTGATTCAACTCTGATTGCTCTTCATTTTTTTATCCTTCCCTAGCCTGCTTCTATTCATTTCTTTCTTCATCACTTGCATCTTTTCATTATATTTTAAGTGCTTGTGTAGTTATATTAAATTTTCTTATCATATTTTTCTTATGTAATGTCTGGTAGATTCTCATATTTAAAACTTTGATTAGCTCAAAAGAATAATATGATATATAATTTATAAAAGTTTTATTAAACAAACATTACTACTTAGTTTTATAATAGCATATTTAAAAGAGAAAATAATCTTTTTTAATTTTTTTTTTGAAAAATAATAATATTTTTTTCTATTTTGAAAAATAAACACTTTTATAATTGAATATTTAATATTAATATTTTCTCAATATATATTTAGATATTTTAGAAACATCAAATAATATAAAATTTTAAACATTTTTTTTATATGAAATAGAGTATCAACTAAGCAGTTACAAAATAACCAGTAAGAACAACAACATAAAGTATTGTTACTACTAAGAGCACCTTAGTAGGACATTATATGTACAAAACTCCATAACTATGGCATCAGACCAAAATAGGATCCCGCTTTACAAGTATAATGTATGTATATAAAAAATGAGAATCTAGAGAACGGTTACACTTCATCCTATCCACTGGTGCTATTCCTGATAGTGTCACTTTCCCATCCACTTTCACTGTTCCTTGGATTCAGAGAAGTCTAGTTATCATTAACATTTTTATTTTCCCACTCACTATGGGCTGCTTCCTGCTGTTCTTCATTCCTGCTTTCTTCTTCCGGGGTCCTCCAGCTGTTCTCCATTAGTGTACCCTCTGCCATAGCTTCCTTGATTGGCTCCTGTGGGGTGTCCACCAAGGAAGCAGATTGGTACATAAATCTCTGAGTTATGAAGGTTGCTCCATCCTCTTCTTGGTTGTTGTTCACTAATCTGGTGGATTCCTCATCTGCATAGGTTGTTCACCTGTTGCTCTCTACTTTCCTCTCAGAGTTTCCTTGTTTACATTCAAAGTCTTGGTGTCCCACTTTGCCACATTTAAAACAAGTGTCACTAAACTTCCTTTTATCACCAAGCTACTTTTTCCTTCATTATAGTAGGAACTCCTATCATTTCTCCTGTAGTGGTCATTATCCTTAGCTTTTGATCTAGTCTTTCCTTGATCTACAAAAGATCTACCTCCTCCAACATTAGTACTCGATTGGCCTCTCTGAAATCTTCCTCCTCTACCTCTTTGTCTTTGTTCATGTCTTTGCTTAACCTTTTCTTTAGCCTTCAAGGCCCACTTATAAGAAGCTTCCACACTTCTAATCTGTATCAGACTAATTTCATCCTGTATTAACACCCTCAAACCATTAAGGTAGCGAGCAACTTGTTCAAATTCTTCATCTACATGTCCAAATCTAATGTTCAATTTGTAAAACTCCTCGGTGTAACCCCTTAACACTTAAGTCCCTTTTCTTCAAATTTTACAACTTTCGAAATAGATTCACTTGATAGTCCTCATTCAAGAACTTAGCCTTTAATTTGTTCACCATCCTATCCCAATATTTGATCTTATCTTTGCCTCTTCACTACTAATCTATTTGTAAATGCTCCCACCATACGGATGCATGCCCTTTCAACTTAGTACAAGCATATTTTACCTTCTTCTCCTCACTAATTCTTTTAAGTTCAAAGTACGTATCCATCTCCTTTATCTAATCTATCAATTCATCATAATCCAAGTTACCATGATAGTCTTTCGGATTGAAATGAGGTCTCGTGTTCACTTGGTCAAGGTTCTAGTAAACCTTTCTTCCTCTTGATTCAACTCTGATTGCTCTTCATTTTTTTATCTTTCCCTAGCTTGCTTCTATTCATTTCCTTCTTCATCACTTGCATCTTCTCATCATATTTTAAGTGCCTATGTAATTATATTAAATTTTATTATCATATTTTTCTTATGTAATGTGTGGCAGATTCTCATCTTTAAAACTTTGATTAGCTCAAAAGAATAATATGATATAATTTATAAAATTTTTATTAACCAAACATTACAACTTTAAAGTTTTATAATAGCATATTTAAAAGACAATTTTTTTTTTAAAAAATTTGGAAAAATAATAATAATTCTTTTCCTATTTTAAAAAATAAATACTTTTATAATTAAATATTTAATATTAATATTTTCTCAATATATATTTACATATTTTAGAAATATCAAATAATATAAATTTTTAAACATTTTATTGATAATATATGATTTAAAAATATCTTTATGATTTTATAAAATAAAAATAATTACTAAAAGAATTTATAAACAACACTAACAGTTATAATTGTAAATCTAGAGTGAAAAAACTTATAATAGAAATGCATGTAGAATAAAAGAAAACATATAAATTAAAAAATAAAATAAAAAAGGAAGTAAATATAGTTATTTTAGTCTTTACATTACTGTCAATTAAATTAAGTGTAAGAAAATAACTGTTAGTATGGAAAATAATTATAACAGTTAATCTGAAGAAAACTATATCATCTTTCTTTTTATTATATTTTTTTAATAACCTTGCTTTCTTTCACTTTTTCTACTGTAGATTTACAACCATTTTCATTGCCGACTACATAAATGATTATACAGCCGACTAAAGCTACCTGAAAAGACTACTTTATTTAATTTATTATTTATATTCAAAATCACAATTGTCTTTTAAGCCTTAAATACACTGCAGCAATCGTTGACAGGGTTATCTCAATTATTTCGCTTTGCTGAAACTCGTGCATTACGAAGGATATAAGTTCGGTTGGTTTTTGCAGAATAATAATGGCTGGCATCGCAGAAGGAGAAGAGATATTTGATGAAGAGAAAAGTTCATGGGAAAGGCGAATTATTGCTTCAGATGGCACCGAACTGTCTTTTGCATGTAACCGAGCTGAAAATTTTACTGCAGTACACACAGATTTTGAGCAGTTTTATTGTGAAATATATGATTTTGAAGACTTACTTGTTTTACCTTTTGAATTGGCATTCTATCTGGGAGAAGAAGTGCAATTGAACAAAGAGATTGTGGGTGCTGTTTCAGCGGGCTTTAGGAGGAGTTTGAATGCAGAAATATATGAGTCTCTTGAAGATGATGCTACAGCCAATAATGGCCGAGCAATGGTTTTAGTACACACCCATCAACATTCTAGACAGCTTTATATATTTTATTCTATCAAAGATTTTACAATACAAGTTACTATGGAGAAGGAAGAACAAATCTCATATGATGTTGTTCAAGATCAGAATTTGATGCATACAATTACAGAGGAGTCTGACGATGATTCTGAGAATGAGGGATATTTTGGGGACTCTGAAAGTTCTGAAATTGGCGATGAAGAAGCTGCAGTGCTTCCAGTGAACACTTCGAAATTTTTCTTGCATGGTGAATATTTTGGAAGAATTGTTTATACATCTGTGAATTCAAATGAAGAAGGAGAAGCTCTTGAAATTGGTGATGAAGAAGCTGCAGAGATTTTGGGATCGCTCTTTTTCTCTGAGATATTTCAAAATTAAGAACAGCTGTCCCCTCGTTAGGAATTTGACAATAGGGAAAGACTTTCATGTTGAAAAAATAAATGAAATTCTATTGTATGTCTTTTTCTATATTTGATTATTGAGTAATCGTCTATGCAACATTGTGGAAATCCAAGAAAAAGGCATATGAGACCTAAAATCCTTTCCAATTTACTCTTAATTAGGGTAACAATTTCATAGTGATCTCCACGTTCATATAATCTCACTTTTTTCACATAATTCAAGAAAATGTTTAATGCGCTCACATTCTTTAACACTTAAAAACACTACAATATTTAATATTGTCTAAATTGTGAAATATAAGAAAAAGTGAAGTTCATACTCTTCTTTGTTATCTCTACTTTATTTCACCTAGGGTCAATGGTAGAGTTTTTAGTACAATTAGGATGAATGATTTAACCTTAGTAATAGTATTATGTTAACAATTATAATTAGAGTTATGGTTAGTGTTAAGGTTTGGGTTACTTTTAAGGGCATTGTTAGAGTTAGAGGTACTATTATGGTTAAGATTAATGTTATGGTTAAGATTAGAGTTAAGGTAATAATTAGGTTCAATATTAGGATTAGTATTATAGTTATGGTTAGAATTAGAGTTAGGAATACTAATATGTTAATGGTTAAGGGTAGAAAAATGGTAATTGTTCTAGAGTTAGGATTAAGGTTAGAGTTAGAAATAGTCTTAAGATTATTGTTAAGATTAGGGTTAGAATTAGGGTTAGTATCACATTTAACCTTACTATTTCATCTAGGGTCAATAGTAGAGACGTGGTTATAGATAATTTGAACAGTTTGAAGTTAGAGTAATATAATGTTAGTAGTAACAATTAGAGTTAGGGTTAAGATTAGCCGGGTTAGGGTTAAGATTAGTATCATATTTAGTGCAGAATTAAAGGTTAAGATTAGGTTGAAGATGAGGCATTGTTGTTTTATGAGGAGAATAATATGTCCTATATTTTTATCATTATATTTATTATTTCCTTTTGTTTATATTTTATATTTATTATGATTTTTCTTATGTAATATGTAGCATGATTTTCATTTTTAAAATTTGATTTAAACTCACTCAAAATAATAGTAGGATATAATTTATGAAATTTTTATTGATAAAATATTACTTTTTTATTATAAAAACATATAATTTATAGAACTTTTTAAAAAAATAGATAAGGAATAAATGAAAGTAAGATAAATTTAAGATAAGATAAATTTATGAATGTCCAATAAAAAAAGAAAATTCATTAAAAAAATTTATTAAAAATTTCTATTTCTAAAAACTAAACACTTTAATTATATTATTTTATAATTAAATATTTAATATAAATATTTTTTAATATATATTTAGATATTTTAGAAAAACTAAATCATATAATTTCTCAAACATTTTATTAAAAATACATGATTTAAAAATATCTTTATAATTTATAATATAAAAATAATTAATAAAATATTTTATAAATAATACTTAAGTTATTATTGTAAATCTAGAATGGAAAACTTATAATAAAAATACACCAAAAAAGTTGAAAAAAAAAGAAGTAAATATAATTATTTTCTTCATACTAATAATTATTTTCCTCACACTACGAATTATTTTCTTATGCTTTTTAATGCTTTAAGTTAATTGGCACTAACAGTAAAATCTTAATAAAAACACTACCAGTTATTTTATTCACTACAAATTATTTTCTTCATGCTTTTTAAGTTAATTGGCACTAACGGTGAAATCTTTATAAAAACACTGGTCGTAATTTTATAAAGTGACGCCTTTTATAATTATTTTCAAAACTGATAGTGACGCCTTTTATAATTATTTTCCTCACAAATTACATGGTAATGTTGTTCACACTGAAGTTAATTTACGGTGAAATTGTTCCCACACTAACAGTCATATAGTTATTCTGTTTGGGAGGTGAAGAGCAAATAAAGGAGGAGGTTGTGGGTGTTGTTTACGAGTAGTTTATGAGGAATGTGGATGCACAGATGCATGGCTTGCTTGAAGCGAATGCACAGGCCAATAATGCCCCAGCAAGGGTTTTTCTGCGCACCCTACATCTTTTTGGAGAGCTTTTGATATTTTATGATTATCTTGAAATTATTTTGGAGCAAGAACAAATCCCATATGATGTTTCTAAGGCTTTGGTGAAAATAGATAATGAATAAATGAAAGTAAGAGAGTTTTATAATAGCAAATTTAATAAAATTTTACTATCAGTTGAATATTATAATTAGTAATTTTCAATATATATTTACTAAAATTTTAATTATATTATTTTAGAGTTGAATATTTAATATTAGTAATTTTCAATATATATTTAGATATTTTAGAAAAATTAAATTATATAATTTCTGAAATATTTTATTAAAAATACATGATTTAAAATTATCTTTATGATTTATAAAATAAAAATAATTAATAAAATATTTTATAAATATTACTTATAGTTATTATTGTAAATCTAAATGGAAAAACTTATAATAGAAATACACGTGCAATAAAGTTAAAATAAAAATAAAAAGAAAGGAGATATAATTATTTTCTTCATACTAATAGTTATTTTCCTCACACTACGAGTTATGCTAAGTTAATTGGCAAAGTGACACTAACGGTGAAATCTTTATAAAAACACTAATAGTGATGCTTTTTATAATTATTTTCCTCACAAGTTACATGGTAATTTTGTTCACACTAAAGTTAATTTGTAGTAACTTGATCTTTCCTTACGCTAACAATAATATAATTATTTTCTTCACACTAAAGTTGATTTGCACTAATGGTGAAATCTTTTGGTTTAAACCTACTCAAAAGAATAAAAGAATATAATTTATACCTACTCAAAAGAATAGTAGAATATAATTTATAAAAGTTTTATAGATAGAATATTACTTTTTTATTAAAAAAAATACATAATTTATAGAATTTTTTTTAAAAAAAGATAAGGAATAAATGAAAGTGAGAGAGTTTTATAATAGCAAATTCAATAAAAGAAGAAAATTAATTAAAAAATTTTATAAATTTTTTTAATTTCTAAAAATCAAACACTTTAATTATATTATTTTATAATTGAATATTTAATATTAGTATTTTTCAATATGTATTTAGATATTTTAGAAAAACTAAATTATATAATTTTTCAAACATTTTATTAAAAATACATGATTTAAAAATATCTTAACGATTTATAAAATAAAAATAATTAATAAAATATTTTATGAATAATACTTATAATTATTATTGTAAATCTAGAATAGAAAAATCTATAATAGAAATACACTGCAATATTAAAATAAAAATAAAAAGAAAGCAGATATAATTATTTTCTTCATACTAATAATTATTTTCCTCACACTAATAGTTATCTTCCTCAAATATATAATTATTTTCTTCACACTAATAGTTATTTTCCTCAAATATATAATTATTTTCTTCACACTAATAGTTATTTTCAGGATGCTAAGTTAATCTGGATTCGATACTAACTGTGAAATCTTTATAAAAACACTGGCAGTGACGCTTTTCATAATTTTATAAAAAAACTGGTAGCAACGCTTTTTATAATTATTTTCTTCACAAATTACATGGTAATTTTGCTCACACTAAAGTTAATTTGCAGTAACCGTGATCTTCCCTCACACTCACACTAACAGTAATATAGTTGTTTTCTTCACACTAAAGTTGATTTGCAGTAATGGTGAAATCTTTTATAAAAAAAGTGCAGAAGAGAAGTTAATACAAGCAGATCTTAAAAATAGGTGAAAAAATTCCAATCTATATTTGCGTGGTCTGTACACATATAAATAGACTACAATTGTTTTTGATTTTGAAAATCCTGCATTAGAAAGGCTTGGCTGTGACGCAAAATGGCTGCTTGCAGGATAATAATAATAGCTGACATGACAGAAGGCAAAGAGATATTTGATGAAGATAAAAGCTTGTGGGAAAGGCGAATTATTGCTCCAGACGGCGCCGAACTATCTTTTTTAGGTAACCAAACTGATTTTGAGCAGTTCTGTTGTGAAGATTTTGAGCAGTTGTGTTGTGAAGATTATGCTCTTCCAGAGGATCTTTTAACTATTAAATTGGTTTTCTATTTCGGAGCTGAAGTGCAATTGAACGAAGTGTTTGTGGGTGTTGTTTTAGAGGAGTTTATAAGGAGTATGAATGAGAGTGAAGAGATTTATGAGTCTCTTGAAGCAGACGCACAAGCCAATAATGGCCGAGCAATGGTTTTAGTGCGCACCCATCAATATTCTGGACAGCTTTATATATTTTATTTTATCCAGGATTTTACAATAGAAGTTGTTATTGAGAAGGAAGAGCAAATCTCATATGATTTTCAAGATCAGAATTTGATGCATACAATTACAGAGGAGTATGATGATGATTATGAGAATCAGGTGGAGGGATATTTTGGGGACTCTGAAAGTTCTGAAATTGATGATGAAGAAGCTTCAGTGCTTCCAGTGAACACTTCGGAACTTTACTTGCCTGCTCAATATTTTGGTATTATTGAGAAGGAAGAGCAAATCTCATATGATGTTGTTCAAGATCAGAATTTGATGCATACAATTACAGAGGACTCTGATTATGATTCTGATGATGACTCTGATGACGACTCCGATTCTGATGATGACTCCGATGATGATGACTCTGATTCTGATGATGAGTCTGATGATGACTCTGAAAGTTCTGAAATTGGTGATGAAGAAGCTGCAGTGTTTTCAGTGAACACTTCGGAACTTTCGTTGCCTGCTCAATATTTTGGTATTATTGCTGAATACGTTGGTATTATTGCTGAATATTTTGGTATTATTGCTCCTGCAATTGGTGATGAAGAAGCTGCACAGATTTTGGGATTGCCCAGTAAAGAAATAGATAATGATTGGCAGAACGAGTGTGTGATATGCCTCGATTCCTTGGAAGACAGTTGTGAGGATATAAAACAGTTGCCATGCAAGCATATATATCATTATGAGTGTATTCTGAGATCCACCAAAATTAAGAACAGCTGTCCCCTATGCCGTCGGAAGTTTGATTATAGGGAAAGACAGTCACGTTGAAAAAATAAATGAAATTTTATTGTATTTCTTTGTCTATTGATTGCTTTGTACTCATCTATGAAATCTTGTGGAAATCCAGAAAAAGGCATCATGAGACCTAAAATCCTTTCCAATTTACTTTTAACTAAGGTAACAATTTCATAGTGATCTCCACATTCATATATTGTATGCAATGTCATTTTTTTCATAGAATTCAAGAAAATATTTTCTGCACTTAGCAACAGAATGTGAGGACAACACAGAAAACACTACAATCTTTTAGATCACCAACATTGTCAAATTTACGACACATGAGGTTCATACCCATTTTCTTTTGTTATCTCTATTCTATTTTTACATCTTCTCATGGCGTATGAATGTTCATAGTGTATGTCCATTGTGCACCAATTTTTAGATCTGCAATTTATGCTCCTTCTGTATGTAATGTGCAATAAAAATTATCTATTATATTCATTGAAGTTTTAATTGATTCTATTAATTTCTTTTTCTACAAATAAAACTAAGATTAATGGCAATATATTTATTTTGGTATAGTTCTTTCATTTTATTTTATACATCACATGCGTAAATGAATAAAATTTGTAATATATATTCTAATACATAAATAACACATTAATATTATATAATATAATATCATTTAAATAAATTAAATGTCTTTTCTATCTTCTTTTATATATAATTCAAGTGATGATGATAATACTAATACTAATAATAATAAGGATTATGTGGATTTTGGAAATTGTGTTGGGGAGAAAAAGTAGGCGGTTGCGGTGGGCTGCAATTTTTTCCATGAAAGTTGTTTTTCATGATATATCCTTTATAATATTTTATGTGCCCCTTTTAAGGAGAATATCATTATATTTATTAATTTTTATAGGTCATTATATTTATTACTTTTATTGAGTAAATATTTATAAAATATAATTATAAGATTTTTTATAAAATATAATTATTAATTTATTAGGCTGTATTATGGTTATTTTAAAATTTTAATTAATTAATAAAAATAAAATAATATGATATAATTGAAAAAATTAGTAATAAAATATTTTTCAAAAGTAAATTACATACAAAATTATTTTGAAAAATAGTGGGTGTTGTTTACGAGGGGTTTATGAGGAATGTGGATGCAGAGATGCATGGCTTGCTTGAAGCTAATGCACAGGTCAATAATGGCCCAGCCATTATTGACGATGGAGGAGGATTTTGATAGCCCTGAAATTCTTTCATCTACCTAGCCTTAATTATTGTATCAGATACTCCAGTTTTTGGCAGTTTTTGCATGAGTTAAAACTGGGTGCTCGAAATATTGATTTTGCATGTTCACGTATGGAACTGCATGATAAGTTTTCTGATTTTGCATGTTCTTGTATGGTACTGCATGATAAGTTTTCTGTTTTTCTAGAATTTGACCAAGATTTCTGTATAGAAAGAAAATTGTAATGGTTTTTTAATTTCTGATCTTTTGATCAGCTGATCATGCAATCAAAAATTGGTTGTATTCCTTTGAATGAATAAAGATTCCATTGATGTTATTGTTGTGTAACAATTCTATATATTTTTTATTTTCTTCAATCCGGTGATGGTCGCTGTGTCACATCCCCACACCAGCCCAATTTAATGGGGGACTTAAATAAAGAAAACGAATAAAATAAGGAATATGCAAAGAATGGTCAAAAATATGAAAGGTATCCTTTCGTAGTACTTAAGCATGAACATAATTTGGTTTTATGACTGTCAATTGCTTTTTCTCAAAGTTTCTATTAGGGCTGTTGGAACAGTGATATCCCCAAAGCTTCCATTTTTGCACAGGCAGGTAGGATACAACAGCTGATTGCATATTTATTTTTGGGATTTCTATCTCATCTTCATCAAGTTATTGTCATAATTGGATCTTTTAGATTTCTGATATTTAGGACATATTGGTCACATTTTTTAAGTCTTTTGTTGACTTGGTCTGGTACTTTGACTGAAGTAGTTATGTTTGATTTAGACATGCTGGTGGTAGTTATGTTTAATAGATTATGATTTTATTTTGAACTTAAGTCATGATGATATTGTGATTTTATTATGATGATTTGGTTTCATATATGTTAAATGCAATTTAAATTTGATTTTTTTTAATGGACTAATCTATTGATAAAATCTCTAGTGGCTTGAGATGTTTTGGCAGGATTGAAGGGGGGAGTGCGGTTGAGGAAGAGGAGGCTAGCTCCTTGGTAGTGATGGAATTGGATATCTGGTTGCACACACCACTTAGTCAATAGTTAGATAATTCATTTGTACTTTCAATGTGTGTGAAATTGTATTTGATTATTTTCTCTTCTTGATGTGAATACGATTATAAATAGAATAGAAAAAAAAATTTAATTATACAAAATCAATGACATTACTTTATTAAAAGAATGTAAAATTAAAAATTAATTAACGTTGAAATGATATTATCTTCAGTTCTTTATTCAAAAAGTAAAAGTAGAATATTTGAAACTAAAAATAAATAAAAATAAAGAAATAGTTAGGCAAGTTTCAATATTAATTAAAGGGAAAGAATTCAAGAAATGCTTCTATAAAGCAATATTTTTTCATTATTTTGATACTAATACTTAAGAAAAAAAAGAAAGAATATTAATTAGACATAAAATGTGTAATATAGAAAATTATATACTGTGTTGTTTAAGTTACCTTATTTGGTAAGGGATAACCATATACCAGCTCATTGCATGTGTATTGAGATATAGGGAGAATAGATCACTATTGAGTAATGTATGTGTGGGTTGCTATACATTAGAATTCAAAATGTGTTAATACATCTTAGTGAACTTTTTAGTAAAACAAATGGATATAGTGGCCTCGTCTTAAGGAAAGTCTACTTAACTCAATAGTAATATTAGAAGGATGTACATGCAATCAATCATATGAAGTCATTTATCGCTAATCATTAAGGATATAATTAATATAAATGATGAGTACAACATTATTAAATTTATATTATTGAGTTACATCTTTATATGATGATATAAAGGATATAGTGTTGTCTATTGGTCTCAAGAAATACTTGAATAACAATAATGGTAAAATAAAGATTGTACTTATTGCTAGTAAAGTGATAAAGACAATTGTACATATTAAATAATTTTAGTAACATATTGATACTCTATAGAGCGGAATAAGTATCAAAGTTTAAATATTATATTGAAAGGAAATGTAGAATCATTACGCCATTAAACTAGTTGATCTCTTTATTTGTCCTAAATTATTTGTGTGAACCAAGGGAAATTATTGTTGAGTTACAAGTCTAGCCCATATGTGGATAAGATAGATCTTGCATCTTTCAAGTTAGTTTATGAATAATGTGGTGGGGAGTATGATCCAAGGCCTTGATAACCTTATAGGGAGTATTATAGAATGGGTTGATGAACTATAAACTTGGTTTTATTAATTAAGGGAGACCATCAATGAAACCATGGTTATGGGAACTCATGTGTAGGTTCCTTGATTGACCTTGTGAGGAGAATTGCATGTAACTTTCAACCTTTTGGAAGTAGGAACATAGCAAACATTTGGATGAAGGATACTCTTGTAACCTCATTTTTTTATAGGAGAGTCTAATGGGGGATGAATCTAGGGATTGGAGTCATTCCATACTTGTCTAACCTTCCTTTTTTAGTAGGCTTTAGATGAGGCCAAAATGGGTAATAAATGGTTATGAAAGAGTTAATAAATTCTAATAAGATATAAATAATGCGTAGTGTTATTTGAATAGAAAGATAAGGGGATGAATTTGGTTGACTTCCTTATAGTTTATTTCTAATTAAAGTCACATGTTGAGTCGAGGCTATAATGTGACAGTTCTATGTAATTGTTATGTGTTTAATAAATTTAAATCCTAGACTTATAATAACCTATGCATAACCTCCTATATCATTCAATTGTGATCTACTTGTTCTGAATTAGGATCCTCTCTTCCAATTATGATTCTAAGTCAAGTAAAAGATTTTATTTTTATGGTGATGAACAAAATTAGTACCTTATGAGAGTATAGGTAGAGGTTTGCATTTGTCTATCATGAAGACTAGTCTTCTGTATCTAAGGTGATCACCAAGTGATGAATCCTATGATGCATTAAAGATATGCTTGTATGTTGAATATTGACTATAGTCAAGGACCGTATTATGCCAGTAGATTGTCAATCATACCACCTAGCTAGTGCATGGTTACTACTAGTTGTATGTAGGAGAGGATACCCATGTTGATCTAGGGGATTAGATTGTTTCCACTAGGAGCATGCAGTCCTAGGGATAAATCTTATGTTGGCAATGAATGTCCTCATTTCTTAGCTATCCTATGGACTACAAGGAAGATAACTTCTAATGAAGATAACATAGGTGATAATTTGACCAACCTCATGGTATAAATTTGGGCTTAGTTTGATGTGGAAATAGTATACTTCAACATGATAGGATGAAGATGAACACTTATTATAGTATGGGATGTATCAAATCCTCTTTCTAATTATCCATTTTTTCAAAGACTAGGGAAAAACATAGGACCCATGGTCTAATGCAAAATACATTGACTTTCTTTCTCTTTGGGATGCACTTTGTATAGGGGATGGTGAGCCATTTTATACAATCCAACCTCTTCTTTATCTCCTCTTTATCATTTTACCTTAGTCTCTACTATTTCCCCAACATCCTCTTTATCTCATTTTTATCATTTTCAACCTTTTTCTTATTCACTTTTTGTAGTCATATCTACTAAATCCTCTTTAGTTACCACTACTATAGGTTTCTATGATGCTACATTAAACAAGTGCTCAATCCTCTTGATTTATTCCTTAATCAAATCTCAATCTTCATCAAGTTCCTCATGAAATAATAGACACTTATGTATCACTAAACAATCTATGTCAACCTTATGCTCATCTTTAACATCCATGTCCTCTAAAGGAAATTTCTACAATATTGTAAATCCTCCCATTATCACCTCTTTCTTTATCTCATCTAAGGAAGCACATGCCTCTTGCCTCAATTTCCATACTTCCCTCTCAAACACAATCATCCATTTCTTTTTTCTCCCCTTCTCAAATACAAGGATTGTCAATCCCTTCCAACATTATTAAATGTTCTCTTTAAAATCTTAAGGATATTATTATTGGTAGCTTTTGGTTGACCATTCCCTTGAGGATAGTAAATTGAAGAAGAATGGTGGATCATGTGGAACTTGTCACACAATTCATCGATATCCTTATTTTTGAAATGTTTTATATTATCTTATATTATGGCATGGGGAATGCCATATCTAAAAATTATAAGGTTCAAGATAAACATTGAAATTTTCTTTCATGTTTCAGTTGATAAGGGTACAACTTCAACCCATTTGGTAAAATACTTCATTGTAGTTGTGATAAACTTATGACCATTAGATGAAGGTTGGTAAATTATCCCAATTAAATCAAACCCCCATTGATAGAAGGTACAAGATGTGGTCATTGCGTGCAAATCTTGTGCCAATAAATGAATCAAATTCCTATGATATTGGTATTTTTGGCATACTTTCAAAAAATGACATGCATCCTTCTCCATAGTAGGCCAATAATACCCTATACAAAGGATTTGTTTAGCTAAGTTTAAAGAACTCGAATGTGAGCCACCTATTCCCTCATGAACATCTTGTAAGGTGGTTTTTGATTCCTAATTCTCTAGACACCTAAGAAGCACTCCGTCAAGACTCTTATGATACAATGTGTCTGAAACAAGGGTATAGCAAGAAGCTTGGAATATAAAATTTCTTCTTTGGTTTGGGGATTGGTCCACAGGTAAAGTATTTTCTTTTAAATAGTTATACATGCTTGTCCATACCATGTGGATTCATGTCCAACTAGAAAACTAATGATATAGGAATCAAGAAGGTCAAATGCAAGTTTTACCAACTCTTCCACCAAAAATTTGTATCTATCTATTTAATCTAGTATTTGTAAAAGAGAAGGTAGAGTTTCCTTGACATCTTCTACATTGTTCTTTTCTCTTGGTATTTTCTCAAAAGTTATCAAGACAAATTACTTCTTCAAATCATCTACCATTCTCTTATAAGGCATCAACTTGTCATCTTTGGTTTGATATTGTATGCAATGAAATGAGAGTTAGGAACACAAAGCTAAACTAAGAATTCAACAAACAAATGATTAAAAACATCTAAGATTCGACAAAGAAAATCATAAAACTTAATGTGAATGAAAAACCTCAAGCCCCCAATAAGCTTTCCCTGACGTGTTGATTTTTCCAAGATGGAGAGATGTGTGCTCAATGGATACCTTTCTCAAGCTTCAATGGTGAGTAAGGATTTTGGCATTATGGATTTTCTTTCCTTATAGACTTTCTTTGCTTATAGATTTGGACATAAAATGATATTATAAAAATGTATTGCAGACAAAAAGATGGGTGAGAACTCTAGCGGGAATTATTTTTTCAAATTCCCGCTCTTCTCTGGTTGGCCATGGTGGTTGGTGCAAGGTTTCTGGGTCTAGTTCTTCCTAGGCTACCAAGATTTTTGGTTTTGTAGCATCAGGCTCCTTGTTCTTTGACCCAGTGGTGTTAGGTTCTACTAGGGAAGAATCTAGGATTCCTCTGGCTTGTCCTGTCCCTCTAGCATCTTCCACAACCTTGGTTTTGGGTCCTTCAATCGGTGTTGAAGATCAACTTTCTTTATCTTGTACGTTCAACCTAGACCTTCTGTCTAGGCCTATGGGTTCTGCTGCTGATGGTTCTCCTTTGCTGGGAGATAATTCTACTAGAAATAGTCTCCTTGGGGGCCCACATGGTGGGGAAGGTTGAAAGGGCTTTCTTTCTAATGGGAAGTTTGATGGCACTTCACATTCCATCAAGTGGGTAACCTTGTTGGGAAAAAGTCATCCAACTTATCCTCTTGTCCCATGGAAGTGACAAGGGACTTTCAGAATAGTGCCTTCTCTATCTTTGTTCTAGATTCACTTATGAACTCTTCAGTTTCCTCAATGCACCTTACTCTAGTGGGAAATTTTTTGGGCCCTCATCCTAATATTGAAGTTGTTCAGTCTTTTGGGTGTAGGAGATGGGTGCTTTTTAGAGGTCAAGTTGACATTGCATCTCTCCCCAGGGGTTTTCTCTCATTTGTTTTTAACAATAAGGAGGACCTGGATCTTGTTCTCTGTGGGGGACCATGGATGCTCGGTAGAACGACCTTGGCTTTTAGGAAATAGTCCCCTAACTGGGATTATAGTGATAACCTTTTCATGGCATCTTTGGTTTGGGTTAGATTCCTTGAACTTCCTCTTGAATATTAGAATGAGGAGGTCCTTAAGGGTTTGGCATCATCCTTTGGTGGTGACCTGATTTCTCTTGATCTTTCGAGGACAAAAAAATCTAGACTAGTTTTTGCAAGGGCTTGCATGAGTTTATGTTAGTTTGATCATCTTCCAGCTTCAATCTCCATTAACTCTAAGTTGGGTAAGTGGGAGCAGGAGGTCAAGTTTGAGTCTCTTCCTTTTTCCTTCTTTTATTATAAAAATATGGGTCACTAGGCTAAAAAATGTCCCCTCAAGGCTAAGAAAGATCCTAAAGTTTCCTCTAAAGATGGAATCCCTTCCAAGGAGGTTAAAAAAATCTAGGTGGAGAAAATGAATAGTACTGGTACTGATCAAGTAGATGCTTGTGTTGTACTCCCTTTCGGTATGGATCAGGTGGGTGAGGTTATCCTTGAAGGTTTGGAACCCTTGGAGGAAGGAGAAATAGATGGGTTGGGTGAAAATGGAGTTTCCAATTCTTTGGTTACGATTTCAGAGGATTTGTCTCCTCTATCCATGGTGGATGAAGGCTCTTCCTTCCCATCTTCACCCCCTCTTCCCTTGGAAGTCATATTTCCTGGCTAGATGACTTTTGAGGATGAGAATCTTCTTCTAGAGGTTATTATCTTCCCTCTAGGGCCGCATTCTATTTCTAGGGTCTAAGGGGACTCTTTCTCTATTGTGAAAATGGCTAATTTAGAGGTTGTTGAGGGCTTCTCTACTCCTAACTCTCCAAAGGGTAGTGGAGAGGATCTCCCTTTGGGTAAGGAAGGATCTGAGTTTGAATCAAATGAGGTTCCTTGGAATCAAAATATTAGTAGGAAGAAGAAGAATAAAAGTATCATGTTTGAGGCTTCTACCTCAGGATGCATTTGAGTGGCTATCGAAGCATGGCAGAAGATGTTGGTTCTCTACCTAAACCCAAATGTAGGATCTCCAACAAATTTATTAGAGAGATAGAAAGTCAAAAGTATATAGAGGATGGGAGGCAACTCACCATTTAGGAGGCCCTCTCCCCTAGTTATAAATGAAAATTATATCTTGGAACATTAGGGGCCTAAATAGCCCCCATAAGCAGGACATTTTGTGGAACTTGGTCAGAGTTCATAAGCCTGATGTTATACTTATCCAAGAGACCAAGATGGTGAAATAAAAAGTGGAGAAGATTAAGATATTTAAAAATGGAGGAGTGGCTAGTTGTAGCTCTGAAGGTGCGGTGCGTTTGGAGGTTTAGCGGTCTTTTGGGACTATTTCAATATTTCAAGTGAGATTCTTAATGTGGATAATAATATCCTTAGTATGAATTTTGTTCATATTAGATCTGGCTTCATTTGGGTTATTAGTAATATTTATGCTCCTAATTATAAGGTTGGTAGGAATAAATTTTGGAAGGTTATTGAGAATCATAGGCTATCTTTTTTGGATTATAGCTAGCTTCTGATGAGTGATTTGAATTCCACTCTGTCTGTCATTGAGAAATATGGGGGCATGCATTCTCAGAGTTAGACCGATGGTAGACTTGACCTTATGGATATGATTAATAGACAGGGGCTTTTGGATGTGGATCTTCAAGGTTTGAATTATACGTGGTCAAATAGAAGGATCATGATCTTATTGAGGTTAAGTTGGATAGAGCCCACATTTCTAGTGACTGGCATGATAGATTTTATTGCTCCTTAACTTCTTTTACTAAGGTGGGGTCAGATCATTTTCCCATCTCCTTTGTGGTGGATCCCCTAGTTTCTTTGAGAAAGGCTCCCTTTCACTTTTATAAGATCTGGTTGGACCATCTAGACATTGAGATCAATATTAACGAATGGTGGGATGTCCAAATCTAGGGATCTGCTATGTTCAAAGTGGCCAAAAAACTTAATCACATTAAGATTAACATGAAAGCCTTGAGCAAACAGGTCTTCAGGGATATCTTCAAGTCCAAAATCTCTATTAAGGCTGGACTGGATTCCATCCAGGGTTCTATCCAAAAGAATGGTCTTTCTCAGGTCTCAAAAGCCAAAGATGAATCTCGTCTGTCTTGCCTTCATGATATTATCTCTAAGGAGGAGGTCTGCTAGAGACAAAGATCTATGTTGTTGTGGCTAAAATTTGGTAACAAGAACACTCATTTATTCCATATGATTGCTTCTAAGCATAGGGCCTCCAGCAGAATTTCCAACATCCACCTACCTGATGGTATTGTGAGGGAAGATAAAAGATTTCTAAAGCCATGATGGATTTCTTTTCTTCTCTATTGTCTAAAGAGGAATCTTCATTTGGTGATGATCAAAATCTCCTCCTTGATTCTATACCCTCTTTTGTGGATGAGGGTACTAATTTGTCCTTGATTACCATCCCCTCAGTGGAAGAGATCAAAAGAGATGTTTTTTTCTTTCGAAGGTGAAAAATCTCTAGGTCTGGATGGGTTTCCCCATTTCTTGTTTCAAAAGTTTTGGAATATTGTTGGGGTTGGATGTCTGTAATGAGGTTAAATAATTCTTTGGTCCTCGAACCATTATGAAGGAACTGATTGCTACGTTCATCATCTTTATTCCTAAAACTCTAGGGGCAGACACAGTGGATGCTTTTAGACCTATCAATCTCTATCACTCGATCTATAAGATCTTCTCCAAGGTGGTTACTTTGGGACTGCTTCCTCTTCTTCCTAAAATCATTTCTCCTCATCAAAGTGGTTTTGTTCTAGGCTGATAAATTTTGGATTCTATTATCAAGGTCCATGAAGTGATCATTCCTATCATAGATCCTAGAATTCTAGATTTATCCTTAAGTTAGACCTCTCAAGGGAATTTGATAGGGTAGATTGGTCCCTACTACTGAAAGTCCTCAAATCCTTTGGGTTTTGTGATAAATTTATCCACCTTGTCAACCAGCTTATTAGCATTGCTTCTTTGGCTGTCATCATGAATGGTTCCTCTTCTAGATTTTTCAAACCTACTAGAGGTCTTCATCAAGGTGATCCGTTATCTCCTATAATTGTTTCTATCTTGGCCGAATGCCTTGGTCACTTCTTTCAAAGTTTTCTCAGGAAGGGGTTGATAAAAGGTATTAAAATTTCATCTTCCTTGGATACTTGTTCCCATGAGCAGTTTGTGGATGATACTATGATTATGGGCTCTTCATCTATCACCAAAGCCAAGAATGTGAAAAATGCCCTCTCCCTATACTCATCCACCATGAGTCAAACTATCAATTGGTAGAAGAGCTGTTTGTTCTTAATTAACACTCCAACATAAAGACAACTTTGAATCACCAGTCTGATTGGTTGTTCCATTGGCGAATTCCTTGCTACCTATCTTGGGCTCCCCTTGGGTTTTAAACCAACTGATTCTTTTTGTCTCAAATTAGTCGAGCAGTTTAATAGAAAATTTTTAGATGGAAAGGTGCTCTCTTGAGCCAAGATGGTAAACTCCTTCTCCTGAAAGCCTCTTTAGAAAGCCTCCTAGTGTTTGCTTTGAGTCTTTTGAAAATCCCTGCAAAATTTGTTGATATTATTGAGAAAATTCAGAGGTCCTTTCTTTGGTCAAGAGTCAAAGATAGAAAAAGGCTGGTTCTCATGGCTTTGGATAAGGTTTGTAAACCCTTGAAATGGGGAGGTTTGGGAGTTCCTATTAAGGTAGTTAATAGTGCTTTACTAGGGAAATAATTTATGTGGATCTAAAGTGAGAAGAAGGAATGGAACTAGATCATCATTAAGAAGTACCTTTTTTTGTTCACAGGCATGATGGACTTTATCAAGTATGATGTTAGGATCATGGGTTCTGCTATTTGAAATAGTATCCAACAAGCTAAAAGTACTATTGTCATGGGGGTGAAATGGTTGCTAGGTAATGGTTGCAGTATTAAGTTTTGGGAGGATAACTAGATTGGTAAGTCCTCTCTCATCTCTGCCCTTGATGCCCATCCCCTCATCAAAGATTATAACATGAGATTTGGTCCCTGGGTTTGTAATTATTGGAGAAATCAGTCTTGGGTTGATCTGTCTAGGGTGGATGACAGTCTTCAACCTTTGATGCTAGATCTCAATGTGCAGAAGCTGGAGTTGGGGGTGGAGGATTTCATGGTTTGGGAAGCTCATCCCTAGGGTCCTACATGGTTAGCTTGACTATTTCTCTCCTCATGAACCATTTGGACCCACCCCCGTTCTAGGCTAAGGCTTGGGATAAGAGATTGATACCTAAAATTAACTTTTTTTATTGGCTGGTTTGCAGAATAAGATTCTTATGCTAGATAAACTTTAAAAGAGGGGAATGATGTTGGTTAACCATTTCTTCCTGTGTTTGAAGGAGGAAGAAACTTCTCTCCACCTGGTTGTTTCTTGATCTTATTTGTGGGAAGATTGGAATTTGGTCCTTACCATCTGGAACCAACACTGGGTTTTTTCTGGTAGCCTATAGGATGTTATATTGTGATGAATGATCAGGGAAGAACTGTACACTTTTCCCCCCACCCTGATCAGGGTTCAGGGGGAAAATTTATTGGCTATTTTTGGACCGACATGTTTTAACCCTAAAGAAGAAAAATAAGCTTGTATAAAATAGCTTAGGTTTAGGGATTTCATTATGATGTATGTTTTAGTAGCTTCTTACAGTGGTATTTAGCTATAAGGGATTGTAGATTGTAATCAGGTTGTAATCACTAGATAATAATAATTTTGGACTCATTGTTGGTGGATGTAGCTCAGAGATTGGGTGAAGCACGTTAAATATTTGCATATAGTGTTCTCTTCTATGTGGTTTATTATTTTCTGATATTAGTTATATTTGCATGTAACTATTATTTCTATCTTGTTAATCCTAACAAGTGGTATCAAAGCGAGGTTGGTTTTTTAGTTATCCTCTGCAGGAAGATCTCATGGTTTAGTGGGAGTCTCATGGTTGAGTGGGAGAAATGGAAGATGAGGGTAGGATGAAGGTTGCCAATTTTAATGGGTAGAACTTTCAGTTATGGAAAATGAAAATGGAGGACTATCTCTATCAGAAGGATCTATGGTGGCCATTGGAAGGAAAATCCAAAAAATCATCAATAATGATTGATGAGGACTAGAATATTATTGGTAGAAAGGAACTTGGTAGTATTCGATTATGCCTGACACAATCAGTGGAATTCAATATTACACAAGAAAAGATGGTTGAATATTTGATGCAAACCCTAGCGAAGTTGTATGAAAAGCCCTCTGCTTCTAACATGGTATTTCTCATAAAGTATTTATTTAATATGAAGATGGTAGAAGGTGGATCTATTAATAATCATTTAAATAAGTTTAATACAGTTACTATTCAATTATCTCCTGTAAATTTTATTTTTGATGAAGAAATTAGGGCTCTCTTGATTTTGTGTTCTTTTCCTAAAAATTGGAATGACTTGGTAATGGTTTCCAGTAACTCTCTTCTTGGTTCTAATACCCTAAAATTTGATGATGTTATTGGCATAATTCTGAGTGAGGAAACTCATAGGAAAATCTCAGGTGGATATACATCTAGAAGATTCTTGAATGCACAAAGAAGAGGCAAAATGAATGGGAGAGGAAACAATTTTGGAAATCATGGAAAATGAAGAGGAAAATCAAAGGGAAATAGGTTTGAATCAAAAGGACCAAATGATTATTGGTATTGTGGAAAACCAGGTCATAAGAAGAAAGATTGTTGGTCATGGAAGAATAAAGAAGAGACAAACAAGAAGGTAACAAGGAGGCAAATATGGTAAGTAATAAATCTGAAGAGGATGCTTTTCTTCTTTCTTTAGAAAGTGTTGATGATTCATGGGTTTTAGATTCTGGGGCTTCATTTCATGCTACACCCCATAGAGGTTATTTTATCGATTATGTCCAAGGGGATTTTTGGCTAGTTTATTTGGGAGATAATGAACCCTATCAGGTTGTTGGAAAGGGGAAAATTAAGATTACATTGTTCCTATATATTTTGACACAGTGCTTTGGCACAACAGACTTAGGAACATGAGTGAAAAAGGGATGAAATTACTTCATTCAAATAAATCTTTACTTGGTGTAAAATGTGTTAATATGAAATTTTGTGAAAGTTGTGTGTATGGAAAATAAAAGAGAGTTAGTTTTGTGAAGAGTGGGAAGGAAAAGAAAAATGAGAAATTAGAGCTTGTGCATATAGATGTATGGGGACCAGCTCAAGTATCTTGCCTTGGTGGTTCTTTGTATTATGTTACATTTATAGATGATGAAACAAGAAAATTATGGATTTATTTCCTTAGATAGAAATCTGATGTATTTCAAACTTTTAAGAAATGGAAATCCTTGGTTGAGAATGAGATTGGTAAAATGCTAAAATGTATCAGATCTGATAATGGTTGTGAGTATTACAACATATAATTTGAATATTATTGTTCCTCTAATAGTATTCGTAGGTAGAAAACTATACCAAGGACTCCACAAGAAAATGGAGTGGTTGAATGCATGAACAAGACAATAATGGAGCTTGCAAGGAGTATGAGGTTGCATGCTAGGCTTTCCTTAAGCATGTGGGCAGAGTGATGCAAGGTAGGGAGAAAGAGGGGCCAAGAAATGGTGCACCCTGATGATCCAAGATTGCTCAAAACATGTGGAAGCAAACAAACACAAGAGTGAGAGAGAGAATGCAGAAACTATCATATATTATCATCAATTAAATCATACATGTCAGGCTATAAGGCCTTCTCAGTTGCGGCCAAATATTACAATGAATCTTAGAAGTCCTCAAACATGTGAGGATTTGTTATAAATCTCCAATCTAATGTCTACTATCTTCTGTCCAAAAAAAATCCTCCAAAACTACAACCAAACAACTACATTTATACAAGAGGATACCGAACTGAGTCGGCCTTTAGATCCATAATTAATAGAAGTAACGGTCAGATCTAGGACCACACACTTCCCAATGATGGATAAAAACATTAAATTTGTGATCCAATATAAATGCACAAGTCGACCACAACAAGAAACAAAACTAAACTCATCGGTAAGCATGATAATTGAGTAGTAGACAGACAATGTCGAGTGCCAGTGAAATAACCGACTGCCTAGGAGAGAACTGACCACACTCGGTAACCAAAGGAAACTGACCAACTACTGACTAACTCAGTCAAAGTAGAAACTGAGCAACACAGAGAAACTCAAAATTATTTTTGGTGACATAGGATTGCCAAGGACCTGAGATGCTCCTGCATCAGACACCTAGAGTTATTTTGAAATGATTCTCTGAATCATTTGGTATGCTTGGTCTGAGCTGCATCCAACTCATATTGTGAAATCCATGAACTATCTTCCATCTGTCTATTCTTCCACTTAACCAGATATTCCATATATTGTTTTCCTCTTGTGCTCTTGCCAACCCTTTCCTTCAAAATCTATTCAACTTCATCATTCTATTTCGTAGGATATTCTATCAGTACTGTCACTTCCTCATCAGGTTCATGATAATCATACAAATCAGAAATGTTGAAAATCAGTGATATATCCATGTCATCAGGGAACTCAATTTCATATGCATTTCCACTGTCAAATTTCTTCAGAATCTTGCAAGGTCCAAACATCTTCATCTTGAGCTTTCCATATGTTCCAATAGGAAATCAAACTTTGTTCAAATGAACCATCACTTCATCACCAACATCAAAAGTTTTATGTCTCTGTCTTTGTATTTCTGATTACTGTCTTCCAGCTTCAGTTTCACATCTTCATGCAATGTTTTCATGTACTCAACAAACTTTACTCCAACACTTTTCTTATTCTCATCAGCAATGTCTCTCAAGTCAGATATTCCTCTCGGTTGTGTGCCATTTACAATCTCAAATGGTGTTTTTCTAGTACTCCTATTCATTGAATTATTGTATGCAAACTTTGCTTGTGCTAACATAGAATCCCCATTACTCAGTGTGTCTCCAACTAAACATCTCAAAAGATTTCCCAAACTTTTGTTCACAAATTCAGTCTATCCATCGGTTTGTGGGTGAAATGTAGAAATATATTTCAACTCAGTGCCAAATTTCTTCAAAAGTGTTTTCTAAAAATATCCAACAAATTTACTATCTCGGTCAGAGATAATACTCCTCGATAATCCATGCAATCTGACAATTTCCTTAAAGAAAAGATCTGCTACATGTACTACATCTGATGTCTTTCTACATGGTATAAAATGTGCCATCTTAGAAAATCTATCCACAACAACAAATATTGAATCATTACCTCTTACTATCTTCGGTAAGCCAAGAACAAAGTCCATACTGATGTCAATCCAAGGTTTCTCAGGAATAACAATCGGTGTATACAATCTAGTATTCTGACTTACTCCTTTTACAACTTGAAAAATTCCACAGCTTTTCAAAAAATTTTGAACATCTCTATACAACTGCGGCCAATAGTATTTCTCCTTAAGTAAATTCCACATTTTATGAATACCAAAATGTCCAGCCAAACCACTACTATGTTTCTCTTTTATCAAATTAGATCTTATTACTCCTCTCGGTATACACAACTGAATACCTTTAAACAACATACCTTCCTGAATAAAATATTCATCCCATTTAGTATCTTGTTGATCTTGAATAGGTGCTCTGCACTTTCTCCATGGCTCAAAAAAATCAGAGTCATTTTCATACAAACCTTTCATCTCATCAAAACCAAGAACTTCAATTTTCATCTCGGTCATCAAAGATCTTCTACTCAATGCATCAACAAATCAGTTAGTGACTCCACTCTTATGCTTTATCACAAATGTGCAACTCTGCAAATACTCAACCCATTTCATATGTCTTTGATTCAAATTATTCTGACTACCCAAATATTGTAAAGCCTTATGATCAGTATACAACACAAATTCACTCGGTATCAAATAATGTCTCCATTTCTTTAGTGCTTGAACAATAGCATAGAATTCTGGATCATACACAAAATATTTCCTTCTAGCATCATTCAACTTTTCACTAAAGAAAGAAAAAGGTTTACCTTCTTGACTCAACACAGCTCCAATTGCACTTCCACTTGCATCACATTCTACTTGAAATACTTTACTAAAATAAGGTAATGCCAAAATAGGTAATTCAACAACCTTCTGCTTCAAAGTCTCAAAACTTTTGTCACCTCCATGTGTCCACTTGAATTCTCTTTTGTCTCCTCTCATAGTCTCAATCATAGCATTACAAATTGAATTGAAATTCCTTATGAACTTTTGGTAAAAACTTTCCAAACCATGAAATAATCTTACCTCACTAGCATTCACAGGTGTAGGCCAATTCAAAATAGCTTCAACCTTTTTAGGATCCATCTTCAAACCATTAGCTAAAATAACAAATCCCAAATAGACAATCTCTTCTTTCATGAATGAACACTTTTTCAGATTTATCAACAACTTCTCCTCTTTCAATCTCTGCAAAACTTGTCTAATATGCAACAAATGGTCTTCTTTGGTCTTACTAAATATTAGAATATCATCAAGATATACAACCAAAAAATTACCCAAGAATTTCTTCAAAACTTCATTCATCAACCTCATAAAAGTACTCTATACATTACTTAAACCAAATCACATAACCAACCACTCATACAAACCTTCTTTTGTCTTAAAATTAGTCTTCCATTCATCACCTTCTTTGATTTTGATCCGATGATATCCACTTTTCAAATCAATCTTTGTGAAATGTTTTGGTCCAATCAAACTATCCATTATATCATCCATCCTTAGTATAGGAAACATATACTTCACTGTTATCTTATTGATTGCTTTGGATTAGTACACATTCTCCATTATCCATTCTTCTTAGGTGCCAATACCACAGGTATTACACAAGGAGTCAAACTTTCTCTGATCAAACATTTCTCCAGTAACTCTTGAATCTATCGGTTCAATTCTTGATTCTTAGTAGGTGTCAACCGATGAGGTGCCTTATTCGGTAAACTAGCTCTAGGGATTAGATCCATAGAATGATCAATGCTTCTTTTCATTGGAAAACCATCAGGTACATTATTAGAAATGATATCACTATAATTGGTGAGTAACTTATCAATCTCCTCAGGAACATTATCCTTTGTTTTCTTACTCAGCATATTAGGAATCACAACAAAACATACATCATTCTTCTTTAATGAGTTAACAAACTTTCTCCCTTCCATCAAGAAAAATTTCATAGATGTGCAAACATTACTAATAGGTTCTTCCTTCAATGGTAACAAGATTTGTTTATTTCCATCAGCCACAATAGTATACTTATGTAATCTCCCATCATATATAGCATGTATATCATATTGCCAAGGTCTACCCAACAAAATATGATAACAATCCATAGGCATGATATCACATAACACCTTATCATAGTATTTTCCAATCTTCAAATTCAAATAACATTGTTCACTTACCAAGAGTCTATGCTCATCTTTGATCCATGAAATATGATAGGGCTTCAGATGTACCAACCTTTCCAACTGTAATTTTGTGACCATCTCTTTAGATGCCAGGTTCTCTGAGCTACCACTGTGAATGATTACCTTCCAAACTTTGTCAGAAACTCTACATCTGGTCTTCAACAAACTTTTCCTTACCGGATCTTCCTTTCTGCTTTCTTTCCACAATGCTCTCCTTATTGTGTACTAAAATGTTGTCATACTTCTATGAGTCATTAAATCCAAGAGATCTCAAGAATGAGGTTTCAAATGGTGACTCATATCTCTCTATTCATGGAGTACAAGGGTTTATGATGAAGGCCCTCAACTTAGACCTAGTTTGTGCCCATGCAAGTACACCATAAAATGAGAGATTCAAAGAGGAAAAGTAAGAATGCTAGTCTCCATGATCATCAAGTATGCATGCAAATGAAAATGAAAGCTATTCTATATGATAAAAATGCATGAAAGCAAACTAATCTATGAAAGGAAATGCTTATGCAAGATTATTCTATGAAAGGCAATATGAATCTAATCTAATATGAAAGTGCACAAGATTAATGTAAATGGATTGCCATGGGGCATGAGAGAAGAAGACAAGAAAAGAGAAGTTGCAATATCCAAGCTCAAGTGCTCAAGAATCTTCTCCAAAGTTTCTCTCCAAACCTGCAACATAACAATACTAAAATCTAGATGATAAAAATGAGAAGGAGAGGGCTCCTTATAAAGGATTGTGGACGGTCAAGATTAAGAGGCAAAAATAAATGAGCAACGGTGGAGATTAAATCTTGGTTGATCCATGTGCTCAAGATTCTTTAAGAGGCAAAAAGATGAAAAAGGCCCACCACTTAAAAGTATGTGCATTCAAAGTGGAGAGAAAAATGGATTTTTATTTATTTATTTTATGTACTTTTTCAACACAAAGAGAGATTTAAGTGGAGATTTTATTAAAAGAGGAATTTTATTTTAATAAGATGATTTTATTTAATTAAAAGAGAATTTTTTCTTTTAATTAAATGAGGCTTAGGATAAAACAATCAAACCTTAGGAAATATTAAAATAATTGAATTAATTATTATTTGATCAAGGAAATTGATTTGAATTGAAAATGTTGCAAAACATTGATTCAGGAAATTGATAAAATGATGAATGGGGACCCAAAGTCTAGGCGACCATTTTAGGGTGCATACATTTGCCCCTCTTTGACTAATGCGTGATCTTCATGTGAATGTATGTACTCAAAGAATGAAGTTGAAATGTGAGATCAATTTGGGATCACAAAACAACCCAGACGTGTGATCGATGGATGGGAACACATCATGAAAAAGATAAGCTAATTGAAAAAGACAAGGCCAACACCCCTATAAATAGGTAAAATTGTCAAGTCTCAAGCAAGGTTTGCTTGATGGGTTTGATAAAGTTGAATCAAGGATTGAAGTTTGATAGTTACTGCCCCCTCGTGATTGAAATTGAAATGAGATAGAAGAGAAATAGTAAATTGACAAAATTGATCAAAACGAACTAAAAAATAAGGTTTTTGATGAAAGATGAAAGATATAAGGATCACAGAACCAAGGTAGATCATCAAACAAGAAAGATTATGCCCCAAGGTTGAATTAGAAGAAAATAAGTGGGGGGAAAGCGAATGGAAGATCAAAGTTTGGAAGAGGTGGAAAGAAATGGAGAGAAGAAAGAAAATTTTCCTCAAGAAAGAGAATGCCTCAAAATCAATCAACTGTTTAAGACAGAAAATTTTGATTGAGATCACGAAAGAAGATAAGGAAATGAAGATCAAAATGTGACCACAGTTGATTAAAATTATAAAAGAAAGTTGAAGGAAAACCCTCTCAAACTCATAATGCATCCTAAAAATGCATATTAACATGACGTCTAACAATGCAAGCTACATGAAAATGCAAAGGTGTACTTGCAATAGAGCAACTGTAACATAGGATTTTGTGTTCATCATTCATTAGAGAATGTTAAGGAACTTATTTTCATCATTGGGCCATTATTAATGGACATTGGAAAATCACACAATCATCACTAGTCAAAAGCGCAACTATGAAGATATGCATGTGATTTATATCAGATTGGAATGTGGAAATATTCTAACATAAGCATCAAGACATAAAGGTCAAGATGACTTCGATGTTAGCTTACCCAATTTAATGTAGCAAAACCACACTCGCATCAAGGCATAGATGCCAGGATGACCATAAGAATGGTTGTGCAAAAAATAGTCAAGGATGATGTCTCAAATCTCCTAAGTGTTTCAAAGGAACAACAAGAGACACTCCAGAGCTTCAAGACCACACCCACAAGTAGAAAGCAAATAAAAACATGCCTCATGCCCCAAGTCCTCTAGCTATGCATCCAAAAGAGACTTATTAGACAATGACACTCAACGAAAATCAACAACAGTCAGCACACAAAGAAAAGATCATGACATAGCTCAAGCATTAAGTGTTGTGTTGAAAAATTTAAGTGTGTTAACTGACACTGAGTTTCAAGAATAAGGATCAAATGCTTGCAAGCAGGTAAGATCACATGACAAAATTGGGTAAGACCAAACCAATAAGTGATGAAAAACACTCGATGCTAGGGGTTGTGTTGAAAAAAACAATCGGGGTGGTGTTGAAAAACACCATTTGTGAGGTGTCCTAAAGACTAACACATCCTGTGTGCTATAATTGTGTCACACTTCTATGAATCATTACATTCAAGAACACTCAAGAATGAGGTCTCAAAAATCAATCCATAGCTCCCTAGGCATGGAGTGCAAGGGTTTTTAAGAATGCTCTCGACTAGAGCTATTAAGCCAATAACCTTACTAGTAAACCATGCAATGGGAGATTCAATGAAGACAAGGGTAAGAATGCCAATATCCCCCAAGAATCAAATGAAAATGCAATGCAATGCTATGCTAGAAATAAAAATGCAAGCTAAGCTATGAAAATGAAAGATGCAAGTATTACAAAGCCTCCTAGTTAAGCTAGATGAATTAATCTAAAGCATAAAGGAAATCTAAGCTAAGAATGACATGAAAATGCAAGAAATGAAACTATGATAACATGTAGATGCAAAAAGCCAAGAATGCTCCAAATCTTCAAAAATCTCCAAATGTACCTAGAAAACCTGCAGCATAACATTAGCATAAAAAGTTGGGGATCTAGAATGAAGAAGAGAGCTCTCCTTTTATAAGAAATGAGAAGGAATGAACCATGGAGATTAAGAGGCAAAAGATTTAATCAACGGTGGAGCTTGAAAGAGGAGCAATCCATGTGCACAAGTATCCTCTAATGAGAAAATAGGAGTTGACTTTTCTGTCCATATGAGACAAAAAGTGCTTTTCTTTTTTTTATAAAATAAGAATAATGCTTTATTTGTGTAACTTAGGATAAGAGGAAAAGTGGGGGCTTTTTATTTAATAAAAGGGGAGGAAATATTCCTTTTAATTAAATAAAGACTTAGGATAAGATGGTTAGCCCATAGAAAATAATCGAATAAATGATAGAACTAGGATTTGATCAAGAGCAAGCAATTGATGATTTAGCAAAAGGGGCTAATAGTCTAGATGACCATTTTTAGGTGTATACACATCCAAGAGACCAAAACTAACATAGTTATGCACCCTAGACAAAGACAAAGACCAATTCCAAATGAAGGCAACAAGGACAAGGCATGATGGAGAAAGGCTAAGTGTTGAGGACGCGTGTTGAGAAATAAGGGTCCAAAGGCCTTAAGTAGAACCCGCTTCTAGTTTTCACCACTTGGATTTTATTGCAATTTTTCTGTTCTTTTTTTTTTTTTTTTTGGGACTTTTTATAATTTTTTTGTATGTTTTCTACCAAGGCGCCTGTTTCCAGGTTTTCATCAAGGCACTTTTTCTATTTTTTTTAAATTTTTGAATTTTTATGATTCTTTTTTGGGTATTTTTGGAATATATAATTTTTTTGTACATACATCAAAGCACCTAGGTTTTCACTAAGATGATCACTTTTTTTAGGACATTTTCAAATTTTTAGACAATATATCTTTTTTTTGGATTCTTCAGGTGGAAGACATTGATAGGATCAGGGAGTTGCTTTCCCTCTTCAATAGATAATAAATAAGCACCTATCGTAAAAGTTGTTGTAATGACGTAAGGTCCAAGCCAATTAGGTTCTAATTTGCCCTTTTGATCTCTATGTTGTTGATTCTTAGGATTTTCACGTAGGACAAGATCTCCCACTTGGAATTCTCTAGGGCGAACCTTTTTGTTGAAGGCTTTGGACATGTGCTTTTGATAAACCCTCATATGGTCAAATGATGCTTGACATTTCTCATCTAGAAGTTCTAACTCTTGAAGTCTCATGGCGCAGTAGTCTTCATCTATAACTAGACCTTTGAGGGAAACTCTAAGTGAAGGAATCTCAACCTCTAAAGGTAACACTGCTTCAACACCATATGTAAGGGAAAAAGGAGTAGCCCTAGTAGGAGTACGAATACTCATTCTATAAGCCCACAAAGCCAAATTTATCTGTAAATGCCAATCTCTACCATTCTTATGAACTGTTCTATGTAGGATTTTAAGAAGGGTTTTTTTTATGCCTCTGCTTGACCATTTCCTTGCGGGAAGTAAATGGAGGACCAATGTTGTTTAATCTTGAATTTCTTGCAGAGTTGCTTAAGGTCTTTATTTTTTAACTGACCTCCATTTTTAGTGATAATCTCAAAAGGCACTCCATATCGACAGATGATATGGTTCAGGATGAATAGAGAGACTATCTTGCCTAAGGCAACAGAAAGTGGGACAACTTCTACCCATTTAGTGAAGTAATCAGTAGCAGTGATAATAAACTTGTGTCCACCTGATGAGTTGGGATGAATATGCCCAACAAGGTCAAAGGCCCAACGCTGAAATGGCCAGTGAGATATAGAAGGAATGAGCTCCCTACCTAGAGCATGTATCAGGTTACCATGTTTTTAACACTTTTCACATGACTTTGCAAAAGCTACTGCATCAATCTATATCATAGGCCACTAGTATCCTACCCTAAGAAACCTTCGGGCCATGGCAAGACCATTGGAATGTCCCCCATAGATGCCCTCGTGAATTTCAACTAACGCTTGGTCAGATTCTTCCTTTTCTAGGCATCTAAGAAGTGTTCCATCTAGACCCCTCCTATACAATTCACCAGAGATAAGGGTATGGCAAGAGGCATTTTGGGTAAGGTTTCTACGTTCAGATCAATTAAATGTTTTAGGGATAATGCCATCACAAAGGTATGAGTAAATGGCACCATAACAGGATGACTCATGACCAACAAGGGTACAAATAACATGGCTTTCTTGGGAGTCATAGATAGGGTAATGTAGCTCTTCCACCGGGAATTCAAATTTGGACTCATGTTGCTCTAATTGAAGGAGTGAAGCAAGTGTAGCCATAGCATCAGCTGCTTTGTTTTTTGCTCTAGGGATTTGCTGAAATGTGATAAATGTGAAGTATCATTTCAAGGAATCAACCATTTTCTTGTAAGGTACCAGTTTCTCATCTTTTGTTTGATATTGTTCATTGATTTGGTTGATTATTAGCTATGAATCCCCATAGATGTGTAACTCTATGATTCTCCATTCTATGGCCATCTTGAGTCCATTTGTTAAAGCTTCATACTTAGCAATGTTGTTTGTACATGGGAACAATAACTTGTAAGACTTAGGAATCGTGTAGCCATGAGGAGAAACAAACAACACACCAACTCCTGAACCATTTTGCATAAAGGATCCATCAAAGAAAATCTTCCCTATTCTTTCAATCATATACATGAGATGCTCATTTGGGAAGTAAACTTGAATAGGTGCATTATCTTGAATTGGGAAATCAGCCAATTGATCTGCTATGGCTTTTCCTTTGATTGTTTTACATTCAATGTACTCTATGTCAAATTCAGAAAGGATCATCATCCACTTAGCAAGTCTACCTGTGAGGGTAGCCTTACCGAGTAAATATTTGAGTGGATCAATTTTTTCTATGAGGTGTATTGTGTGCACAAGCATGCAATGTCACAACTTTTGGGAAGCAAAAAAAACCACAAGGAAAGCTTTCTCAATGCTGGTGTAGTAAATCTCATATGAAAAAAAAGTACAAATAATGTAGTATATTGCTCTTTCTTTCCCATGTTCATCAATTTGAGCTAGTAATGCCCCCAAGGAAGATTCTATCACTAAAATGTATAGAATAAGTGGTTTCCCTGGGATAAGAGGCATTAAAATAGGAGGATTTTCTAAGTATTTCTTGATTTGGTCCATGCTCTTTTGAGAATCCTCATTCCAAAAACATTTTACTCCCTTGTGTAAGTTCTTGTTAAAAGGTTGAGCTCTATCTAACAACTGTGAAAAAACCCCCTTATGGATTGAAGACGTTCTTGAAGACTCCTCATTTGACTAATGTTTTTAGGAGGTGGCATATCCATGATTGCTTGCACTTTTTTAGGGTCCACCTCTATTCCTTTTTCTGAAATGATGAATCCTAGAAGTTTTCCAGAGGTGACACCAAATGCACACTTCTTAGGATTTAACCTTAGTTGAAATTGTTCCATTCGATCTAAAATGACTCCTAAATCAACTAAGTGTGTGTCTCTTTTCTTAGACTTGGCCAAGGTGTCATCCACATAATCTTCCATGTTTTTATGCATCATGTCATGAAAAATAGTTGTCATAGCTCTTTGATAGGTGGCTCCTACATTTCTTAATCCAAAAGGCATAACGTTCCAACAATAGGTACCACATGCACAAGTGAATGCAGTCTTTTCTTAATCTTTAGGAGCTATCTTAATATGATTGTATCCAGAAAAACCATCCATCAAGGAATAAATATCATAACCCGAAGTCATGTCCACTATCATATCTATGTTGGGAAGTGGAAAATCATCCTTTGGGCATGCTCTATTGACATCTCTAAAATCTGTGCAAATTCGAATGGATTTGTCATGTTTGGAAACTGGTACAATGTTTGGTATCCATTCAGCATAGTCAATAGCTCTTATGAATCATGTGCCAAGGAGTTTCTCTAATTCTTCTTTGAATAGAAGAGCTACGTGTGGATGCATCTTTCTCAATTTCTATTTCACTGGTTTTATAGCTGGAGCTATGGACAAGTGATGCATGATAAGATTAGTGTGCAACCCTAGCATATCTGAATAAGTCCAAGAAAAATTGATCTTGTTATTTTGTAAGAACTTAGTGTAAGCTTCTTTTTCTTGTGGTAACAAGGACTGAGCCAAATGTACTATTTGTGGAGCCTCATCTATACCCAAGTTGACTGCTTGTGTTGGCTCAACAAGAACTGAAGATCTATCTTGAAAGTAGCTAGGGAGATGATCAAGTACCTCATCCTTAGGCACCTCAGAGAGGTTTTCACCCTTGGATACGTCATTTATTTTTACTTTTTTTGGTTTTGACACTGCCAAATAGTGGTTTTTACCATCAAAACTCTTATTCTTTTTTCCTTTTCTTTTTATTTTGTGACTAAGGTACTTGATGTCTGGCTCTGTCATGTTGGTAGCCAGTTCACTAGTGGAAGAGACTACAGGTTCAATGGCATTCAAGTAATAGGTTATCTCATAGTCATTTTGGAATGTTAAGAGCTCAGGTTCTTGATAACGTTGGGACCAATCAATGAGGTTAGGATGAGCAAGAGGTAAGTTAATGGCTGGCTCAAGGTTATGGATACAAATGATATCATTTCTAGTGACTGAAGAGTCAAAGTTTGTCAAGTATCCTTCTAAGCTACCCAAATCAAGATTCATGCTAACAAGTGAAGAATCATCCACTAAGGCAACATGTGGGTTCAAATCCTCTAATCCTACACGTGACTCATCAGCTACCTCAAGTGGAGAATTATAAGTGTGGATGACATCAACATTCATGTCAACTCTAGAAGGCTCTGAGAGAGAGTCCCATTCATACTCATGTGAATCTATTTCTAAATCCCGACTAGGATGTTTACACCATGAAGGTTGGGGACATCTTGATGTGGAGGCTCTAATATCATCAAGGGTAACATCTCTTTCCATCAAATGAATAATATTCTTGCGTTGACATTCTCTAATGGGATCTTCTACATATAGTTCATCTTGTTCTAATGTTGCAACTGTCACATGAGTGACTAGACTGTCTAAATCTCCCCAAGGGAGATTGGTGGAAGAGACCCAATCTTCAAACATATCTTGTTGATTTGTCAAATTAGGCATGTATTTCGGTTCATCTTCTATATCTGAGTCATCAAGGATAGGAGCAGTGCTCCTGTTATGATTCACAAATCCTAGTCCAACTGTCTTCTTAGACCTGTGTCCAAAAAGAGCATGATTAAGAGGTTTAGCTCTAGCACCCAATCTGTGACTAAGAGGGCCATGTCTAGGATAGTCCATTTGCTTGACAAAAATATACCCTCTTCCATAAGCCTTAGGAGAGGGAGATAAGTTCTCATTGTGTGTGTATTTATCTTCTCTATACATCCAGTCTTTAACAACTACCTCTTCTTTCTCATCTTGAATAGGCACTGAGGACTCTACAAATGTGCTAGATAAAGTCATAGCTAAAGGGGAAGGTCTCATTTCTTGTGAAGGTTTTCCATAAGACCTAGGTGAAATTGGAAGCTTTGTAAAAGAGTTAAGTTGATACCCCCCTACACCAAGGTCTACTGGCTTGAATTTGTCTTTACATTCTATTAAGATTTCATTAAAATCTTCTACTTCTCTATTTAGGGGAACATGAGTACTTGCTGAAATTAAGTTGACAGATAAAGTGCTATCCCTAGGTATGCAAATTTATACTCCATTGTAGGGAAACTTAACACACTAATGGTAGGTAGATGACACTGCTTGCATATCATGAATCCATGGTCTTCCAAGTAAGATGTTGTACGCAAGGGGACCAACATCAACAATTTGAAATAAAATATCCTTCTCAATAGGGCCAATCCTAATAGGAAGGACAACCAACCCCTTGGAACTTCTTTCCACCTCATCATAGGATTTGATTATGATCTTGTTTCTAGTATCTATGACTTGTTCAGAATAACCCAATGTCTTTAAAAGGCTCAATGAAAAAATATTAAGCCCAACACCCACATCTATCAACACATGCTTGACATGGGTTTTGTGGATCATGACTTCAATATGAAGGATGAGATTATGTGGGTGGCTCAAAGCTTTGTCATCATCCTCTGAAAAAGTTAGCTAATGAGGGCTGGCAATATGAGTAACTATGTTTTGGAATTGATCAACATTTAAGATGTTAGGGACATTTGCTACATGCAAGGCATCCTCAAGGACTTTCTTGTGTCTCAGGGACAACTCTAAGAGCTCAAAGATCAAAATCTGAGCTGGGGTTCTCTACAATTGATCAACAATATTATAACTCATTTTGGGATTAACTACTAGTTTTGAGGTGACATTCTTAGATGCCACTTACTTTGGTTTACTGGGTTGATTTGAACTAGGTCCTCTAATGATGACAGGACCTTGACTTCGTGTGACAACTTTGAGAGCTTGGGATGACATTCTAGAGTTAGGACCCCTTAGCACCACAATAGGTTCTTCATCAAAGATAGGAGGAGAGTCCATGTTTAGATCATAACCATAGGGATCTTTATTTCTCATCATGTTGACATTTTCTTCCACAACTTCAAGCATGTTGACAACATTCTCCATAGCTGTGTAAGTGTAATTGGTCTCAACCTTGCCATTCTTAGGTTTAGAGGTTTCCCCCTTCTCATACTTGGGAAAAGGTTCTTTGAAAGCCTTATGATAAGCATTGGTGTTCAACCCATCTATCTAAAGTTTTCCATTCTCAATAAAATTCTTGGATGATATGCTTAAGTTTCCAATAGTTTTCAATATTATGTCCAATGCCATTATGAAATTTTTAGAAAGCTTTCTCATCCCACCGATGTGGCTTAACATTAGGTATATGATGCATTTCTAGATCTTGAGGATGCAAAAGGTTGTTGGCAATGAGTGTTTTGAAGACATCCTCATATGAATCACCAAGTTTCAAAAACTGTCACCTCTCTTTCTTAGGCTTATCTTGATATCTTGGCTTGTATTCATGTTGATTAGATGAGTTGAGCTTCATGGCTTGAACTGCACTAGACAAGTGAAGAACAACTTGATGTTTGGGTTGAGAAGAGTTGACAACTCCATCATTGACCGTTTGTTTGTTCCTATTCCAATGTGAGTTTTACCCTTTATCCTTATTAGAGTTGTTATTTTGACCATTTTTGTTGTTTTTGTTGTTGGCCAAAATTCCTTGTTCTTTCAAAACATCCTCAATCCTACATGCAGTTTCAACCATGGTGTCAAAGAAATCAAAGACCATCTTCCTAACTTCATACTGCATTTCTAGAACCAAGTTTCTAATAAGGATGTCAATCTTCTCATCTTCATGAATGGTCCTAGAGTAGCGAGAGAATTTTCATCTCCACCTTTGCAAGAAAGTGACAAAGGATTCCCCTTGATGTTGATTTAAGTTGCATAAGTCCAACATGGTGATAGATCTTGAAAGATTGTATGCAAAGTGTTGGAAAAATCTATGGACAAGCTCTTTGAAAGTCTTAACGGGGGGATTTATGTTGGTAAACCATTCCATCACTTGACCCTTAAGACTCCTTGGGAACAATCTCATAAGGTATGAGTCATCTTGATGGAACTCAAAACTCATAATATAAAACTGATGCACATGATCATGTGCATCTCCATTACCATCATACTTGTCATATTGGGGGATCTCAAGTTTTCTAGGAAAGTCTTTCATGCTCACACTCTTGTCAAAAGGATTGGGGAAAATTGAATCAAGATTGAATGAGCTCTTGGGTGCCAACATCTTTTCTATCATACGCTTAAGTTTCTTGATCTCTTCTTCTTGGGATGGACCTTGCTTCTTGATCTTCTTGTCCACATCAAAATTATAGGGGACTCTAGCACCTTTGTTGATCAAACTCTCTAGGAACTTGTCTTTGTTTTGCTCCAAGTATCTCTTCACATACTATTGGAAGAGTGGTTCTTATTGTATCTTCATAAAATATTGGGAGTCAAGGTCAAGAATCGAGCTACTTCCCCCATACTGTGAACCATGGTGAGCATGTTGAGAAGGTTGTTTTAATTTCCTAGGAGGTGTTTGTCTCCTATAATGATCATATTGTGGAGCCCTTATTCCTCTAGGGCTAGGAGATCGTGAAGGTGTTCTTGAGTATCTTCCACTTCATGGAGTCTTAGGAGGAGTGGGTGGAGGAGATTTGTTTCCACCACCAACTCACATGTTGTTGTATTGGTCATTGAGTTGTTGAGCCAAGAGTCTATCTTTCTCTTCTTGTGTAGCTCTCCTTTCTATTTCCAATAAGGCTTGTCTTTCTGATTCTAGGAGTCTAAAATTATCCTCCTTTGCAGCTTGTTCATCTAAGAAGGCTTTCTTTTCATGCTCAATTCTTTTGAGTCTTTCACTTGTATATCTTCAAGTTATTTGGAGCAGTGAACTTGGTCTTGAATGTTTAAACAAGTCATTGGTATATGCTGCATTCACATGAGTATCATAAGGTTCATTGTCTTGACTGTCATGTTGTGATTGCTCTTCTTGATAGGACTACTTCATTTCACTTTCATTCCTTTAGTGAGCATCCAAATATCTTGTAGAAATAAGAGATAAGACTGGCTTATTTTCATGAGATGAATTGCCAAATAGAATGTTATCTCCATGTCTTTCCAATATGCTGTCAAGAATTCTATCCCTTTCTTCCCTCTCGCTTCAAGTCATTGTGTAACTCATATCCATATCTGATTGAGAAGGTGCTAAGGATGTACTCAACTCACTGAGGTTTCTCTTGGTGTCAAATCAAACTTTTGAAGTATTCCTAGGGGATTGATCAAAGACGGGCTCTTTTCCCTTACATTTTTTATGAGTTTGAACTAAGGGTAATTGGTCAAAGACTACTTGAGGTCATTTTCATTGATTCACTTGATATCTTGTCGTAATAGACATGAAAGAAAAGTTACTAGGTGATAAGATGACCCTAAGAAACATTGGTACCAAACTAGGATAGTAAAAAGCACTCAATTATCCAAAGGAGAGATGGTAAGATAGAATTTTTGCAAAAGGTATAAACCAACACTGCCATAGAGGTTCCCAATCAATGGATAAGTATCCTAACACATATGGATTAGGAGGATGATTTACCCAAATTATATTTGATTGAAATTGATTTTGGATGGAAGTGAATTAGACAAGTGATTACTAAAACTCTCCAAGTGAGATATCAAAGAATCTAAAGGTTTAGTTTCTCAACAAGGATGATTTCTAACCAACTGATTCCAAGCAAGGTCACTTGTGAAATCAAAGAATACTAATCCAATAGGTCAAGACATAGGAACCCAAGGTGAAAATAGGCTTCCAACTATGAGGTAAGTGACCTACTCTAATCCAGATCGACCAAGGAAGACTGGAAATGACAAAAATCAGCTCACTGTTTTGATAGACTATAGGATAGTTCATGCAAGAGAATGCAGTCCCACATGAAGAAATGATAGGGATCATGTGAGAAAGTGAAATATTGCATGATAAAATGCCAGGCTCATGTGAGAATATGCACAGAGCTAGGCAATGAAATAGGATCAAGCCGCTTGACAACAAGTTTGTAAACTTAGGAACTCTTTTTTTTTGTTCATTTTAAAAGATCAGGTAAATACATCAATAGATTTTCATCATCGATCAAGCACACAAGACAACATTCAAGGAGTTTAAGAAAACAATTTCTTCAAACAATGAGCAAGGGACAAAGAAGCCTTGCACATGAATAAGAATAGTGACTTAGTATGATACTCCTTAAAGATTCTACTTGTGTATGTTCTTCAAATGTTTTCCAACCACCCACATAGTCCTAGAAAAATAAATTTTGGTTGCACTATGGTTCTTAGTAATGGTTTGACTCTGCAACTTTTGTAATCTCAAGAGGGAGAACTCCAATTTAGGAGCATTGGGGTTTTGACACATTCTGAGAATTTAATCAATCAGAGATGCTGAGGAGATCTGACAACCCAACAAGAAATTACACCCGTCGAGATTTCTTCCACAAGGACATTTGTATAGCGGTTGTTACTACCATGACAAAAATGGCTATTATTGCTTGAGGTTCCATCCACATGGTTGACCCAATAAAGGGAATGTCCACTATGGTTAACCCTCTCTAACAAGGTGACTCACAAAAAGGACCACTTGCGGACTTGATTTAGATTCAAGGATCTGAGTTTTTGGTACTACCCAAAAAGGGAGTAGAGCATAATTCTCTAGCCTCTTCACTTCACCCAAACATAGCAAGCAAGTTCATTGGCACACTAAGATTGAAACCACCTCACCAAGGTTCATAATGTCAACAACAATGTCTACTGAGCTCTCTAAAAGGAACCAAGAGAGAACGTACTGATCAATGTTGAAGACTAAACCAAGTGAGATCATGAGATAGTAACAATATCCCCCCTACCTACAAGGGGTTCTATCGTCAAGAAGAGCTTCACAAGAAACCCACTCTCTCAAAAATTCCACAAATAGTCTTCATAGGGCCTAATTACTATGTGAAACACATACACAAGAAAGTGAATCTATGTTCTTTTTAGAGCCCAAAATTGAAGTGTGATCTATGAAATCAATAAACACTCAAGCTAGACACATGAGGGATTAATTTTATACCCAAAATTAAAATGTTATAGAGATTATGGAAACTCACCTTAGGTCCAAAGATCTGAAATCCAATGCTATGCTGCCTCAACAATCAGAATCAGGGAAACAAACCACAACAAGCATTAATGTTAGAAAACAACAAGTAAAACTAGCAAATCTGGAAATTTAGATCTCTTTTGTCAAAAGTCCACATGAGAAAGTACACATTCCCATGCAAGAACTACATAGGATCATGTGAGAAAGTACATAGGGCCGTGCAAGAAAATGCCTTTGTCACATGCATAAATTCTAATACTAGCAAAACTTCACGTGATACAGCGAGAAACTTCGCGCACGAAAATCATCAAAAAAATAAAATAAAATAATGAGGTAAAAATGGAATTTTCTGGCCCACGGTGGGTGCCAAAAATGTGTGCTAAAATGTTTTCACACTTATATGAGTCATTAAATCCAAGATATCTCAAGAATGAGGTCTCAAATGGTGACTCATAGCTCTCTATTCATGGAGTGCAAGGGTTTATGATGAAAGCCCTCAACTTAGACCTAGTTTGTGCCCATGCAAGTACACCATAAAATGAGAGATTCAAAGAGGAAAAACAAGAATGCTAGTCTCCATGATCATCAAGTATGCATGCAAATGAAAGTGAAAGCTATTCTATATGATAACAATGCATGAAAGAAAACTAATCTATGAAAGGAAATGCTTATGCAAGATTATTCTATGAAAGGAAATATGAATCTAATCTAATATGAAAGTGCAAGATTAATATAAATGGATTTCCATGGGGCATGACAGAAGAAGACAAGAAAAGAGAAGTTGCAATATCCAAGCTCAAGTGCTCAAGAATCTTCTCCAAAGTTGCTCTCCAAACCTGTAGCATAACAATACTAAAATCTAGATGATACAAATGAGGAGAGGGCTCCTTATAAAGGATTGCAGACGGTCAAGATTAAGAGGAAAAAATAAATTAGCAATAGTGGAGATTAAATCTTGGTTGATCCATGTGCTCAAGATTCTTTAAGAGGCAAAAAGATGAAAAAGGCCCACCACTTAAAAGTATGTGCATTCAAAGTGGAGAGAAAAATGAATTTTTATTTATTTATTTTATTTCCTTTTTCAACACAAAGAGAGATTTAAGTGGGGATTTTATTAAAAGAGGAATTTTATTTTAATAAGATGATTTTATTTAATTAAAAGGGAAGTTTTTATTTTAATTAAATGAGGCTTAGGATAAAATGATCAAACCTTAGGAAATATTAAAATAATTGAATTAATTATGATTTGATCAAGGAAATTGATTTGAATTGAAAATGTTGCAAAGCATTGATTCAGGAAATTGATAAAATGATGAATGGGGGCCCAAAGTCTAGGCGACCATTTTAGGGTGCATACACTTACCATCAAGTTATTTTATTTCTCAGGTTCATTTAGTGACTCTTCTTGCACCAAAGCATTTGTACTGCTACCAACCTTCTTACTAGCTTGTGTACATTCAAAAGATCTATGTCCTTCACAATTATAATAAGTTCCTCAGAAACTTCCTCTGCTATAACCACCTCAGTAGTTACTGCCTCTACCTCTAGAACTTTCACCTTTCCACTTGGTCTTGCCTTTGTCTAGATTTTTATTTTCAGGTTCAGATCTACCATTTTCACCATTAGATCTACCTCTTCCTCTAGGGAATCTACCACCATGACCTCTCTATCTTTGCTCATGTCTCTTGTTCAATTTCTCCTTGTCCTTCAAAGAAAATTGATAAGCCTCTTAAATGTTCTCCAATTTGACCATACTAATATCCTCTTGGATGGAAACCCTCAAACCATTCAGGTATCTACCAATTCTTTCCACATGATCTTCATCATGTCTAGATCTGATATTCAATCTATAGAATTCCTCACTATACTCTTTTACCGAGCTATCTTTCTACCTAAAACTTTGCATTCACCGAACTGGGTTAATCTGATAATCATAGGGTAAGAACTTTCCTTTCAACTTATTGACCATTTTACTCCATACCTTGATTTTGTCCTTTCCTTTCCTCTTTCGATCCAATTGTAGATGTTCCCACCATAAGGATGCATGACTTTTCAACTTTGCGCTTGCAATCTTTACCTTCTTATCCTCAGGGATATTTTCATATTCAAAATAATTTTCCATCTCGATGATCTAGTCCACAAATTCATTAGAATCTAGCTTTCCACCATACTCAGGAGGATTGAAATGTGGTGTTGACTTCAGACTTGTCAAAGCCTTCAAAAATATTTCTTCACCTTGATCCATAATAGGTGTAGGTTCTACATTTGCCTATTCTTCTTCAATTTCATCATCACTAACATCTTCAAGATGTCTACCTCTTCTCTGGCCTATTTCAACTGCTTCTAATCTAGCAACAATTTGCCTTAGCATATTTTCCAATCTTGGATCTGCATCTCACCTCCCATGACCCATCTTGACATCCCTCTACAATTGTAGGTCAGATCGCAATCTACTACCCCACAATAATTCAACTAGGGCTTCAAGAGGAACCTACAAACCTAGATCCGTAGAACTAGATCAAGGTCTCACCTCACTCTGATACCACCTGACGCAAGGTAGAGAGAAAGATGGGCTAAAGGGTGGTGCACCCTGATGATCCAAGCCTACTCAACACATGCAGAAGCCAACAAACATAAGAGTGAGTGAGAGAGAATGCAAAATTTTTTATATATTATCCTCATTTGAATCATACATGTTGGGTTGTAAGGCCTTCCCGGTTGTGGCCAGATATTACAATGAATCTCAGAAGTCCTCAAACATGCAAGGATCTATTACAAATCTCCAATCTAATGTCTACTATCTTCTGTCCAAAAAAACTCCTCCAAAACTACAACCAAACAACTACATTTATACAAGAGGATAACAAACTAAGTTGGCCTTTAGATCCATAATTAACAAAAGTAACAGTTAGATCTAGGACCACACACTTCCCAATGATGGATACAAACATTAAATCTATGATCCAATATAAATGCACAAGTCGGCCACAACAAGAAACAAAACTAAACCTATCGGTAAGCATGATAACTGAGCAACAGACAGATAATGCTGAGCACCAGTGAAATAACCAACCACCTAGGAGAGAACCAACCACACTCGATAACCAAAGGAAATAGACCAACTACCGACCAACTCAGTCAAAGTAGAAACCAAGAAACACAGACAAACTCCAAATTATTTTTGGTAACATAGGATTGCCAAGGACCCTAGATGCTCCTACATCACAAAGACTATTAATAAATCTATTTATTTAATCAATAGAGGTCCCTCTAATCATTTGGACAGTGGTATTCCAGAGGAAGCATGGACTGGTAAGAAGGTGAGTTATTCTTTTCTCAAAACCTTTGGTTGTGAAGCATTTAAACATATAGATTTTGAAAATAGAACCAAGCTCGAAGCTAGGTAAAATAAATGTGTATTTGTTGGATATGGCATTGATGAATTTGGTTATAGGCTTTGGGAATTTGAAAATCATAAAATTGTAAGAAGTAGTGATGTCATATTCAATGAGAAAGTGTTGTACAAAAATATGTTGTAGTAGCATGAGAAGAAAGAAAATGATTATGTAGTACTGGATGATACTCCAAAAGATGATGTTCCAATAGTTCCTTATGCTTTGCAATAAAAACAACAACAAATACCACAAACCCAAGTAAATTTTAGATGGTAAAAAAGGCTAAGTACACCTCTGAAAAGATTTTCTCTCTCTTTGTATTCTATTTTATTAACAAATGCCGGTGAACCTAAATGTTATAATGAAACTGTGCAGGTGGATACAAAGCTTCAGTGGGAGTCTGCAATGACAGATGAAATGGACTCATTGCTAAAAAATCAAACATGGGATTTATGTAAGTTACCTACAGGTAAAAGGGATTTATAGAATAAATGGGTTTATAGGCTAAAAGAAGAGGATGGAGGTAAGAAACAATTTAAAGCCAGATTAGTTGTGAAAGGATTTGCACATTTAAAGGTATTGGTTTTGATGAGATATTTTCTCTAGTTGTTAAAATGACTTCTACTCATACTATTTTAAGTATTGTGGCTACTGAAGATTTTCATTTAGAGAAGCTTGATGTTAAAACAACTTTTCTTTATGGTGATTTGGATGAATAAATATATATGGTCCAGCCACAAGGATTTGAGGTCAAGGGTAAGGATAATTTAGTGTGCAGATTGTAGAAAAGTTTATATGGCTTGAAGCAAGCACCTTGGTAATGGTATATTAAATTTGACACTTTTATGAATGAGCATGGATACACTTGGTGTCATTCTGACCATTGTGTTTATTTTAAGAGGTTGGATGATGATAGCTACATTATTTTATGTTTTTATGTTGATGATATGCTTGTAGCTGGGTCTAACATGGATGATATTAAGGGGTTGAAACAACAATTAGCACATTCATTTGCTATGAAGGATTTGGGGGCAAAAAAACAAATCCTTGGTATGAAAATTTGTAGAGATAGGAAAAATTGGAAATTGACTTTATCTCAGGCTGATTATATTGAGAAGGTGTTGCAATGTTTCTCTATGGAGAATGCTAAAGCTATCAGCACACCTTTACCTATTCATTTGAAATTGACTAAGGAGATGTGTCCTAAGACACAAGAAGAGGAGGCTAAAATGTCCAAGGTACCTTATGCTTCAGCTGTGGGGAGCTTAATGTATCCTATGATATGTACTAGGAAAGATATTGCACATGCAGTGGGAGTCATTAGCAGGTATATGAGTCACCCTAGGATTGAGGATTGGAATGTAATCAAATGTATTCTCTTATATTTGACAGGTACATCTAGTAAGTGTTTACACTTTGGGAGATTTACTACTACTATACAAGGCTACATTGACTTAGATTTGGTAGGAGATATAGATATCATGAAGAGTACTACAGGCTATGTATTTAATGTTGGTGGGAAAACAGTGAGTTGGATTTCTCCATTACAAAAGGTGAATGCTTTATCCACTACAGAGGCAGAGTATGTTGCTTCTATAGAGGCATCCAAAGAAATGATATGGATTCAGTTCTTCATGGAAGAATTGGGACATCCACAAATGGATAATTATCTATTTACAAATATCTAGAGTGTTATTTGTTGGTGTTTCAAAATGGCTTATGCTCTTAGGCTGCCAATATACCCTCAGACAGATTTTAGGAGTGGTTAGTTCCAAAATATAAAAGGATCTTAGGGTAACTGGACCAACTATAGGGACAAGACTGCCCTCTTCACTTCTGGCTCTGCAAAACCAAGGTGGGTGCACCTGACCTAGTGAAAAATATACCTTACACACCAAAGTTTGGGTTTATATAATAGATGATAGCAAGAAAGTACTAAATGCAAACCTTACATTCATTGACTCTCCATTACTATGGGGTAAAAAAACTACACAACCAAAAATTTAAAACTTAAAATGGTTCTTGATTTAATAATTTGGATTGCAATAGCTTTAATTAGTGTATGTTAACAAAAGACTTATTCATCTAGGCCAGTGCCTCATCCATTGGGCAAGATTTCTTAGACACAAATGATACACAGATTAGAGAATATTTGAGATTCATAGCCATAAATACATCTACCATAATCCTTACTACTTACAAAGAATCCTTATGTAGACAAGGGTAAACTCACATCCCATCAAGAGCATTATTTAATCCAATCCTAGATCAAAACTCAAGAATGAAGATACATACATAAAACAATATGTAATGAACTAGAAAGCTCAAAGCCTACTTGAGTTGACACAAAGGAGAGAGAAGAATAGTATATTTTTATTAAGTATGATGAATCCTTTCTATGCATACAATCAGTTACAAAAAACCATGCTTGCAAACTACAGCTTAGACTTGCAACTTTTTATCTCTCATTAACCAGCACTGAAAAAAATTCTTACGACCCTGACTGAGAATAGGGCTCACCAAGAAAGAGGTTCTAAACACCTAACTCCCAATGCCTTTGAATGATCATGAAAAATCCTTTTATCTCAAGGATTGCAATAAGCAACTGATGATCATTCAAAGCAACAATTCAAAATCACCTAACTCAAACAAACAATGAATGTAGACAAGATAGGCTCCAAGCGCATGGCCGGTGAAATAAAAAATCATCAAACTTTGCAACTGATCCGACCATGTACCAACTTCAAGGACAAAGTCACCACAAAATCCACATTAATTTTAGCTGCAACAGAGAAAGCGTGACCAACCTATCAATATTTCCTTGGCAGAGGCTCCCAAGGACACAATATCATGCTGGAACAACTACCAAGATCATCTTCATAAATTCTCACCTGCAACCAAGTTGGAAATGACCAAAAATGGTCCTGCAATATGGCTCTTTTAGTGCACTGTCTCCTAACCCTGCAAAAAAATTTGAATTTGAAATAAAATGGCTACAGGCTCCAGTTTAAAACATGACCGTCGATCCAGTTACTTCCCGACAGATCGGGCGGTCAACATTAATCTCATAATAGTGACAAAACCCTTGAAAAGTCCTCGGCCATGCTAGCAGTCAACAACCAATGAAAAATGAGCACATTAGCGTTGTGTAGCACACTGGACCCACTAAATACAAGCCTTTTAAATTGGATAGTTGGTGTAAGACCGCATGAGCTTAGAAGATTCCATGCACTTTTACGCCAGTCATAGATCTTGAATCTTCTATCCTCTTTGAATATTTCAGGCCCACTAACACATCCTAGTCATCGGTCAGCTGACCAATCAAAACAATACAAATCAGCACACCTGGCAACATGGTCCCACTACAACTTCATCTCTTTCACCAATGAAAAACATGCACGTCAGCTCTAACTGTCAGAGGATCCACCCTTTGTTTGTCGCCTGAGAAAAAGGTAAAATCAATGGCTGGCGTAAGATCTCATAGCTCTGAAAAAACCCATGAGAACTTACACCAATCGTAGATCTTCTACGGATGTCAGGACCCTCAAGGACACGCTGACAACCAGGTCCCATTAACACTTGCCAAATCATCAGCGAACCCACCGACCAATAAGAAAATGCCACATCATAAAATCCAGTAGGCAGACAAACAAAATTTTCATTGTACATAGGTCCATCTGACAAACGCACCATATCATCATTCTTTTCAGCCAATGAGGAACCGCCACCTGTGCTTGCCTGGCAGTGGACCCACTCCGTTTGAAATGCTATGCTATAAAGAACGATCAATGGCTGGTGTAAGATCTCATAGCTCTGACAGAATCTATGAGAAGATATGCCAACCGTTCGATTGAACTATGATAGAAGACTGGGCCCAGGGAAAAATTAAAGCTGAAACATTAGAAAATTGAGTGCCAAAGACTTAGGGAAAAATAAAACCACCGGGCGTTAGACCTAGGAAAATATTAAAGCACATGGGTTTTTAGGAACTTAAGTGGCATGAAAAAGTAACATGGAAATATAACAAGGCCAGGGAACACTAGGGTTTTTGGATTTTGAAGGCATACAAAGGGATTTTACCCTAGCACTTAGGGTTTCTACAATTTTGACCAAACTTGAACCTTCAAGATATGAAAATATTTGCAGAGGGATTCAACACAAAAACCAGGAAGACACAAAAACTTCAAAATTTCAGGGGGGACAAGAAAAAAAAAGAAAAATACCAACATTATTCATCTTGTAAATAATTTTGCTCTGCACTCAAAGACAAAACACATATAGTTAGGATACCATTTGATTTGGTCAGTTTTGGATGATGGGCAGTTAAAGTTGGAAAAGATTCATAGATATGATAATCCAGTAGATATTTTTACAAAGGTAGTAACAAGGGAGAAGTTGAACTCTTGTTCAAATTTGATTGGTCTATTAGACTAAACATAATAAAGGAACAAAAGAGTCCAGGATGGTTGGAGCCAGTGGGAGCTTCACATGGTAGTGGTTTTTCTATAGGATCAGTCTCCAAGTGGGAGATTGTTGTTTTTTGTGGAGTCCAATCAATCCCCAAGTGGGAGATTTTTATATTATGGTGATTGATCAAGGAAGTACTATACACTTTTCACCCCGCCCTCACCGGGGTTGACTATTTTCTGATTGACATGTTGTAACCCTAAAGTGACAAAATAAGCTTAAATAAAATAGCTTAGGGTTAGGGATTTTATTATGATGTATGTTTTAGTAGCTTCTTACAGAGGTATTGAGCTGTAAGGGATTACAGATTGTAAGCAAGTTGTAATCATTGGATAATAATAATATTGGACTCATTGTTGGTAGATGTAGCCCAGGGATTGGGTGAACCATGTTAAATCTTTGTGTCTTGTGTTCTCTTCTATGTGGTTTATTATTTTTTGATATTGGTTATATTTGCATGTAACTGTTATTTCTATCTTTTTAATCCTAACACATGATTTTTTATCCAATGGAGAAATGCTGATGTGAGTATTGAAAGGAACCTCTGGAATATTATTTCCTCACATGTCATTTGGAAAATATGGAGAGAGCACAATGATAGGGAGTTCAGAAACACCTTGCTCCCCCAGTTGTGGTGGCAGAGAAAATTAAAAGAAGTATCATGGAGAACAATGAGACATCCTTAGGTTGGAAGCTAGATGTTTCTACTAGTATTAATCCTAACAAATCCTCCAAATACTCTAGGTCAGAGTGGGAAAATGTGTTATGGCTATCACCCCCAAGGGTTAGATCAAGGTTAATTTCAATGGGGCTTCTAAAGGAAACCCATGTCCTAATGGATGTGGCAGAGTGATATGGGATGATGTGGCTAACTGCATTGATGTGGTGGCCCTCCCCATTGGGATTTAGTATAACCACATGGCAGAAGCAGCGGGACTCCTTCAAACTTTAAAAATTATTGATTTATCTAAATATAATAAAGTTTGGATCGAAGGTGATTAGATGAACATTATCGATTGCATAAAGGGTAAGTCCAAACTATCATGGAAAATCAAAGCTATTATTAAAGATTCTCTTGTAATTATTAACACTTTACAAGAAGTACTCATCTCACATGTGTATTGCGAGGCCAATGGGATGATAGATGCTTTGGATAACCTAGCTGTCAAATTAGATGGTATCATGATTTGGCAAGGAGATAGTAAACTTAATGTTGATTTAAAAGCTATGGTGGTGTATGACAAGATTCACTATAGGTGGGTTGATTTGGCACATCTTTGTAGAATTATTGACAAGAAAACTATGCAATAAGGGTGACTATATCATTATGGAAAGTTTTGGAATTCCTAAGAATGAGAGGAGAGAGCATGATTTTTTTAGAGGTGTGACAGGTTGTTTCCTTTTCATCTTTTTTGCCTATTCAAATATTTTTTGGTGTTTCTTTGTAGTCCTCCTAGTGAAGTTAGTATGGGTGGGGACCTGAATCATCATGAAACTAAGAGTTGCAAGAGGTGGAAGGATGCAAAGGATGTTTGGGAAAATCTTTGAAAAGGTGGGCTTACCAATTTCATGGAGAAATTGCACAATTTTGATGAAAAGGTTACTAGGAATTTTGTTGATAGTTGGAATGAAAGCATGGTTACCATTGGTGGGTTGGATGTCAAAATTACCGAGGATCTCATTGCTAAGGTCTCGGGCCTTAGCTTGGAAGAGATGAAATTTTATAGGGACAAGAAGGTATCTTATTATTCTATTCACCATTTCCCTAAGGACAATTTGGTGTTGGAAAGTTGACTATACTAGTGTATATGACTAAGATTAGTGTTGTCATTATGGCAAAAAATTCATATCAAGTTTTCATGTCAGCGCACTTACTCATAAGATCAAAATTTGGCTAAGAATGGAAGACATGATAGTCAGTGAAGTACCTGATGAACAGAGCATCAATGCACATGCGTATGAATGAGTTTTGGTATGCACCCTTGAAGATAATATTTTGAGTATGTAATCATGCTAAGTCTAAGAACACATGATCATATGAGTTAGTATGAAGAAGTTACATCAAGTTGAAGTGACACATTCAATGAGCAGCAACACAAAATAGAGCATGCAACCAATTGACAATATTTTGATTAGTGGTTATTATTTTGTTTTGTAAAGGCTATGTGCCTATTGTATTTATGTTGTAGACTTGTTAATATCATTGTATGTAAAAATGCTCGAGCTAATTCATTTGGAAGTGTTGTATGTAATAGGTTATAGGCCAACTTAGTAAATAGTTTTGCTTGCACCTATATATAAGACATGCACTTTTGTATTTGAGAATGAGATGGATAGAGAAGATGAAATAGAAGAACCAAAAGTATGTGAAGAGTAGTAAGAATGTTATAGAGCTTTAGAAGAGGTTAAAGAATCAGTGCACAAAAAGAAACTGATTAGACAAGTAGTGTCATACCAACAGTTCACCATTGTAGATATAGTGTGTATCTAATATCCAGGACGTTGTAGCCTTCCTTATTGTAAAGTGATCTCTTGGTCAGTGAGTCCTCACCCCTAATAGGGTTTTTTACCTCAAGAATCCTAACAGGGTCTGATCCTTGACAAGGTCATTGTACTAATGCATTGTAATGACTACTCCTAATAGGGAAAAGGAACATTAACAGTTTCATAATACACAAGTATAATTATTAGTGGGTATTAATTACCACTAGGGTTTTTCCTTTGTCCAAGGTTTCTCCGTAATAATATCTAGTGTTATGTGTTATGGTTGTTTACTTTACATGCTTTAATATTTAGTTCAAAAATTAAGTTATTGAGTTAAGTTTCAAGTATCAAAAATTAATAATGTAGAACACTGATTCACCCCCCCTCTTTGTGTTCCCATTCCTAACAATTGGTATCAGAGCTTTGGTCCTCTAAGAGAAGTTTAAGCACTTGAGGAGATCATGGATACAAGATGAGTGAAACATCTAAAGAAGAACCTCGAAGCAGCTCTTGAAGATCTTGACAGATCTAAAAAGTAAATAGAAGAAGTGAAATTAAAGGTTAGTGTCGCACAAGTATTCGTCAAGAAACTACGAAAAGACTCGAAGGATTGTTCAAACAATGATTTGGGAAAAATGGTCAAAAAGTTGAATGAAGAAAACATGTCTCTTAAGGATTAGATTGAAGAGCTGGATGAAAAATTAATCAATAATCAAGAAGCCTATGATGAGAAGGTTAAAGAAAACAAACAGCTGGATGAAGAACTTATGCATGCAAATATGAAAATCTTAGAGTTAGAAAACATCAGGAAAATGATGGAATCTGAATTAAATGAATAAAAGAATCATATTGACAAATTGCACACAAGTAAGGATCAAATAGAGTCACTTTTGTATGCTTGGAAGTTACAAGGAGATACCACTAGTATTGGATACAATGAAGCCAAAGTTGAGATTGATGCTATGCGAGAAAGAATGAAAGCTCTTGAAGAATTTACATAAGCCAAGAAGACAGAAAATCAGACTGAAGATAAAGAAGAATCATCTAAGGATGAACACAAGCCAATAAACAAAAATTATTATGCCTATAACAAGCATGGACATATAGCAAGAGACTATAAAGAGGTAAGACCTTTCAATGGTTATTGTTATTCATGCAATAAATTTGGTCATAGAGCTATGAATTGTAGATCAATCAAAGAAGTTAGACTCGACATAATTAGAGAAATCATCCTCAACAAAATGTTACAAGTCCTCAGAACATTACATGTTAGATATGCAATTAAAATGGTCATACAGCTAGACAGTGCAACATGGTAACTCACATCAATGCACCGAGGAATATAAGGCCTCCAATTATTTGTCACACTTGTAACAAGGCTGGACAAATCTCAAGGTTTTGTAGATCACAAGCGCAAAGAAAAGGAAGACCTAATGAGTCTCAAAAATCAATTTTGGATGAATTTGGAGAAGTGAAGTTTGTGAAAGCCTCAGAAGATGCGAGCATGATTTGGATAGAAGTAAAGATAGATAATGTTTATGTGTATGTAGTGGATGCATCTATAATGGATGTACCTTCTACTTCTAGATGAATGACCCTTATGGTCATAGGGGGGGCTAGATTAGCTCTAGATCCCTACGTGGCTGGTATACTCATCCTCAGAGTATATGCCTTTGGTTATATAGTAGTTTGGATAGTAGTTGATATAATGTGCAAGAGTGCACTACCTCATTGTTAGCAAAAATGAAGATTGGAATTCACTATTGCATTTTGTGTTTACGTAGAAAGCATTAATTACAGAAAGTTAATTTATTAATCACTAGAGATCTATTATCCTCACATTTGTATTCAAGTTCAGGCCTTTGGAGAGCACATAAGATCAAGAAGTTAAGTTGAAGGATTGCAGTTGATTTCATTAGTGAAAGGAAGTTAAGTTGGTTAGGAAACCCTTGTTCAGATGTGACAATTCATAAAACCTTTGGAAACATATTTGAGTGATTGATCAAGTAAGTAATGGCCACTCTAGTTGTGTTTGATGTTGTTGAAAGGAAGAGATACATTTTTAAGAAGCATCCATTTAAGTCATTCTTAGATGACCTAGAAGGCGCATTCTCTAAGACTTCAATTGGAGTTATGCATGTAGAAGACATACATGCATACATATATTGCAAGAAGGAACCTGCAGGATTGGATAGGATTAGGTCACACTTAGAATCAATGATCAAAGTAGACATGAAATTCTTGGATGAGTTCACGCACCTAGAAAACAAACCTATCATAGAGTATGCAACTGCATATGAGTTCTATGAATTTGAATAGATTAAGATATTTCTTAGAAGAATACATGATGACTTGTTTTGGATTGGAGAAGTCCCTATTTGGATAACTACTGATCTCATTCATGAGATGACAGGACTACCTAAGACCAATGCCATTCTTCCTACTAGTAAGGATGTTAGGAAACTAGTTGAGTAAGCCTGTTAGTCCCATAGTGATAAGCACTGCATGACAATTGAGTCAATTAAGGAGAAGGATATCAAACTCATGGAGATGATAATTGGTTATAAGTTCCAACATGCTAATAGAGTGAATAGTTTGTCTATAGCTACTATTTTGGTAGCTATTAAAATAGTGAAGGAAAATGTAGAGTTCAACTTGTTAGAGATCTTACGCACACAGTTGATGGATAACTTAAGGGCTATTAAGAATGACAAGAGAAAGATATTCAGGTTTGGGTCGCTTATCATCTACATGTACTTTCATATAGTCGGTAAAGTATCAGATCTTTATCTTGACAAGAGTTTGCCTACAATGCCACAAATTTCATTCAGTACATCATCTGAGAGCACCTTGAAAGATTACATTGAATTATAGATCAAGACATTCATAATTAAGATGCAGAGAAGGTATAGGATACTTGAGAGTATTGTGGAGAAGTATAAGGACAACATTTGTTTCATGGTAGAGACAGACATCACATGCATGGAAGCTATAGAACCTAGAACTAAGTGGATTCATACACTTGGTTATGAAGTGGAGGAAGACATTCTGGAAGCTTGTGCACAAGTTCTCTTCTCTATGCCAAAAGATCCTAATGAGCCAAGATGGGGTACTTATGAGGAGAAAACAAGACAAGTAGATTCAGTCTTGTACATTATAGGTACAAAGAGAAAACATCAAAGATCAACTCTAACATACTGAAAATCCATGGTGTCACACAAGCAGACCTAGATAAGGCAAGGGAAGCCAAGATTGCAATGAAAATTGAGAGTGCACCCTCTTAAGAAGTGAAAATAGAGAAGATTGATGATCCTAAGGAGAAGAAGATAAAGATGGAAGAAAACACTCTTGCACCCACACCTACTATTGATCTGGAGTCCACTCCATCTCTTGAGCCTAAAAGGAAGAAGAAGATCACAAGAAGCCACCCATCATCAAGATCAACAAGAAGCCAAGGAATAAAATCTCAAGCACCTCCTGAGTTAGGATTTAGAATGAATCTTGAAGTGTTGAGAAAAATAGTTGTAGATGAAGGTATAATTGATCAAACTACTAAGTTCTATGATAAATACCATGAGATAGACAAATAAGAGATCCACGGTATGATAATCAAACATATGATTAAATTCAAGAAGTATGTATTGGAACTTAAGATAGTTGTTCCTGACCAAGTATGGAATATACTTGATTCTCTCAAGAGACAAGCAATTGAAGAAGATTTCAGAATAAGGGAAAATACACCATATGATAACCTCCCTATATGTTGAGTTGAAGAGAAATCATTGTTGTTAGATTTGGTGAAGCCTCACCTAAGAACCAAGTTGAGAACTCTGCATATTATGAATAAGGATTATGAGTTGGTTCAAAAGAGATAGAAAAGGCATTTGAGAAGGTGTTCTTACAAAGACACATGTATCCTCCTACTGCGCCTATGACTCAAGTTCTATTTGAGAAAGCCAAGGATTTAGAGATCCCAAATGCACCAATGATAGGTCCATAGGAATCTGTGCCTATGCTTGAAGCTAAGGAGGACACTATAATGATTGACAATGTAGAAATATCCATGGCGGCATCAGATAAGGATCTTGATAAGTTTGAGGAAGAATTTGTAAGCACTGAGGAAGTAGAGATTCTCTACACTAATGAATCTCCTAAGAAACAAGAAGAAGTGCAGATTGAAGACATAACTAGACAAGAAGAAGAGGAAGAGAAGGAAGATGAACCTATAGAAGAGCCCTCTAATGAAATTTGAATAAAGGTAAAGAGTAAGGTTATGGAAGAAAGTCAAAGCTCATTCCTTACTCCTAGGCCTTCAATTTCATTGTTGTCAAGTTTTACCCCTGACACAACAAGTTTAGACTCATGGGGAGAGGAAGACTTGATAAAAATAAGTGTGTTAGCAATGGAGAAAGAAAAGCAGAAACAAGTAATGAGGAATCCATTATTTGTTGAGTCAGTAAGCATACTAAATAGTCTATTGCCTAAGGAAAAGAAAGTATCAAGTGTACATTCAGTGGATGATGTCAACACCATCTTGACATCCTTCAAAGAAAATTTCTCAAGTCTTGAGGAATCAACATACAAGAATGTAGAGGAGAAATATCTTAATAAGAGACTAAATGAATTGACAGGTAACTTTGCACTTGACCTCAATTCTTTGAAGGTTGTGTTAGGGATTTTTCTTGTATGAATTAAATGTTTGAATGATTACTTGAAACTGTGCTTCTTGAAACTAATTCAAACAAGAGAAAGACCTAATTGCCGAGGATTGGATAGGATCCTCCTTCATTTTTGAGCTCCACATACTCAGGTAGGTATTACCTTTCAATGATTACTGATTACATAGTATGTTATAAGTGGACACTGATTTTCTGTTAATCCTTCTAATGAATCAATCTATAAAATACTCTACATATGACCAAAATCAACTTGATGCAGAACTTAACCAAGAAAAATATGATTGCAAATACAACGAGAATCAATGATTTAAGGATTCTCATCCTTCTTCCTTTTAAGGAGGGGCAACCTAAATGATTCTCTCTTTAAGGAATCAAGAAATAAAAACTGTATGATTTAGGCACAGTCCAATCTATTTTGTGAAAAATAAAATGAAATGAAAAAGTACTAGTAAATGATATGAAGGTTTTAGTATTCTTTTAAAAATCTATGAAAGATAAAACTCTAAGAAACAAATACTAAACTAGTGCCTTATCCATTGGGAAAAATAAATTCAAATGCAAATCAACAAGATAATTTTAAAGGAAATACAAAAGTATGCCTTACATACTATCTGCAAATTCAAGTAGATTGCCTTACAAACTACTCTATTCACCAAACACTATTATCATCAACAATCTTTACAGATATGTTTACTCCTTGAAATGAACTATGAGAATTTTAATTCTTTCCTTGAAATAAACTCATAATCAGTCAAACAAGTTGCATTACAACTGGTATATTTTAAATGCCTAACATGTAAAACATACAAGAGTACAACATAAAAGTAAAGAGACAACAACCATATATGGCAGAAATTGCAGTGTATTTGTATTAAAATTAGCTTGCCAATTACATTCAAAATTCAATCACTTAGAAGGTTAGACATAAAATTTAGAAGTCTGTTTCAGAGCAACTTTTGTTTAGTTTTTTTTCTATTATCTTTCTTCACTTCTTACCCCCTTCAAAAATGGGGTTACAACCTTTTATATAACAACTTTCAACCATCTTTGAATTCCCCCATGAATGGGAATGCAACAAGCTTTGGATGGTTGAAAACCCTAAACCTAATGAGCTAAAAGAAAAAGCAAATAAAGACAAAATAAAGAGCCCTCAGGCGGTGGAAAGACAAAAAAGTCTTGGCTTGTTTTGCATCCTAGATCACTGATAAATGACACCTTTTTCTGTGAGCATTCATGATAGCTGCCATAGTTATAACAAGATATGGTGACCGCCATCTGGCTAACTTACACCATTCTTAAATGATAGCTTATCATCCCTGTATTTTAGGCTTAGGTGTCAGGTGCTCCAGATGTCCTCTTCACTCATCATCGATGGCTTCCAAGTCAACTACAATGGATTTAATTTTCTTGGACTTTGTTAGCTCATCCCATGTAGTTACTTCTTTTGACGGCCATTTAAAATTTTGGACTAGTTGTAATTGTGCCTTTTGTCTTCCCCACTTGGCGTCTGTAATTGCTTTGACATCTATTATAAACTTGGTGATATCTATCTCTGCCTTAAAAGCTTTGTCCAGGGTTTTATTGAAGCTTTCCAAATCAACTTTATTTTCTTCAGCTAAAAATGCCTCCTTCCTAGGCAATATAAGATCAAAATCTAATCTCCACTGATCAAAGCTTTTAATGGCTCCATCTCCATTCTTGATAGAAGGAATAAACTTGTTGGAACAAGAGCTAAGAATGGCTATCTTAGCCTTAATAAAATTCACCTTACCCTTAAAAAGTGGTAATATGGCTTTAATCCTATCTATCTCCTCACCAACCCTCATAACTGACTCTGGAATATCATTTCTCAAAGATTGAGCAAAAGCTAATTTCTCAAAAAGTGGTGCTCTGACAGACCAAGTTGCATGATACCCACTCAAAATTTTCACATAATTATCAACTTCTATCTGTAATTCTGGCAACTTGCTATAGGCATTAAAAACAAGATCAGACTTATCCTTGATTAAATTAATTCTGTGCTATAGAATTTTTAATAGGGCTTGTAGGATAGCCTCATTCTTCTCCTCATTTATCTTTTCTAATTCTATAGCCACCTCATCTTCTGTGATTATTGGTTCTATTGGTTGCTCAGGAGGTGTAGGGGCTTTCACAGGAGTATTCATAACTTGAAGCTCTAAGTCTTATAGAGACTTTTCCAATGCTTTCTCCCTTATTATCCTAAGATCTCTATCCCTTAGCAATGTGTTATAATCCTCCAAAAGAGAGCCATACCTCTCTAAAAGCTGCCTTGTTTTATCCTCATTCAATTTAGCAAAATGGGCTAATACTTGAGAAATCTCAAGATCCCCTATATTGTGGATAGACCACACAATCTTATCTCCCTCCATCTGCTCCTTCACATTTAAAATTGAAGGCTTTTTATCCTTAGGGTACAAGCTCCATAGAGCTAAAGCTTGATTTTTTGGGCTATACCCAAATCCTCTGATAATGTCCCCCACCCAAGTCTCTAAAGACAAAGAGATGTCTTCCTACCTCTTAATCTGATCAATTATCAAGTCTGAATATAAATTCCATCCAGGCACAAGTTGCATGTTGCTCTTCTTCACCAACTATTTGGCTTCATCTGGGGTAAAATTTTTAGCCTTAGGATCATACTCCCTCAGTTGTTGGACTGCCTCTTCTGGTACCTAACCCTCCTCAGTGATCTGCACATTAGATGCAACCTATTGTTTCTTGTGCCAAATCAAGAAGCTCTTGAATTCCTCAAATTTAATAAAATTGTCATCCTTTAAAAAGGCATCTTGTTCAATCATCCTTTCATCTTGGCATAGGGCCAAGGGCAATTCAACCTCTGCTTGCACAATTTTTTTCTTCCTCTTTTCCTCTCTCACCTTCTTTCTAATTTGGTGGTGATGTACACTAGTTATAGGGAAGAGGACTCTGATTTTATCTATTTTCTTCACCTGAGAAGATTCACCCATTAGCAGCTTCTACTTCTTTGCAGGCGGTTCACTTGTGTCATGAGAGCTACTGAGCTCAGCTAAACCAACTACATTTTGACCATGTTGGTGCCCTTCCACCATTATTGTTTCTAAGGGAGGGATTCTATGTATAGAGTAGCCATCACTACCATCTTCATCACATTCTGATTTAGAGTGGGCACCCTTCTTATTAGTCTCATCAATTTTATCTTCAAAACCTCTTATCAGGGTGTGGAATTGAGCCATCATTTGCTCAAGTCTCTGAAGATAATGTAGATCAGGGAAGAAACCACTAAATGCCAATCCCTTGTGCTTGACTCACCTCTCCATAGCATATAATTCATTTATTTGATCTACAATCCTCACCACCTCCTCATCCTTTATGATGTTCCTAATTGCATCTTCCTCAGGATACTCCTCATGTCTTTTATTGAATGGAAAGGTGGGCATGTAATATTGCCTAGCAGCAACTATGAATCCTTCAATATCTACATACCGGTAGGGAGCAACATGCATCCCAAATTGTCCCAACCAATCATTGACCTTGCTAAAGGCATTCTTTCCTATGGTGATATTATGCATTCTGAAGTGCCTTGGGGTGAAAGTACCCTTCTTGTGAGAGGCTAAATGCTCCTTCTCAATGAGCATTAGCTACCAAATAAATTCTAGAAATGCCACCCTTGGTGGAACGAAATAAGGTAACAGGTGAGGAGGTTGAGGGCACCCATATACTAGAATCATTGTATATCCCTTTTCATAGTATATGTCACCCCAATTGTGACCCTTATTCCATTTGTCAACAAATTGTTGAGGCCTCACTACTTGCAAAACTTTGGTAGGGAGCCTTGAAATGTTAACCCCCAAGCTAAGGAGAATAGGCCTAACAATCCAATTTTCAAAAACACAAAAATCACTCCTTGTAGATGAAGGACTCCAAGCTCACAACCAAAACTGAAGAGGATTTGGCCATCCCCTATATGTCATCTATGGCTCAAGATTGTCCATGTTCATAATATTATAATTAAAAAACAAAATGAGATGCATCAACAAAGAGTAATGCAAAAACCTAGGAAAGGCACTAGATCCATCCATATGTTGCTTCAGAGCTACCAACCCTTTGTGCATTCTCTCTATTATGAAACCAATATAATCATATCCCTTTGTTGCATGGAGACTTTGAGAGTCCAATATCAACATCAAGATATTTGAGGGGACTTTCTCTCCCGCATCAATTCCCAGTACATTGCATAAACCGTAACCAATATACTTTACATAAAATTTGAAATCCTTATAACTATATGGGAAAATTGACCTGGCAACTAGTGCAATGTAGTTTCGGTTCTCTCATGGCACATGATTCTGAATTTCCTTTGCCACTACAACAGATTCTTTGATATATCTATTAGCTAAATCCTGCAATTTTATCTCTGTCTCCATAGGGACCTGGATACCAAAAGCCCTAATAAATGAGTTTCTTTCTAGGGTAACCAGAGGAGAACTGTCACTCTTCCTAATTGTTTTGGATAGAGGGTCATAATTATGCGACAAGACAATTAGGAGATCTACATCAAGAAAAACCTTGGGAACTATCAACTTTGCTAGTCCTATCATCCAAGGGTTTGAGACAAGGACTGGACTCCCAACATTTTTGTGAAAATATTTAAACAAACACATCCTTGAGACCTCTGGTGTCTTGGCATCTCTACAAAAAGTAAATTCATCAACAAAACATTCATCACTCACCTTCTTGTTTTGTGATGAACCCGACAACAAGGTGAGGAACTCATTTGAGAAGCTCTCCTTAGCCTTCTCCCTAGCACTCTTACCAGTTGAAGATTCACCTCCTATCTGTCGACTCATCTTGTCTACAAATTTAAATTCTCTACAAATTTTGGATGCCCTGATCCTTGTGAATGCTCAGAAAATCTTGTTGCTCTAGCTCTCTGAATGCTTGGTTGATTGAAATGAATAGAGAACAACTATACTTATTCAATTGTATTGAATGCAAAAATCTGTTGGAGATCAAAAAGAAAAAAGCATGTCACTTCACCATTATTTGGCACGCTCAGAACTTCAATTCACTAGCCATGGCTGAGAAGATGACATGTATTCAAATTTGACCTTCTGGCGATCTAGCGACAACACAATCCTTGCAGTCACTGGGGAATCTAGCACCATTTCAAAAGTTATAGAGATCTGGCAACTGAGAAAATTTAGTCATATAACAGCTTACATTTTATCTGGAGACCTAGTAATAATGAGAAATCATAGTCGCTAAAACATTTGAAACCTTTTGAAATCATTTGGTGATCAGATGACAAAGATAAATTAAAAACTTTATACTGAGATTTGGCAACAAAGGGTCACAGTTCTAGTCACTGCAAAAATATTTACTTTTGAAACTATCTCGAGATTAGGCGACAAAGGGCCATCATGAGATTTAGTGACCATAAAACACCTCCTAGTCGCTAAGTCCAATTGACTATTCAAATTTCTTTCTGAGATCTCCTAACCTGACCATCTGGAGATCTAGCAAATGAGGAGAGGAGACTTCAATTTATCTTATCTGGAGATCTAGTGACCTGAACTTCTAACTGCCGCTAGTACTTGGAGATTTAGCGACCAACTAAAAATCTTGATCCCGCTTAATTTTGCATCAATCTTTTATCTCCTTTAGAGATCGCCCGACTAAAATTTAGTTCTTAGTCACAGATGAAATATTTATCTTCATGAGATCACATGATTAAGATTACCTTCAATTTCTATTATGAGATCTAGCGACAACAGGCAAACTCATAATCCCTGAAAGCCTTTCTTATCCTGAGTTTGGTATTTGAACTTCGCGACCACCACAAGATCAAAATTAAATCAATGGCTAAGAGGATTCAACTTACTAACCTTTCTTTTAACTCAAAAAAATCTAGAGATCATGTGACTATATGTATCTCCTAGTCATGAAACACTTTCTCTAACCTTGGTTAACACTGGAGACTTGGCAAATACCTCAACTCTCTAAGTTGCTAAATCATTTTCTAAACCATAGTTCAGTTCTAAGATTAAATGCCATCCATTGATAAAATCTTCATCTTACGACCCACATTGAGTTCTCTGATCCTTTATAACTTAACTGCCACATCAAGAGATCTAGAGATAACTGCGTCGCTGGGTCACTGATTGCTTGGAGAATAACTGCCGCATCAGGAGATAATGCGACTGTTAAAATGCCAAGTCACTGAATGATGGAACTAACCACATGAAAAACTAGAGACTTGGTGATCAACATAGAATAAGACCACACATTTATCTAGAGACTCAATGACCAAAGAGAAAATTATAATTGCTGAAAAATACTTCACTTTAAAAATTCATTCAGAGATGACCTAACCAAAGGTAATTTTAACTTAGAGATGATGCAACTATAGTTGTTCTCACAAAAATTATCATAGTATTCGCTAGATCTCAGAAAAACATACAGAGACTTCAAGACTAAAAACAACCACTAGATCATTTAAAGACAAAGAATATTCCAAAGTCATGTAGAGATTAGGCGACAAAGGGTTTTCGGGCAATCGCTAGACTTTTAGGAATGTGTCAATCTCTTTAGGAGACTGAGTGACTAGCAAAGGAAATATAAAGTGCACATGCCTTTAAGAAGTTTGAAGTGACTTGATAAAGTAATAGAAAAATAGAAGGACGAAAGGTTGAATTAGGGCTTTTTGGATTTTTTAGGGAAAAGGGTCTGAAACCTAAGGTTATTCACCTAGGACTAAATTTTTTACAAGAGAGACTAGACAAGAACTCAAAATTTCAAATAGGAAAACACTGAGACCAGAAATACTACCAATAGTTTGGTCAAACTATGTTAAAGGAGATAGAAATGAAAGGAAGGAAGATAATAGCTGATTGTATGAACAAAGACAAAGTGACTGTAGACCTTTCCAAGAAGATTCAGGAAGTATAATCTATGATGGAAGTAGTAAGGAAATTAGTGGAAGATCCCTCCATAGATATAAATATGTGCACTAATGTCTACCAAGGTCAAATAGACAAGATTGAGAAGGTAGATCAAGAAATGGCTAAGATAAGGGATAGGCAAGCACAGTTAAGACATGCACTTGCACCCTCATCGGATGTGTTGAATCACAATATCAAAGAGATAGATGCTACCATTGTAACATATGATCAAGGTTCCTATATAGAATTAAAGAAGATGGAGAAGATAACCTATTTACTATGTGCCCATCTCCAGACAATAGATGCACTCAAGGCATTTTGGCAGTAAGAGATCTAAAACCTTAAGATTGCATACCTAGATGTGCTCACAGTGTAAGTACTTGAAGTTTCATTTTTGAGCACCTTTATCATTAATGTCAAAGGGAGAGTAGAGTAATATGGAGTAGTAGAAGGATATAGTAATATGGAGTAGTAGAAGGGAGATATATAAGATAGAATAAATGATGTATAGAAAATGATAAGGATATATTTTAGAAAGTTTTTTGTAAAGATGTAGTTTAGCAACTTTGCCATATTCCTTTGTTGTCATTAATGAAAAAGGGGGAGATTGTTGGAAAGTTGACTATAATAGTGTATATGACTAATATTAGTGTTGTCATTATGGAAACAAAGTCATATGGAGTTTTGGTGTTAGCGCACTTACTCATAAGATCAGAATTTGGCTAAGTATGGAAGACATCATAGTCAGTGAAGTACCTGATGAACAGAGCATCAACACACATGTGTATGATCAATTTTTGGTATGCACCCTTGAAGATAAGATTTTGTGTATGTAATCATGCTAAGTCTAAGAGCGTATGATCAGATGAGTTAGTATGAAGAAGTTACAGCGAGTTGAAGTGACACAGTCAGTGAGCGGTAGAACAGAACAGAGCATGCAACTAAAATATAGTATTTTGATTAGCGGTTATTATTTTGTTTTGTAAAGGCTATGTACCTATTTTATTTATGTTTTAGACTTGTTAATATCATTGTATGTAAACACGCTTGAGCCAATTCATTTGGAAGCATTGTCTATAATAGGTTATAGGCAAACTTAGTAAATAGTTTTGGTTGTGCCTATATATAAGACATGTACTTTTGTATTTGAGAATGAGATGGATAGCCAAGATGAAATAATAGAAGTAGAAGTATGCAAAGAGAAGTAAGAATGTTATAGATATTTAGAAGAGGTTAAAGCATCAACACACAAAAAGGAATTGATCAAATAAGTAGTGTCATAGTAGCAGTTCACCATTGCAGATATAGTGTGTATTTGATATCCAAGAGTTGGTAGCCTTCCTTATTGTGAAATGAGCTCTTAGAAAATAAGTCCTCACCCCTAATAGGGTTTGTTACCTCAAGACTCCTAACAGGGTCTAACCCTCGATAAGGTCATTGTACTAATGCATTGTAATGATTGCTCCTAACAGGGAAAATGAACATTAACAGGTTCATAATACACAAGTACAATTATTAGTGGGTATTAATTCCCACCAAGGTTTTTCCTTTCACCAAGGTTTCTCTGTAATCATATTTGGAGTTATTTATTATGGTTGTTTACTTTACATGCTTTAATATTCAGTTCAGAAATTAAGTTATTGAATTAAGTTTCAAGTATCAAAAATTAATATTGTAGAAAACTGATTCACCCCCCTCTCAGTGTTCCCATTCCTAACAATCAGAACCTGAGAAACTGATTAAAGATACTAGAGGCTTCTATGATGTCCTCAGCTTCAAGGAAATCTAGTCCAAGGTGATGGTGGCCATTATGGAATACATTACTCTGGATAGAAGGTATAAAAGGGCACATTCTTACATGTTTTTCCTTGTCTATCATTTTAGGCACAAGGTTAGGGTTTCATTTCCATTTTATTTTCTTACTTCCCTTTGATAGAGCATTGCTAAGAAAAAAAGGAAAGAAAATAAGATGATTCTACATGAAGGAATTATTCTTCTCATTGTTGAGCATATTAGTAAGAAGGCGGCTCTAAGGCCCTCTCCTCCCTAGCTCTTGGAGGGTGGGCTTGCCATTATCTTGGTGAAGAGAGGTAGGGAGGCTATTGTGAGGAGGTATTATCCTCTAAAAAACTAAAATTGGATAAGAAAAATGGTATGGAGACTGAGTAGGAAGGGGCTAGTGTTGAGGGTTTCTTGGACCTTAAAGGGATTTCTTTGAAAGAGTATAAGAATGATAAAAAGGACTCTTTTTCTACTATTGGGAGTGATACAGAAGTGGAGGGGAATAAAAACATTGAGGTTGTGTTGGACATGGGTGATCAGAGTGATCCTAGGGGTCAGAAGGTCCCTATCTTGGTTGACTATGCTAGTTCTATAGACCATGATGTCCCCATTTCTTGTAACAATGTTGCTTCTACTGAAGAGGCATTAGATAAAAAAGAGAGTGATGTGAGAGGTAAGGAGACCCTTCTGGAAAAGGATATTTTTTCCTCTTCCAAAACTATCCCCTTCCTTAAGACTGTTGATATGTAGGAGAGGAATGTATAGCTCCTTAGAGAAGATTTCAAGGAAAAATTTGACCCTCCTTTTGGAGTTATGCAAATGACCAAGGCAATGTCCATGTATTCCTTTCATCTAGTCAAATGGTTCTTTCATGAGATAAAAAATATGAGCCTCAACCTCAAATCTCTCTCTGCCAAAGTGGACATTATTCAGGAAAGACTGGGTCCTGAGTTGGATGACATGACCAAAGTCGAGGAGAATAGGGATGAGGTGGGCTTGATGCAGGATAAGATTCATAGGATGGAGACCACTCTCAAGAAGATCATGATGGACACCAACCAGTGTATGGAGACTCCGGTTGACTACATTAGTAACATCCAACATGAGTTAAATGTTGGTTACCTTGTTAAATATGATCATACCAATGATGATGATGATCCATCTAGCTGGGAAAATGCACCGGGTCATCTAAGAAGAAGAAGATCCAGGAGAGGATTATGGAACTTTCATACCTGAATGCATCCATCACCAAAATGTCTAATGCTAAAATGATATGGAAAAAAATTTGCTAGATCTATTGGCAATTTGGCTAAGTTGATTACATAGATGTTGTCATTATGGAAACATATGATCCACATGAAGATCACATAGGTTAGAGAGCAAGTATGACAGAGAGCATTGAAAATTTTTCTAAGTGTGAGATAGTATTTTTACCAGTGAACCTCGACACAATTTTTGTTTGTGATGTTGATTGGAGTAAGTTCAGTGCTTGCACACTTGAACATAGACTCTATGATGTCTATTGAACATCCATCTCAAAGTGCAAGTCAGTATGACATGTACAAAAGAAGTTATGACAGTTTTATTGAAGACAGTGTCAAGCTGACAGGACATAATATGAAGACAGAATTAGTAAAGAGTTAAGGGATTATTTTTTTTATCACAATAATGACTTAAAAATATAAAGGGATGACATCCTAGATGTTAACTCTTTGATAAAGTTATTTGTATAAATTTAATTGTAATTGTAATAAAATAATATAGATGTATGATGAAGTAATCGATGTAATGAAGCAATGATATGATGAGAAATATATGATGCATATGTAATAGCAATAGTGAAAGAGCAACGAAGAGATATTGATGCAAGTAGTATAAGGTTATGTACCTTAACCTATTTTTTTAATCAGTGTATATTATACATTACTTGTTTGGGCAATGGGCTCATCTGGTAATCACATTTTGTACTACCAACTCCTAACAGGGTTGAGGCTTCTAACAAGGCCTATAGTCCCTTAATCAGTACTAGTACACTATATGCTTGTAATAGACTCCTAATAGGGTCAATATCCTTAATAGGATACTTTTGATTAGTGGATCTTTGTAGGTACCATCCCACCGGGGTTTTCCCTTGGCTAGGGTTTCCTCGAGAACAAATAATGTGTTATGAGTTCTTTAGTTTTATTTCTATGCATGTTGCTTAGCTTCTTATGTTATGAATGTATAAAGATAATCTATTATATCCATAATTGGACAAAATATAAAGTTTGTAGAATATTGATTCACCCCCCTCTCTCAGTATTCCCTATTTCTAACAATTGGTATCGGATCTTAGTTACTCAGAAAAGATTCATTCAAGAAAAGCCTAGCAGCTTGAGTAAGATCTCTATGGATATGGATCAACTAAAGAAGAATCTTGAAGAAGCTCTTGAACATATTGACTTTCTTACTATTGAAAAAGATACTTTGAAAAGAAAGTATGATGATGCAAATAACCTCATTGAGAAACTAAAAAACAAATTGGAAGATCTGAGATCTGAAAAGGAATCCAAAGTTTTTATTGAAGATTGTGATGACAATTTAGAAAAAGCAAATGAGATCCTTAAGCATGAACTGAAGATAGCAAATTTGAAGCTTAGTTTGAAAGATGGAAATGGAAAGAATCAAGAAAATCTGAAATCTGAGAATGAAAGTCTAAAGACTGAAAATGAAGGACTAAAATCTAAAATTTGTAAAGTAACATCTGAACTTGAGAAAGTCAATTTGTAGTATGATGAACTTGAGAAATACAATAAGATTGTGAAAGATGAACTAACTCAATCCAAACAACAAATTGAAAGGCTATATTCAACTAGTGAGAAGATTGATGAACAAATATCTTATCAAAAACCATTCTATGATAAGACTGGTCTTGGATTCAACACTTTTAAAGAAAATGATGAAAGCAAGGAACCAGATCTGAAAATATTTGAAAGAATAGATGAGAAGAAGTCTGATGAGATCAAAAAATTTGAAGATACACCTAAAGAATAAGAATCACCAAAGCAAGAGGAATCACCCAAAGGTATGCAAAGAGAATTCAAAGGTAGATGTTTTGCTTGTAATACTATTGGTCATATGAAGAGAGATTTCATAGGTAAGCAATTTAAACCTCTTAATGGTTATTTTTATAATTGTCATGGTTTTGGACATAGAGCTATTGAATGTAGGAAACCTAAATTTATTGAGAATAATGATGGTAGTAGAATGTTTAGGAATACTAACAATGCAGATAAGAAACCTACTGAAGATATGAATAGAAGAAATGGAGTAATATGTTATAGATACAACAAGGTTGGACACATTACTAGAAATTGCAGATCACAATCAATCAGTCTGGACTAAGATATGGAAACAATGGAATTGTTTGTCAGATATGCAACAAGATTGGACATACAACAAGGTTTTGCAGAATGAACAATAGAGTTTTTCATCCTAATCCCAGAAATCATGCAAGAAGAAATGAAGATGCAAGTAACAGTCAGAAAGGATGCTATAGTAAATTAGATGAAGTGAATTTTATCAAAAGCACAGATCAAGGAGACATATTCAACATTGAAGGTAATCAGGAAGGTGAAGTATCAAAAGGTAAGAATGAATCTTTACCTGACCCATCTCAAAGTACTTAATTTATGAAAATTACAGTAGAATAGGAACTTAGATTATTGTAGAAGTAGATATATGATGAACTAAGTCTTGTGCAGTTAATGAAAGGTAGTTTATGATGTTTTAATGCTATGGTTAAGAGCGCAAATAAAAATATTATGTTTTGTGAGATCGCAAGAAGTTTTAAGTTTTGTAGGTTAGCAGAAACAACTTTTTGGAAAGAAGCGGCAAAAGAATTGAATGCGATGTCAGATCTAAGTGAGATTGAATTAATAAAAGGTCATGATCAGTATTATTTGATCATCAAAGGGAATTCAAGTGTTAAGGAGATCAAAGAGCAGTGATTGGAAGCATTTTGCAAGGATTTGGAGAAGAATTTTGTGTCGAATCTACGCAAGCCCTAAAATCACAAAATCAAGGTATTTTACTCGACAAATATTTAAATCAGTGAAGGAATTTGAAGAAATCATGGATGTTTATTAAATACACAATGTCAGAGATAAGAATAGACCTAAATTGGAAAGGGAACCAGTAGAACCCTTGGAAGATGATCCTAGGTTAGCTTTATCATCCGTACCAGATGAATTTTTACACCTAGAGAATGTCAAAAGTTATCTTGGATGCAAACTAGAGACAGTTAGTGATAGTGATTTCACAAATGAATATCAGAAGATTTACAATTAGGATATGACACTGAAACAAGGTTTTGAATATTTGGAAGATAATGAAATTGTTAAGTATGCATTACAGTATGAATTTGATAATGAAGAATGCACTAAGATTATCTTAAGCCGAATTCATAATGGGAAGTTTTGGTTAGAAGATAGAGTGATAGATATCACAACTGATTTGATTCATGAAGTCACTGGATTATCTAAAACTGGAGCTATTCCTTTAAATGAGAAAAACATGAGGAAAATAGTCATTGACAACACAAATTCATCCTATAATGGTAGAGGAATTATGATTAGTAAGATCAAACAAGATGATGTGAGATACTTATGCAATATCCTAAGCTCTAAGTTTTATGCAAATTCAAGAGAGGATGACATGGTAGCTAGAATGATACATGCAACTTATCTAATATGTGTTGAGAAGGTACAAGTTGATATGTGTGAAATTCTAAGAATTCAACTGTTTGAGAACTTGGAGAAGATTAAGAAAACTAAGTATACAAAGTTTAGGTTCTCATCCTTAATCACCTATATGTTTTTTCATCTATTGAGGAGATTTCCTTACACCATTAGAAATGACTGGAATGATGGACAACATACAATGGAAAGGATTAACCTAGTATAGAAAAGACATGTTATTGATAAACTAAATGAGAGTGCAGTATTGGTAATCAAGACATTTCAGAATATTGTGTCTAGCAGATCAAGGATCCCAAAGTCTCTTATGGAAAAGTATAAAGATGACATATGTTTTATGGTGGATACTAACTTTACCTATATTGAAGTAGTAGAGCCTAGAACAGAGTTCATAGACCCTCTTTGCTATGAGATATCTGAGGTAAAGACAGAAGAGTATGTTAGCAGGTTACTTAAGTGTAAGTTGGACACTCAGTATAATAGGTTTAGAACCTTTGAGGAGAACTTCAACTCCGTGAAGACCTTAATTGAAGAGAAACAATATAAGAAAAGAGTTGAGAGCACTATAAAGAAAATCCTAAAAGATACAGGGATGACAGAGCATGAGTTTTTAGTAGCAAAGCAAAAAGTAGCCGCAATTAGAGAGAGTGGATGAAAAGAAGTTTTGTCTATTCCTCCTTCATCATCAATTGCAGTACAATAGGAAGAATCACAAGTGAAGGTGAAAGTGGAAGAAATTAAGAAGGATCAAGAAGCAAAGATATCCACTAGATCCACTTCCTCCACACCTAGAAAAAGAGTAAAGGAAAGTGCTACTGGACCAGGAAAGAGACATAAAACTTTAGTGCAACTAGTTCCAAGAAAAATTGCAGAAATAAAAGATGATGTCACTACTGTTAAGAAGAAAGCTTGGAAACCCAAAGTTGAAAAGCTTAATGAGAAGATTATTGAGGATGGAGACTTGAAAAGAATGAACAAGTACTATGATCTTTATGATTATGCAGAGAGACTTAATCTAGAGAATACAGTTGTAAAGCATATGATTTTGGCTAATAAGAAGTTTGATACAATTCAGGGTCAGATACCTGATGATTTATACAATAAACTTGTGAATAGGAAAAAGAGAGCATTAGAGGAAGACACAACTATCAGAGAAAAGCTTGTAAGGAAGCTTTGTGTAATAAGAGATGAAACACATTTTGGTCAGATCATGAAAGCCTTAAGAACCCATCTGAGAACCAAAAGGAGAACCATTCAAATTATTGGAGGCAGATATGAAGAAATTAATTCTGAGACAGAGCAAGCAATAATCAAGGTTATGATAGAAAATGTTGGAGAACCATTAGTTGCAGTAGAGAAAGTAGGTGAAATAGAACAAGAGGACATTCCCTCTCCTCTAGCCATTAACATTGAAGATGAAACCATGAATGTAGAAGGAACAAAGATCACCTTAGATAATGATGATAATGTATTCAAGAATTTGGAGAACAATGTTGACAATTTGGGCTTTGAAGAATAGGAAACTACAAAAGGAGAAGAGACAACATAGACAATAGTTGTAGAACCCCCAGTCATAGAGAAACTAGTACCCATTCCCACCAAAGAAGATATCAGTCTTACTCCTTAGACTAGAAAGAAGAATAAGATTGGATCTCTAATTGAGCACTTGGGAAAGGAAGTAGATGATGATGATTAGTTGGAATTGATCACGTCCTTGAATAAAATCATTGGCAAGAACAAGAAAGTGAAAAGTCTTGAAGGATGTTTGAAGGAACTTATTGAGAAGTTACAAAGCATTGTAACTACAAAAATTGTAGAAGTAGACCCTCTGGAGAAAGCAAAGAAGGTAATGAGCACTTTTGACAATGAATTCACAAACTTATCTGATATTGAAAAAGTGAAATCACAAGCAGCCTATGAGGCCAGAGTGCTTTTGAACATCAGCCAGAATATCAGGAATGATATCAACAATCTTGATATTTGTATCAAGGACTTGAGGAAGAATTTGGAAACATGAAAATCTTTGTACATATAGTGTACAAAATCAGAGACCTTGACAGAAGAAGAAGATCAGAAGATGAAGATGAAGGAAGTAGAAATTTAGAATGAATCTAACCTTCTTTCTAGCCCCAATGTGAAGGTATGTGATGTTGAGAAGAAAATTTGGAAGCTATATGATGAAATCAGAGTTTTTCAAGATGAGAGAGATAGAAAATTGAAAAGATTCACTCTTTTGAGAGAGCACACTTCTATGAAGTTAAGCATTATTGAAGAGCAGCTGGAAGAATGTCTTTTAGCTAAGACATCTTTTCAGAAGTTTAACTTTGAGAACCTCCAAGCATGTGAAATAACATCTTATGGATTGAGCACATTGCTCAATGTGGCAGATTCCATTAAGAAATCATGGGAGAAGGAGTTAGAAGCTATGAAGATTGATTTTGCAAATTGTGTTGCAAGCCTACTATGTGTGTGAATTTTGTACCTAGCTGTAGACACAACACTTCAGTAAAACATTAGAGGTTAGCAAAAATCAAACTATGCAAATAAGAACAATATAGCTAACTAGGTGATTTACTACCTTCTAGTAGGTGCAAATATGGTATTCTCAGATTAGACTGAGATCAGTGACAATGCAACACCTAAACAAAGGATTTAAATGATGAAAGCAATAAAATATGAATGCAAATTAATCTATTTTTAAAATTTTTTGATGCAATAAGATGAGAAAAACTGATAATAAATTAATCGAAATGGATTGAAATGATATGCAAATTAAGCTAACAATGATATGAAATATGAGACTAGAATGAATTGAAAACAAGATTGATCTCACAAAACACTAATTCGCAAGAAGCTTGATGATTCCTTTAATGTCAATTCACCAAAGTAAGTATGGAAATTCTGTGGATGATTTGTAAAGAGTTGAGCCTTGAGTTTATAGAAATCCAGGGCTTGAGGGTGCATGGAAAAAGTCATAAATCACTCTTGATGAAGTCAGGTTGATTTTTGAGTTAACAAGAAATTAGAAATAGATAACTCATAAAATCAAGCAAAATCATGAAAGAAAAACTTTTTAACTCAAATCAAAAGTTTAAATCAACTTTGAACTCAAAATAGATGTTGAGTTTTGAAAAGATAACAACTTGAATTGATTTTTTGATTTAAAGTTTAACTGCTCTTTGAATGTGCACAAATAATCATGAATTAATTAAATAAATAAAGTGATTTATCTTCAACTTAACTGATTTTAAATTTAAAAATAACTGATTTGTGGGTTAATCAATTATTTTAATCAAATTTTATTCCAAAACTATATTATTAAATTTGACAATTTAATTTAATCAATTAAATAAGAATTCAACTGATTATTTTTAGCAAATTTGATTTATTGTCAAATAAAACAATATTAATTAAGAATAAATAGAATTAAATCTAATTAAATAAATAAGTGGTAGTATTAATCTAATTAATTAAATATTTAGAATAGTCAATTAATCAAACTTTAGGATAAATAGAATTTATCGCCAAATAATAATTAAATTAAAGATAATTATGATATATAGAAATATTGCTAGGAATATTCCCCGATGCAGAATTTATGATAAAATCAATTAGGATTTCGATAATGTGCAGATGTGCCTTAGGTTAGGACTTTGATGTCAATTTTGTTCGAATTGAAGATGTAGGAGGTTAATGAACCTATAGCCCATTTTTGGGGTATTACATTTTGCCCCTCTTTGAATCACTGTGCAAAGTGCAGTAGTTCAAAGAATAGTCTATGTTTTGATAAAGATGTTGAGATTGATTTGAAAGATGAACCGATTCTGAGATAGAAACTGATTGAAAGGTTGGAAAAAGAGATACCGACCCAGGCCCAGAATGACCAAGAATCGAGATGATGCTAGCTATATCAACAATGAACCTATGATTACAAAAAAGTACCAAAATGCCTAATTTTGAACCTTATGATTGCAAATAAGTGAGTGACTGATTCCAGACCTCAATGTCCTTGTATGAATCATATTGGTATCACATCCTAAACCCATCAGTTATGAAGAACCAAGGAAATAACACTAATGAACCGATGGTTACGAAACACTGATACAGTTTACAAGATAGATTTAGGATACCAGATTGATATGGATCTCGATGAATCTAATATGCCCCAAGAAATGAAAGATTTTCCCCAAGTGATGAGGACTTTTGATGAGTCAGTAACTAGATGTGGTTGTTGTCTTGATTACTGAGGAAAGATTGATTAACATAATTGAGTTACAGACTTTGAATGATGTGCAATGCCATGCCCCCTTCAGGATTAAAATTGAAATTTGACAAGAAAAGTCAATGTTTATAATTTAGAAGCATGTTAATTGAATTGAGAAGTGGTTATACATGTCCGAGAATGCATTCTACATCGTTTAGAGGTCTTGGAGACCAAGTTTGACTAGGTTTGACCATGAGTTGACCATGGTTAACCAAGTTGAAATTTTGATAGTTTCATGTAAGATAATCAATTAAGTTGAATTCTAGATTTCTTTGATGATTGAAGGTTGATTATGCAAGTAGTTAATAATATGAATGATCTCAGATTTCGATTTTGATCCCAAAAAAAAGATTCTACTTGCTGTTTCATTGGAGGGACCTTCATACAATGCTCAGTCCTTGTGTCATCTTTAACATTTTTGGTTTTGAAGAATTGTTCAAGTGTTCAAGAAATTTGTGAGATCATGCAAAGTGCAAAATGGAATGCAGAATGAAATGCAAACCTAAGACCTAGGACCTAGTCACTGATCATGTGTCGATCATTCTCATCATTGAATTTTTAGTAACTGGATACATCAATATAATTCCCACTAGTTATAAAACTATAGACATATGAATATTGATTTTTATGCTCAATAATCAATACAATGCCCACTGGCTAGACAACCATAGGCATATGAATACTGATTTTGTTTTTGGAATGTCAGATTAGATATAAGCACCAAGAAATAAGCGCCTGGATGACCAAAATATCATGTCCAATTTGTATAAGCATCAAAACATAGACGTCATGATGACTAGAATACATCTTGTGTACAAACACATCAAATAGTCAAGAGATCATTCTAAATCCAATGTGAATTACCCATAGTGACCCTTTATCATTCACATCCTTAGGTAAGATCACATTTCACAATAGGAGAAAGAACTCACTCAAAAAAGACAATAGCTAGATCAAACTTCCTTGAATTTTCTAGGTATCAATGGTTGAGGTACGCATGGCCATCCAATTCGAGATAGAGGCTCTTACAGTCGGACACCATTTCAATCCATAATTTCCAAAGCTGTTAGATTTTCACATATAAGAAGAAAACAAAGAAAAGATTATGCCCCCAGTCATCACTCTCTAAATCCTGTAAAGGACATCATCAAAGAGCTCATGGGAACAAAATATGCAAAAATCTCAACATGAATCAGTAAGCATACAAGGAGATAAAAGCATGTAAAAAGCATAGATTGTTTTCAGTTTGTGTTTGATGTTTGATTACGTTGTTGTAGATGCAAAGTCATTTCTAGAGACGAGATAGACAGATAGACTCAGATGAAGCTTCAAAGGAATCTGACTGGATATGATACGTCTAAGATACATTGGAGGCCATAGGATATGACTTTTATTGACCCCAAGTTTGAACATTGATAGGATACAAATGCTTTAGTTGATTGGTGTACAGATTGACTTATTGGAAATAGGAATGCAGAAACAAACCAAGAGATATGTACAAACTAAAGCAAGATTGAAAGCTGGGAAAGACCAAGATTGCGCTGATAGATGGAGCATTTTGAAACAAGTGGTGCCCATTTTCTAGGTTTTCACCATCTTGGCAGAGATTCTATTTTTGCTACCAAGGCACTTTTTCTTTTTCTCATTTTTTTGTATTTTTCATTTTTTCAATTTTCTTGTACTTTTGATATTTTTTTGATATTTTTTGTGAATCGTCAAGGTGCCCATTGCTAGGTTTTCACCAAGATGTTCATTTTTTTAGGACTTTTCAAAATTTTAAGATTTTTTCAGGATAATTTACCATACACTGAATGCCTTAGGCATAGAATTTCTTCAGATGGAGAACGTTGATTGGTTCTTAGAGCTGTTCTCCTTCAGTCATTGAGAGTTGATAGGCACCAAAGCCAAAAGTAGCAGTGATAACAAAGGGACCCAGCCAGTTGAATTCAAGCTTCCCTTTGCACTCTCTATGTGATTGATTTTTAGGATTCTCTCTCAAGACTAGATCGCCAACCTAAAATTCTCTGTGTCTGACTTTCTTGTTGTAACCTCTAGACATTCTTTTTTGATATACTCTAAGATGATCATACGCTGCTTGTTTGTGCTCATCTAGTATTTCAATTTCTTGCAACCTAGACACTCTATAGTCATCATCAGTTACTAGACCATGCATTCTGATTCTTATTGATGGGATTTCAACCTCAATAGGCAGTACTGCTTCAGACCCATAAAATAAAGTGAAAGGTGTAGCCCCAATGGGCATTCTGATACTTTTTCTATAGGCCTAGAGAGCTGGATTGATCATGCGATACCAGTCTTTTCCTATTTTATTAATTGTACAGTGCAAGATTTTCAATAGATTCTTGTTAGAAGCCTCGACTTGTCCATTCCCTTGAGGATAGTTGATAGATGACCAATGTTGTGTAATCTTAAATTTGGCACATAGATCATCCAAGTCTTTGTTCTTAAATTTCCCACCATTATCTGTGACTATAAAATGTGGAATACCATACCAACATATGATGTAGTTCAAGATGAACATAGATATTTTCTTACCAATTGCTTGTGTCAAAGGGACTGCGTCTACCTACTTTGTAAAATAATTTGTAGCTATGATTATATGGGTATGTCCATTAGAAGAATGAAGATGTATGAATCCTATAAGATCAAATGCCCATTGATGAAAAGGCCATTAATTAGTGAAGGAAATTAGATCTCTCCCTGGTGCATGAATTAAGTTACCATGCACTTGGCACTTTTGACAGTTCTTAGCAAACTTGATAGACTCTTTCTCAATTTCAGGCCAATAGTACTGAGCCCTAATAAGTTTTTTAGCTAGTGTTAAACTGTTCGAGTGTGACTCACAAATACCATCATGGACTTCCTCTAACACACGTTGAGACTCTTCCTATTCTAAACATCTAAGTAGCGTACCATCTAGACCTCATTTGTAAAGATCATGACCAATGATGACATATCGAGAGGCATTACGGATAAGGTATCTCTTTTCATGGTGATTGAAGGTATCGGGAATGATTTGGTCTTTGAGATAGGAGAATAGGTTTTTATATCTGGATGAATCATGACCTACAATAGTGCAAATCATGTGGGTTTCAGGGGAGTCATATGCAGGATAAGATAGTGCTTCCACTAGGAACTCATAGTGTAGCTCATGTTCAGGCTGTTGTAATAAAGTAGATAATGTTGCCATTGCATCGACAGCCTTATTCTCTATTCTAGGTATTTGCTCAAATGTGATAGATATGAAATACTTCTTTAGATCATCTACCATTATCTTGTATGGAATGAGCTTTTCATCTTTAGTTTGGTACACATCATTGACTTGATGGATTACAATTTGTGAGTCTCCATGAATGTGTAATTCTGTTACTCTCCATTCAATTGCCATTTTCATGCCATTAAGAAGGGCTTCATATTCAACAATATTGTTTGTGCAAGGAAACTTGATTCTAAATGCTTTTGGGATTGAGTATCCTTGAAGAGTTATGAACAATATGCCTACTCCAGATCCATTTTGTGTATAGGAGCCGTCAAAGAATAACTGCCATTCTCTAGAAGAAAGATTCATGATAGAGGAATCTGGGAATTCCATTTGCATTGGTGTATCATCAAATAAAGGTGCATCTACTAATTGATCAGCAATAACTTGGCCTTTAATAGCTTTTATTTCAACATATTCAATGTCAAATTCACTTAAGAGCATGACCCATTTGGCTAATCTACCCATGAGGGTAGCTTTGCTTAGTAGGTACTTTACTGGATCAATCTTAGATACTAAATGTGTAGTATGAGCCAAAATCTAATGTCTCTATTTCTATGATGAAAATACCACAGCTAGACAAGCTTTCTCAATCATTGAATAGTTCTTTTTGTATGCCACCAATGGTCTACTGATATAGTATATAGCTCTTTCCTTCTTGTTCTCATCATGTTGTGCAAGCAATGCCCCTAGTGATGTATCTGTAGCAGAGACATATGAGATCAAAGGCTTCCTTTGAATGGGAGGCATCAAGATTGGAGGATTTGATACATATTTCTTGATATGATTAAAGTTCTTTTCACATTCCTCACTCCATGCAAAGGTCACACCTTTATGTAATGTCTTTGTAAAAGGCTATGATATGTCTGCTAGATGAGATATGAAGCATCTAATAGATTGAACTCTACCTTGCAATGTCCTCATTTGACTGATGTTCTTAAGAGGTTGCATCCCCATTATAGCCTTTACTTTAGCTGGATCAACTTCAATGCCCTTCTTTGAAACTATGTATCCTAAGAGCTTTCTATAAGTGACACCAAAACCACACTTCTTAGGATTTAGTCTGAGACTAAATTTTTCCATTCTATCTAGTATCTTGCTCAAGTCATTTAGATGTTCATCTCTAATCATAGATTTTGCTAAAGTATCATCAACATAATCCTCCATAGTCCTATGCATCATGTCATGAAAAATAGAAGTCATAGCTCTCTAATATGTAGCATTGGCATTCTTAAGCCCAAATGGCATGACATTCTAGCAGAAGGTACCCCATGCACATGTAAAAGCAATTTTCTCTTAATCCTCTGGAGAAATTTTTATTTGATTATATCCAGAAAAACCATGCATTAAAAAATACATCTCAAAGCCCGCAGTCATGTCTACTATCATATCAATGTTAGGTAATGGAAAATCATCCTTAGGGCATTCTTTGTTTACATCTCTGAAATTGGTGCACTCTTATTGATATATTTGGTTTAGAAATAGGTACAATATTAGAGATCCATTCCACATAATCAATAAATCGGATAAATCCAGATTTTAGGAGCTTCTCTAATTCAGCTTTTACCAAGAGTGCAACATGTGGATGCATCTTTCTCAATTTTTGCTTAACAGGTTTAATGTTTGGAGCTATAGATAAATGGTGCATTATAAGATAAATATCCAACCCTAGCATATCTGAATATTTCCATGCAAAGTTGATCTTCTTCTCTGTTAGAAATGTTGTAAATTTTTTTCTTTTCTTCCTCTGATAAAGATTGTGCTACATGGATCAATTGTGGTTCTTCTGCTATTCCCAAATTGATAGATTGAGTGGGCTCAATTAGAATCAGAGATCTATCCTATAAATGACTCATAAGGACATCAAATATCTCATCCTTAGGTGCCTCAAAGAGGTTTTCACCTTCAGATATGTCTTTTATTTTTACTTTTGTAGGTTCTAAGACTGCCACAAAGTGGTTTTCACCCTTAGAACTCCTTTTCTTTTTATTCTTATTCTTATTTTTTTGACTAAGATACTTGATGTCTGACTTCATCATGCTAACGCTTGGTTCATTGATGGAAGTCCTCATAGGCTCAACTGCATTTAGGTAGCAAGCAAGGGCATAGTCATTGGGAAAGGTATAAATACCTTGGTTCAAGTTGGTGGATGTTATGTCAAGAAGGTCAGGGTGTTGGATAGTCAAAGTGGTGAAAGATTGGGAAAGAGTGTTTACAGATATGGATCTATCATCATTGGTCCTAACCCAACACTTGAGTTCAAAGGTGATATTACAACTTAAGACATTCAATTCATGAATAGGCTCAATGTCATTGTGGAAATCTACTTCAGCCATCGGTGGATCAGATTCGATAAGTTCATCATTTCACTCTAGACTTACATTAGGTTGAGGTGCATATTGGTGAATAACATCAACATGCTTTTCTGTAACAAGTTCATTTGATTCTGGAATGACTCCTCATTCATAGTCATTTGATTCATCTTCTGTTTCTTCATCTAGACCTCTAGGAAATATAAGAACATGAGTAAAGTCAGGATGAATACCCCAAAAAGGGTTACCGTCAAATTTTGATTTGAATTCATACTCATAGGAATTTGTCTCAAAATAACTACCACCTGCCTCTTTTTGATTTCCTTCGAGATTAGCTAGTTCTTGTGTTGCAACTATCTCTTGCTCTATAGTAGGTTCTTGTGTTTCTACTACATTAATTCTTTTTATTGGATCATCTTCAACTTCAAGGAGGTCTTTTATTTCTTTAGGCAAACACTCATAAGGAATGAGCTCATCAGTGGTGTCTGAATCATCACTATCAGATTGTTTAGTTATTTCCCCCTTTAGTTGATTTGCTACAGAAGGCTCAATTTGTTTTAGAACATGTGGGGAGTTCTTGCTAAGATAGAAAGGCTTCTTTGTGTATCCTAGACCTGTTGTATTCTTGTTTTCTCAACCATGATGATCAAGAGGTGACATAAGACCTTTACCCTATAGTCCTAGAGGTCCTTTTCCTTTATATCCCATCTTTGTGATCAATTTATCCCCTGGGCCATATGACTTAGAAGGGATACTTGGTATTTTAGACTCATATTTTTGAACAACTTGAGATTTAGGTTCATCTTTGTATAGCCATGCGAGCACAACTTCATCCTCTTCAAAATCCTATTTAGACACTTGTTCTGCAACAAAATTTCCTTTATATTCTCCAAGAGGTTCTTTAGACTCTATCTTGGACTGTTTTAGAGTTTTCCCATAAGACCTAGGAGAGATAGGGAGAGATGTCAAAGATAAGATGGGTTATATAGTATATTCTCCTATACCATTTTCTTTGATTTTAACCTCTTTAGCAATGTCTTCCATCTTGGATGTTGAAGCAATGTCTAGCTACTTAGTGGAAGATTCTCTATTATTGGGAACAAGTTAGTCTACACTCTCTTTCAAGGTATTACAAGTTGTATATAGATCAGCTAGAATCATCACCTCAACTCCTTCATAAGGAAATTTCAAACACTAATGGAATGTAGAGGGAATGGCTTTCATGTCATGTATCCAGGGTCTTCCTAAGAGGATATTGTAAGCCAAATGTAGATCAAGAACTTGACATATAGTATCTTTGATGATAGGACCTGCTCTGATAGGTAGGACAATAGTTCCCTTAGAACATCTTTCTTTCTCATCATATGCTTTAATAGTTATCTTCTTCCTAGGATCAATGGCCATTTCTAAAAATCCCAATTGTGTAATCAAGTTGAAAGAACAAATGTTTAGGCCAGCGCCTCCATCTATCAACACACATTTGACATGACGATTTTGGATCAAGACTTCAATATGCAAGGCTGGTTATGTGGATGACTCAAGGAGTTATCATCTTCCTCTGAAAAGGAAATGTACTATGGAGATGAAAGATGACCAGCCATAGTCTAGAATCTGTCTAAATCAAGGTCATCAAGAACATTGGATCCAAGCCGAGATTTGTCTAGAATGGCTCTATGAGCTGGAGATATCTGAAGCAACTCAAACATGGAGATTTTAGCATTTGTGTGCTGGAGTTGTTGGACAATACTGTATGAAGTAGGCCTTGTGTCTTTAGGATTTGAAGATTTAGATGTAGCCTTCTATTTAGAAGTAGATGAAAGATTGAAAGGCACCTTAGGGACATTTGATGAATCTGGTATTTGTCTGTGTAGCTGTAATTGAGCTTGTGATTGAGTAACTGCATTAGCTAATTGATTATCTCTATCTCTTCTTACAATTGTGATGACATTGCAATGCTGAGATAGGCATGGTTCAACCATATTGATAATAACATTGTTTCCTGAGTAGGCATAATTGACTTTAGCACCCATATTAGGTTGAGAAGAAGAATCTTCTTTACCATGTTTAGGAAATGGTTATGTGAATGTTGTATGATTGTTATTGCTCTTATGATTGTCAATCATGATGTCACCATTATCAATTTTGTCTTGTATAATGTGCTTCAAGCGAATATAGTTATTAGTCTTATGACCTTTATTGCGATGGAATTCATAGAAATTATTCTCTCTCCACCATTTCAGTTTAGGTTCTGGATCAAAGAATTCCATCTCAGGCAAGTAGATGATTTTGTTTGCCAATAGAGTTTTCATGGCAGATTCCAAGGATTCTCTGAGAGGAGTGAATTTGCGATTAGGATCTGTAGCCCAAGGTTTGTAATCATATGACTTTTTGTTGGACTCTGTGGCTTTGGATTTAGAAGCTTTGATGGCTTGGGTACCAACAGTAAGATTGAAAGTAGGTGCCTTAGATGGGGCACAAATATTATCAACAATGCCATCTATGACAATGCATTATTCTTGTTCCAATTTTTGTTCTTGTCCTTAGAACTAGATCCAGATTCATACTTGTCTTTTTGAAGTGACATGTCTCCTTTTTGCACAAGTACTTTCTCAATTTTGATCGCATTATCTACCATCTTGTCAAAAGATGTATGATTTTGCATTTGTAAAGGGTAGTTGATTTCTAGAACAAGATTGTTGATGAATATTTCCAGCTTCTCAGTTTCTGGAGTAGGTCTAGCATATAGAGAAAATTTCTTCCTCCACCTCTTGAGAAATGTCAGGAATGGTTCTCCTAGATATTGTTTCAGATTGCAAATGTCGATCATGGTGACCGAATGCTAAATATTGTAGGAGTATTGTTGATAGAACAGTTTGATTAACTCCTCAAAAGTTTTGATAGTAGGGGGCATTCTAGAGAACCAATGAATGGTTGCTCCTCCCAGAGATCAAGAGAAAAGATGCATTAAGTAGGTTGGTTCATGCATAAACTCCATAGATTGAGTATAGAATTCTTTGACATGATCTTGAGGGTCAGAGTTTCCATCATACTTATCATATTTAGGCATCTCCACTCTTTTAGGGAATGGCGACATGTACAAGTCTTTATCAAATGGAAAAGGACATAGAGCCTCCATGGAGAACTCTTTAGGTTCCTTTTATTTCTCAAGTTTGTTAAGTTTGACTTGCATGGCATGCATCTATTTCATCATAGCCATGATAGGAGTTTCTTCCTCATGTGTAATGATATCTTCCACATTAAAGTTTGGAGGAAGTTTAGCTCCTTGATGAGCTAACTCTAGAAAGTATGCTTCTCTATCTTCCTTCAAGAAATGTTTCATCATCCTTTTGAAGTCATCATCATTTTGATATCAAACAATTTTAGAAGGTGTAGGTTCTCGATCCATACTATGTTGAGATTGGTGTCCTTGAGACCCGTGATGTGTCCCTCCATGAGACATGTTAGGATTTTTAGGGCTCCCTGGATAAGATTGAGGTGGGGTTTGTTGATTACCTCTGTGAGTTGAAGGATGGGGTATGTAACTAATTTTCAATAAAAAATTACTAAGACCGTCATCTTTGTAAAGAACAGAATTGTAGAGTTGTTCAAGAGTTGGGGCTTGGAGAGTATTCAAAGGTATTGTATGGGATACCTCTCCAAATTTCTTGTGTGATGAAGCTCTGGTTTCCACCTTTAACCTTGGGTGAAGCCAAAGAATAAGATGAAGACAACTGAAGAATGAATTAATTCTAGAAGATCAAATGACACAACCTTGTCAAGATTGAAGTGATTAAAGAATAGTTCAGACATAAATGAAGGATACTATGCCACAATAGTTTGGGTAGATTCCCAACAGATGGTAGGCATGAGCTCACAACATAGCCATTTAGTAAAAAGATTAAATTTTGAAGATAATTTTGACAAGGTTTTGACACAAGATGAAAATGACTCCAATCGATAAATCAGAAGGCTAAATTAGACTCAAGTGACCACTTTAGGAAAATGAATGTATTCATTATAGGTTCTTCTCTGTTCTTAACACAATAATTTGTTTGACAGATTCTGGAAATAGGCTGTAAAATTGGATTTTTGACAAATTTGACCAATCTCTGACAACTTTGACTTTGGCTTTGATATGAGTTTTGAAATTTTAGGATGACTTTTGACACCAGAAAGGATTTTTGCTTCAGATTTGCAATTTTTTAGTTTTCAGTACCAGTTTGTTTGCAAATTTTTCTATCCAGGTTTTGAAGATCTATGTAAAAGTTTGTCTCAAGTGACCAAGAAGATATCAAGCATGCAAAATAGAAAGCAAGAGAAGAAAGCAATCATCTAAAAAAAATGAATAAGGACAAAAGCAACCTTGCGCATAAACAAGAAATAGTGACTTATTGTGCTAATCCCTAGAACTGCTAATTGTGTATGTTCCAAAAAAAATTTCAATAATGCACATATTCCTAGAAAAATAATTTTTTTTTGGCCTCACTAGGGTTTGTAGTAATGGTTTGACTCTGCAACTTTTGTGATCTCAAGATGGCCAACTCTAATCCAGGTGCAGTGGGGTTTTGACATAGTCCAAGAAATTAATCAATCAGGAGCTACTAGGGAGATCTGATAGCCCAACAAGAGACCACACCTATGAAGATTTCCTCCACAAGGACATTTATATAGCGGCTACTACTACCATAGTGAAAATGGCTATTACCACTTGAGGTTCCATCCATGTGGTTGACCCAATTAAGGGAATGTCCACTATAGTTAACCCTCTCTAAAGGTGACTCACAAAATATACCACAGGGGGACTAGATCAGATTCAAGGATCTGGGTTTCTGGTACTATCCAAAAAGGAAGTAGAGCATAATCCCATAACCTCTTCACTTCACCAAGACAAAGAAGAAAAATTAATCCAACATGCTAAGACCAATATTATCTCACAAAGATCTATGATGTCAACTGTTTATGATCTATCAACCTCTCCAGAGAGAGAATGTATCAATCAAAAGTTGAAGACACACAAATCTAGTAGAACGTGAGACTTTCTCAGTACCTTCCCTACCTACAAGGGGATCCTTCATCAAGAGGAGCTTCACATGAGTAAACAACAGAAAGAAGCTCAATCTCTCAAGATCATCCACACATAGTGTTCATAGGGCCTATTTACTATGTATAACAGATGTGCAAAAAGCAAATCTATGTTCGTTTTATAGCCTAAAAATTAAAGTTTGATTTATGAAAGCAGGAAAGGCACTCAAGCTAGACACGTGAGATATTTGTTTTATGTCCAAATTGAAATTTTTTCAGATGTAGTAGAATACCTAAATTCCCTTGCAACACGCTTAGTAGATTTTACCTGATTTTTAGCTTTGTTAAGCAATCCCATGCAAGCAAGCCATAAACTCTCCGACAAGAAAATAAGCAAACAAGATATGCAACATATATTCAACATATATATGCAAGATCTAAAAATAAATTATTAGGAGCAATAATAACCAAAAAATAATCCAAATGACAACTCATACCATTCATTGAACCATGTGAAAAATAAGTGCATACCCATCACAAAATTTTATTTTTTTGTTGCATTTGACCTAGTTAACAAGATCATATTTTTTTGATATGATTTTGGCCACAAAAATAGAAATGAAAAATAGAGACCCCTACTAAAAAATAGAGAGCTTTCTAAAAATGTAAAATTTTTAGAAAAATCTCTTCATTTGTGCCCTAGAGACCCATTTTACCAAAATAGACCAGTTTTTGTAAATTGACTATTTCAGCTATTATATTGCATCCAAATTTAAAACACAAAGAATGGACCCCCTGTAGAATTTAAAGATATTTATGAAAATGTAAATTTTTTTGAAAAATATGCTGATTTGCGTTAGAAATTAATTTTTTCCAGAAAATCAAGAAAAAATTACTAAAAATTCAAAACATCTTGGAAAATTCTGAATTTTTTATTGAAGCTTCCTTGATTTGTCTCCAATCTTCCAAACAAATTTTAAACCAAAAATTCAAGCCGTTTGGGAGATAAAATTAAATCTTTGAAACTTTAGGGTTTTAGCTTAAAAAAAAATAATCAAAACTAGCATGTAAAGGTGGGTTGTCCCACGGTGGGCACCATAAATGTGTTAGAATTTTGTACCTATCTATAGACACAACACTTTAGTAAAACATTAGAGGTTAGCAAATATCAAAATATGCAAATAAGAACAATATAGCTAACCAGATGATTTACTGCCTTCTAGTAGGTGCGTGTATGGTATTCTTAGATTAGACCAAGATCAGTGATAATGCAACACCTAAATGAAGGATTTAAATGATGAAAGCAATAAAATATGAATGCAAATTAATCTATTTTTTAAAATTTTTGATGCAATAAGATGAGAAAAACTAATAATAAATTAATCTAAATGGATTGAAATGATATGCAAATTAAGCTAACAATGATATGAAATATGAAACTAGAATGAATTGAAAACAAGATTGGTCTCACAAAATGCTAATTCACAAGATGCTTGATGATTCCTCTAATGTCAATTCATCAGAGTAAGTATGCAAATTTTGTGGATGACTTGTAAAGAGTTGAGCCTTGATTTTATAGAAATCTAGGGCTTGAGGGTGCATGGAAAAAGTTATAAATCACTCTTGATGAACTCAAGTTGATTTTTGAGTTAACAAGAAATTAGAAATAGATAAATCATAAAATCATGCAAAATCATGCAAGAACAACTTTTCAACTCAAATAAGAAGTTTAGATCAACTTTGAACTAAAAATAAATGTTGAGTTTCGAAAAGATAACAACTTGAATTGATTTTCTGATTTAAAGTTTAACTGCTCTTTGAATGTGCACAAATAATCATGATTTAATTAAATAAATAAAGTGATTTATCTTCAACTTAACTGATTTTAAATTTAAAAATAATTGATTTGTGGGTTAATCAATTATTTTAATCAAATTTTATTCCAAAACTATATTATTAAATTTGACAATTTAATCAATTAAATAAGAATTTAACCGATTATTTTTAGCAAATTTGATTTATTGTCAAATAAAGCCATATTAATTAGGAATAAATAGAATTAAATCTAATTAAATAATTAAGTGGCAGCATTAATCTAATTAATTAAATATTTAGAATATTCAATTAATGAAACTTTAGGATAAATAGAATTTATCGCCAAATAATAATTAAAGTAAAGATAATTATGATAAATAGAAAGATTGCTAGGAATATTCCCCGATGCATAATTTATGATAAAATCAATTAGGATTTTGATAATGTGCATATGTTGCCTTAGGTTAGGACTTTGCTGTCGATTTCCTTCGAATTGAAGATGTAGGAGGTTAATGAACCTATAGCCCATTTTTGGGGTATTACACCTACCGGCTTTGCAATAAATGAATTGAGGTATAATCTTTTTGCGATACAATTTTGTAACCCTCCTTACCTTATTTTGTCATTGTTGTCAAATGGGGAGAGATATATAGAAAAAAATTGATACTATATGATAAGGATTGATACTCCTATGGGGAGTACTATATTAGAGATAATATTTTTTTTGAGGAGTTATAAGGATAGTATATATTTTATACTATGGCCACAATTTTGAGATTTTGAAGTTGTACACTTAGCCAATTTTCTCATATGTTGCCACCAATGACAAAGGGGGAGATTGTTGACAATTTGGCTGAGTTGATTACATAGATGTTGTCATTATGGAAACATATGATCAACATGAAGATCACACAGGTCAGAGAGCCAGTATGACAGAGCGCATTGCAAATTTGTCTAAGTGTGAGATAATATTTTTACCAGTGAACCTGGACATAATTTTTGTTTGCGATGTTGATAGGAGTAAGTTCAATGCTTACACACTTGAACATAGACTCTATTATGTCTATTGAACACCCATCTTAGAGAGAAAGTCAATATGGCATGTACAAAAGAAGTTATGATAGTTTCACCAAAGATAGTGTCAAGCCGACATGACATAATATGAAGACAAAATTAGTAAAGAGTTAAGGGATTATTTTGTTTATCAAAATAATGACTTAAAAATGTAAAGGGACAACATGCTAGATGTTAAATATTGGATAAATTTATTTGTATAAATGTAATTGTAATTTTAAGAAAAGAATATAGATGTATGATAAAGTAATAGATGTAATGAAGCAGTGATATGATGCGAAATATATCATGCATATGTAATAGCGATAGTGAAAGAGAAGCGAAGAGATATTGATGCAAGAAATATAAGGTTATGTACCTTAACCTATATTTGTAATCATTGTATATTTTACATTACTTGTTTGGGCAGTGGGCTCATCTGGTAATCACATTTTGTACTACCAACTCCTAATAGGGTTGAGGCTTCTAACAAGGCCTATAGTCCCTTAATCAGGACTGATACACTATATGCTTGTAAAAAACTTCTAACAGGGTCAACATCCTTAACAAGATACTTTTGATTAGTGGATCTTTGTCGGTACCATCCCCACCGAGGTTTTCCCTTGGCTAGGGTTTCCTGGAGAACAAATAATGTGTTATGAGTTCTTTAGTTTTATTGTTATACATGTTGTTTAGCTTCTTATGTTATGCATGTATAAAGATAATCTGTTATATCCATAATTGGGCAAAAGATAAAGTTTGTAGAATATTGATTCACCCCCCCTCTCAATATTCCCTATTTCTAACAGGAGTATGCTCGGTCTCCTTATTTTCTATTTTCTACTTTCTTCGTGTTTTCATCGCTAGGTTCTATTTTTTGTTTACTGGTTATAGGCTGGTTTTTTGTGTTCTTGTCGAGTTTTCTAGTGGGCTAGTTTTCTAAGCCTCATTTTTCTTGGGTGGTTTTAATGACTTAGCTTTTATAACTGTGCTGTAAGGGGTTTTAGGTCCCTAGTTAAAACCTATTTTTACTAGTAATAAAAAACAATGTATTGATGGTGGATGATTTAGGAGGATAAGAAAGTTCAATTTATAGGCACAAGGATGGTTGAATGGATGGTTGAGATGAAAAGATGAGGAAGGGTCAAGTTGCATCCAAGAGAGAGCACATTGATTGTTCTTTCTCAAATGCATAGCATTGTGACAAGTGTCACATGAGAGAGCTTGTGAGGAGAGGTCAAATATGTTAAGGAATGTGACCATTTTGGGGAGAGGGATGGGAGAGAAAGGTTTAAGAGGGAGATGGAGTGTGTAGGAACATTCAAGATTGACATGAGGTTTAGAATTTGGGTGATGTAAGGATGTGATAAGAGAGTTGACTTGGGTTTGCTAATCCATTTGATTACTATTGTGCAAATGATTAAGGGGTAATTAGGCTTGGATTAGAGGGAAAGTGAGAGAATCAGGAGGATGTGAAAGGAGGAGAGAGAATGAGTGGAGGGTTAGATTATCTAATCATGGATTATTAGCTAATTAAGGAGGATTAGTACATGTGAATGGGTTGGGTTGAGTTAGAAGTCAAGGTTAGGTGGTTGGAGGTTTGGTTAGATGAGACTTAATGTTAGGAGTCATGTGCTCCAAATAAATTAAATATATTATTTAATTCCAAGTGGGAGGAAAGGTGATGCAAGAAGGGATGGAAGGTAGGGCCAAAAGAACACCCAAACTACCAACCCCCTACAAGATGCACATGCCGAAGAAATAATACAACAATAGGGAGAGAGAGAATACAAAGATTTCATTTATTAATCACCATAGAAAGATTCATACATGTCAGGCTGTAAGGCCTTCCCGAATATGACTAAATACAATCAAAATTCTAGTATGATAGACCTCAAATGTCAAGGATTCCACTTTCCAATCATATATTCTATCCCCCTATACTCTAAGATCTAAAACATACTACTTTATTTATACAAGAGACTACCAAAACAAGTCAGCCTTTAGATCCAACATTAGAGAAGGGAATGACCAGATCTAGGTCCACATGCTTCCCAACTAATGATGTAACCATTAAATCTATGACCAAAATTAAATGCAAAATTCATCCTTGAAGAAATCCAAAAATAAGTCACTCGGTGAGAAAGATTATTGAGCAATTAAAAACCAAATTGGTGAAAGAAGGAACTGAGAAGAAACTGAGCCCTATTGGTGGAAATAGGCATACATCACCGAGAGCCCAAAATAAGCTACCAAAAAAAAATAAAAACTCTAAATTATTTTTGGTGATACAGGATTGCCAAGAACCCAAGATGCTCCTGCATCAAGAGGGATTTATGAATTAATTTAAATAGATAAATGTATTTATTTAAATTAATGAGGCAAAATGGCTCTTATTAACAAATCCATACAATGAGTAATACTCCTTATGGGTGGTAATCCATCATGAACATTATTTGATATGATGTGTGCATACTCATTTAGAAATCTAGTGGTTTCCTCATAATGTTCTTCTACTGATACAATCTCCTTAGGTTTCTTGGGTACCAAAGAAACACATACATTATCATGCCTCACACTATCCAAGAACTTCTTTCCATCTACTAAAAAATTCTTGCATTGGTACACACTTCCCTCTTAATGGGTTCCTCGAAGGGTAACATTATTTTATTTATTCCATTAGAAAAAATAGTGTACAGATTCTTCCTACAATGATGTATTATCTTTTCTATCAAATTTCCATGGTCTGCCCAACAAGAGATGACACACATCCATAGGCATAATATCACACAAAAATTCATCATAATACGTCCCAATCTTGAATCTAACTATGCATTGTTTGCTTACTAGTACCGTGTGTTCATTTTGAACCAATATTATTTGATAGGGTTTAGGATACTTCAATCTATGCAACTTAAATTTGTCAAGTAATTCCTCAAAAGAAAGATTATTTGAACTACCACTATCTATGACAACATTGCACACCTTATTTTGTATCTTGCATCTGGTTTAGAAGAAATTCTTCCTCTACAAGGGTTCTTCATCTCGCTTTCCTTAGTACATAACTCTGTGAGTTATCAAGGTTTCTCCATCGTCTTCTTGGTTGTTGTTCACTAATCTAGTGGATTCCTCATCTGCATAGGTTGTTCATTTGTTGCTCTCTACTTTCCTCTCAGAGTTTCCTTGTTTACACTAAAAGTCTCGGTGTCCTACTTTTCCACATTTAAAAGAAGTTTCACTAAAAACTACTTTGTCCTTCATTTCCGTAGGAACTCCTATCATTTTTCTTGTAGTGGTTATTATCCTGGGCTTCTGATCTAGTCTTTCATTAGTACTAGAAGATCTACCTCCTCTAACATTAGTACTAGATTGGCCTCTCTAAAATCTTCCTCCTCTACCTCTTTGTTTCTATTCATGCCTTCAGTTAACCTTTTCTTCATCCTTCAAGGCTCACTTATAAGATACTTCCACACTTTTAATCTGTATCAGACTAATTTCATCCTCTATTGACACCCTTAAACCATTAAGGCTGCGAGAAACTTGTTCAACTTCTTCATCTACATGTCCAAATCTAATGTTCACTTTGTAAAAATCTTCGGTGTAACCCTTAACACTTAAGTACTTTTTCTTCAAGTTTTACAAATTTTGAAATAGATTCACTTGATAGTCCTCGGTTAAGAACTTAGCCTTTAATTTTTTCACCATTCTATCCCAAGATTTGATCTTATCTTTTCTTCTTCTCTACTGATATGTTTGCAAATGTTCCCACCATAAGGATGCATGCCCTTTCAACTTAGTACAAGCATATTTTACCATCTTCTCCTCACTAGTTCTTTTAAGTTCAAAGTACTTATCCATCTCCTTTATCCAATCTATCAATTCATTAGAATCCAAGTTACCATGATAGTCTCTTGGATTGAAATGAGGTCTCTTGTTCACTTTTTCAATGCTCTAGTAAGGCTTTCTTCCTCTTGATTCAACTCTAATTACTCTTCATTAGGGTTAGGGTTATAATTAGGGTTAGTATCACATATAACCTTAATATTTCACCTAGGGTCAATGGTAGGGACATGGTTAATGGTTTAAATTTAGAGTAATATAATGTCAGCGGTAAGAGTTAGAGTTAGGGCTAAGATTAGGGTGAGGGGTAGGGGTAGGGTTAGGATTAGTATCATATTCAGTGCAACATTAAGGGTTAAGATTAGGTTTAAGATGATAGATGTTGTTTTATGGCAAGAATAACATGCCCTACATTTTTATCATTATATTTATTATTATTATTTTTTTATATTTTATATTTATAAAATTTAAATTTTATTTTTAACAATCTATATATATGTTTAAGTATTTGTAATTATATTAAATTATATTATGATTTTCTTGTATAATGTGCAACATGATTTTTATCTTTAAAATTTGATTTAAACCTACTCAAAATAATATTAGGATATAATTTATAAAAGTTTTATTGATAAAATATTACGTTGTTATTAAAAAAATACATAATTTATAGTTTATTAAACTCCATAATTCCAAAATGATTTTGCATTATCTTTCTTTTAAACTGCCCAACATGTCATGATATTATTTTTAAGCTTTTCCTTTAAGAGGGCAATGGTCATTAGTGATTTGGACTAAGTTATGGAATAGCAACAAGGCTTCACATGGTCTTAAAAACTTTGGAGTACTTAAGGTTCTTTCTTCACCAAGGTGTTGGGTTGGTTTTCATACATCTTTCAAAAACTGACGCCTAATTTTGAATTGTAGTTGGAATTCAAAAAACATTGAAGTATACTGAGATAGAAGTATGTAGAACCCTCATCTACTAATTGGAATTTACAAAAAAGATTACAATGTTAGTATGTTTCGTTAATTTAAAGATTTAGAAATCTTTCTTATAAAGTCCATTTTGTACACATTTTACAATCATTTCATTTATTGACATGACCTCTTTTTGAGGTATTCTATCATGATATATTCTTCAAGTATTTAATCAAATAATTTAAGTGTGTTTTCCATGATTCCACCTTTTGCATTCATGTGTATTAGAGCATTTTCAACTATAACCGTTATATCTGAAATCCACTCACGAGAGACACATAAGCTCTAAAATAGAAAAACTAGAAAGTTGAGTGTAAAAACAAGTCTACAAAATTTAAGACTTTTCCACATTACAATAATCCAATTTTTCAATTTAAAAGAAATTTACAATATTCTGGACTAATGTCAACAACATCAAGTACAAAATTTAGGGGTTGACCATACTGCTGAACAATAATATATGAGTAAAAAACAAATAAATAATGAATGTCAACCATACTATTGCACATCATACATCAAAATGTTAGGAATAATAGTCCACAATACAACTAAGAGGGGGGGTGAATCAATTTTATGATAGAATATTAAACTTTAAACTTTGAGTAGTAGCAATATAAAATCCAATGAACACAATGAATGCCAACACAATGACACAATATTTTGGTCTCGGGGAAACCATGTTAAAGGTAAAAACCCTGGTGGGAATTACCACCCACGAATGATGTACTGGGAGTATAGTATCCTTGTTAAAAGATCTAGCCCTATTAGGAGCTTATTGAAACATTACAGTTCACAATCCTTGTTAGAGGAAAGACCTTGTTAGGAGTCAAGAAAGAAGGGCGGCCTCACTTCCCAAAGAAGGTTAAATCCACCTTCAAAACTCACTGTTTGCAACACAAGTGTATATGAATAAATACACAATGTTTTGAACTGTCTGACAACAACTATCTTTTCTTGATTTTTTCCAATGAAGTTCACTAGTAATCCTCTTCTCTACATCCAACAGACACAAGCTCACAAATTTCACAATCTCCTTTTACATCACATACATCTCATCCATATGTTTTCCAAAGAAAAGATCTTACATATATACCCTATTACATTCTACATGATCAAGTCGTCTAATTAGGCTTTCCTATTTATATAAAAAAATATATAAACCCTTTCTAAGATACACACAATATCTAAAACAAGTACACAATGATTACATTACAACAATTAAGGACCGACATCCTTAATTCACATTTGCCAAGTGAAATGCACGCTACATTACTGAAGTTGAATCCTAAATAAGTCTTCTCTAGATGACATGCCACAACTAATGTCATCTTGCTTTCCATACCTTATGCTAGCCATCAAACATTATTTAGTACCTTTTCTTTCAACTCTTAAGCCCGCATACACTAAATTCATACCTTCTGTAAGATATACCAAAAACACAAAGACTCACTCTGTCAACTTCCACTATCACAGTCCAGTAACCACTCTTCACCAAAACATTTGTAACTCATTGAATATGCAACATAACATGATGTGATCTTGGATATAAGATCTCAACATCTTCATGTACTCTCATCTCTCTTCACACATCCTGAAACATTCGTACAGTGTCCCTACACTGTCATAACCAGCATGTTCTCTTCACAGAACATATGTTGACATCAGTGATAAAACACTAATGAAAACAATAGAAGCTCCAACATCACTCAACGTAGTGATTAGACATATTAAATGTATCAACCATTTCCCCAATGCATTAGCAATATCCAAAACAAAATACATAGATACAATACAAATGACAACTAGACCCAATAGGTCAAAATGAGACAAGATATATGAAATATATATGCCATTAGATAGTCAGTTGTCCATCTGCAAATATCAAGATGGAAATGTGATTCAGGTGTTTGTTCTACCCAACCATAGAGTGTTTATCTCCCTCTGGGCTCATCTTGAAATAAAAAACACATCGAACTTGCTTGAGTGATCTATAAACTCGATAGTGATGACTCAAAAAGGAATTTGGTGCAAGCTGTGAACTAACTACTTTTATCAACTACAAAAGAAGAACTAACACAGATATGGAAGAGAGAAAATAATAACCAACACAAAGTCCATTATGTATTTACATAGCTTAGACCTAAGCATTTTAACACTAGATTACTACTCGTAGGAAAAGAAAGAAATATTTACCCTTCTTTGTTTTTCCATATTCAACACCCTTTCCTATGATATCTTTCTCTAACACAATAATATGCAAGAATAACATAAAATCCAAAATTTATCCTTTCATAAAAGAATTTCAGCGAGGTTAATCTTCTATGATAATTTGAATGCTTCCTCTAATAATTCAAAATTTACTTCTTACTGAAATTTATATACTCAAAATCTCTAAAAATTAGGGGAGAGGACCCAGTAGTTGTGCACCCTAACTTCGGGCTTCTCAAAAACCTACGTGGAAATTTCAAATCACTCCCATTTTTTTACAGTAGCTTACTTGGCGAGTCTCCTACTTATAACTAAGGTTTCAGAGCCACATCATCAAATATGATGCCACTTCAGCATGCTTTTTGCCAAGGTGTCCAAAACAGCCCAAAAAAAAAGTGAGACCAATCATAGTGAATTAGGTACCCCAATAGTTGTGCAGCTGATGTGGCATCACACTATTGGCTGCTTTTTAGAACAAAGGGTACATTTCATTCAATTATGAGTAGTCATGATTAGAAAAAACAACTTTAAAGTCACAACCATTGCTACAATATTGTCAAAAATATTGAATATTAAATCAACAACTATGGGTATTAAGTTAAGAACTACTATCACAACCATTGGAACGTGTTCAACTACTGGGTCCTCTCCCCTATTATAATAATATAATAAATAAGATTTATCAATAATTTATGGGAACATATAGGTGCTACAAGAAGTTTACATAGTTCCTTTCACAGATTAAATGGACAATCGACTATCATTTCTCATGCTATAGGAAGTACATTTACATTGCGTCGCAACTTCAAATAAGAAAACAACAAGCAATATTTACTAAACTTTCGATCAAGAGTTCGATGTGAAGGTAGTTCAAATAAATTTTGATTGTGATTACTATCTACTTCTAGTGATTGAGTTTTAATACAGAAGCTAATTTCATTTCAAATAAAGGTTTATTTTGACTCCCTTCCACCTATAAAATATAAAAGTAAAAAGGTCTAAACACACGATAGGCTATAGGATAGTCACAATTTTATAGTCACAGTTCTTGATATTTAGCAAACAACATGCTAAATTTTTCCAAAGATTCAAACATGATCAAATAGAAATATCTATGTGTAGTAAACTGAAATAGCATCTAAAACTTTAAGCAATTAACATATGATTATCTATATAGTATTTTCCTATATTAATCACAGATGCTAAAAGAATGGTTTTTAAACAAGACAATAGTTTTCTCTTCATTTCAAGGCAGTCAAGTCAAAATTTGAGGACAATTTTGGGTTTCCAACGTCAAATATTTTACGATAAATATAATAATATTTCATTGACAGTATTAATCGGAAACTTAATTTCATATGGAATATCATTCCTTTCAAACATGAAATCAAGCTCAGAAAAGAACCTGGTTTTATTTATATTTGGAGTGTATGAAGATATTTCAAATCCAACCTCTGTCACGTGCTTCCTTGGTTGTGTGCACTTCCTCTTATTTTATCCCTTGTTTCAACCCCCCCCCTCTCTCTCTCTCTCTCTTCCACAATATCTTTCTTACGGTACTTTTCCAAATGGCTGAGTCTCTCCCCCTTATATTTATTCTTGCATTCCTACCTTTTAACTTCTCCTCCCTCCTTTACTTCCATGCGAAGCTCATACTTTCCTCGTCTATCTTTTGTTGAGTGTGTATATGGAGAGAATGCATGTACCATTACATGTTACTTCTATCTCCCTTTCCCATGCGAAACCCCCCTGTCTGTTACCACCAATCTAGTAATTAAGTTGAAGCCAAGGATCATAACAAGAGCAAGAGTTAACTTATCATTTATTCTTCGTCAATTACCCTCAGTTGGTAGTTTAATCATAGACTTGGTAGCCAAACCCAAACAAAATTGGCTCCTTAAAAAATGCAACGCGGTTTTTTTTTTCTTTTTACTCTTCCAAGCCGAGTCCTTTCAAAATTATTCCTTCTCTCTGTCATAAATTCCCTTAAATCAAGTGATTATAAAGGATTGACCTTTCATTTCTAACATTGATTAGAAAATTGAGTTAACTGGTTTAATCTAAATCCTGTCACATGGTTAGTAGTTTCTTTACATGAATATAATAATTAAATCTAAATTGTACAATAGAACATAAACATTTATAAATAATAATTTTCATTTAGCGAAGTTCAAATTATCAAAACTAACATAAGTTAAGAAATTAAACGAAGCTTCTTTTCTTTCGAAATAAATATAATTAATTTTACACATAGTCGATAACTCGTGCATTTGATTTAATCTAAATACACACACGTAAAGAAACTCATGTAATTTGAAACCAAAATCTACGTGGTATGTTCTTGCAGCTAATCTTATTCTAATCTCATCCTTGTCAATAAGATAAATCACATCTTTGTCTTCATCTCCTGACATGCATGCTCAAACTCAAAAGATCATCAATAGGTTAGTCTCATTAAACCCATAATCAAAATAAAGTTGCATAACTTATTCAACATTTCAATTTCCTTATCAATAATAAATCATAAACATATTTCATAATGCATGTAAAATTCCATATTTAACATCATACTTTCATTTCATTTAAATATCCATCATAAATTAATTAGAAAGATATAATAAAACTATATCAACATATAAGTCTAAAACAGTCGCACAATACTGTAAATTGGTAGCTTCCACTTGACCATCCGCTTGAGGGTATAAATTTGAAGAAGAATGGTGGATGATGTGGAACTTGTCACACAATTGATCAGTATCCTTATTTTTGAAATATTTTGCATTCTCTTTTATTATTGCATGGGGAATGTCATATCTAAAAATTATAAGGTTCAAGATAAACATTGAAATTTTTTTTCATGTTGCAGTTGATAAGGGTACAACTTCAACCCATTTCATAAAATACTTCATTGTAGTTATGATAAACTTATGACCATTGGATGAAGGTGGGTAAATTATCCCAATTAAACCAAATCCCCATTGATAGAAGGTACAAGGTCTGGTTATTAGGAGAAACTCTTGTGCCAATAAATGAATCAAATTCCTGTGATATTGGTATTTTTAAAATACTTTCAGAAAATGACAAGCATCCTTCTCCATAGTGGGCCAATAATACCCTATACAAAGGAGTTGTTTAGCTAAGTTTAAAGCACTTGAGTGTGACCCACATACTCCCTCATGAACATCTTGTAAGGTGGTTTTTTATTCCTAATTCTCTAGACACCTAAGAAGCACTCCGTCAAGACTCTTATGATACAATGTGTCAGAAACAAGGGTATAGTGGGAAGCTTGGCATATAAGATTTCTTCTTTGGTTTGGGGATTGGTCCATAGGTAAAGTATTATCTTTTAAATAGGTATACATGGGTCCATACCATGGGGATTCATGACCAAATAGAAAACCAATGATATAGGAATCAAGAAGGTCAAATTATGCAAGTTTTACCAAATCTTCCACCAAGAATTCATATCTATCTCTTTAATCTAGTATTTGTAAAAGAGAAGGTAGAGTTTCCTTGACATCTTCTACTTTGTTCTTTTCTCTTGGTATTTTCTCAAAAGTTATCAAGAAAAAGTACTTCTTCAAATCATCTACCATTCTCTTGTAAGGCATCAACTTCTCATCTTTTGTTTGATAGTGTATGCAATGAAATGAGAGTTAGAAATACAAAGATAAACTAAAAATTCAACAAACAAATCATTAAAAACATCTAAGATTAGACAAATAAAATCATAAAACTTAATGTGAATGCAAAACCTCAAGCCCCCAAGAAGCTTTCCTTGATGTGTTGATTTTTCCAAGATGGAGAGATATGTGCTCAATAGATACCTTTCTCAAGCTTCAATGGTGAGAAATTATTTTGGCATTATGGAATTACCTTTCTTATAGATTTGGAGATAAAATGATATTATAACAATGTATTGATGGTGGATGATTTGTGAGGAAAAGAAGGTTCAATTTATAGGCACGAGGAGGGTCGAATAGTCAGTTGAGATGAAAAGATGAGGAAGGGTCAAGTTGTATCCAAGAGAGAGCACATGGATTGTGCTTTCTGAAATGCATAGCATTGTGATAAGTGTCACATGAGAGCTCTTGTGAGGAGAGGTCCAATACCTTGAGGAATTTGACCCTTTTGGGAAGAGGGATAGGGGACAAAGGTGGAAGAGGGAGATGGAGTGTGTAAGAGCATTCAAGATTGACATGAGGTTTGGGGGTTGGGTGATGTGAGGATGTGACAAGAGATTTCACTTGGGTTTGCTAATCCATTTGATTCAGATTGTGAAAATGATTAAGGGGTGATTAGGCTTGGATTAGAGAGAAAGTGGGAGAATTTGGAGGATGTGATTATTTATGTCTGAATGTTGACCTCTAATTCAGCCATAGACTCAACATGGTCATTACTCATAAGCCAAATTACGAAGATGAGTATGAATTGCTCATTTCAAAAATATAAATGAAGTGACCAGTTGCCTCCTATTTAGATGGGGTTTTCGAATTTACTCTTAGAATGAGAGCCCAACAACCATAGACCAATTCTAAAATGGAGGATTTTTTAATACTTGAAAGAGAACTGCAAATGAGATTAATATAGCATGAGAATGCAAATGAAATTAATCTAAGCATGATAGTGCAAATTGAGCTAAGAAACTTGAAAGAAAGATGAGAATTAATCTAAAACATAGAAAGAAAACTAATTAATATGAGAGTGCAAGATTATGGTAAAGTGAGATTATTCTAAAATGCAATATTATCAAAGCCTGAGAAAATATGAAAGTGAGACAAAAATTCGCTATAGTTTTAGTGCTCTCAAAATTGCCTCCTCAAATGAGGAAAAAGAGGTTCATAATATAGAAGAGCCCGAGTGAAGGATGAAGAGTTTCTTGGAAAGAAATGGCTGAATCTTCATCTCCATGGAGGAAGGTGAGGCAAATTGGAGATATTATTTAATTAAGTAAATGAATTATATCCACATGGGTGACTTTTCAAATTATTTGAATTATTAAATTCAAGTGGGGATAATCCATTTAAATAACCAAATAATATTTAATTCCTTTGATGTGTATTAGCTAAAGGGGGTGGAATTAATTTAATTAAAGCACTAGGACTTTAGAATTAAATTAATTAATCATAGGGATTATTTAGCCAATAAATGTTGAATATTTAGGAATTAAATATAGTGTATGATTAATGTAAATTTAGGGTTTTTGCATTTGACACCAAGTTAAATAAAGTCAATTAGGAGATAGAATTGCCTAGTACAATAGGACTTTGATGATGTAGAAATTTGAAGAAATGCACCAAAATTGATTAGAATTGTAAGGTGCCAATTTTGGGGTATTGCAGTGATAGGAGGAGAGAGAATGGGTGGAGGGTTGGATTAGCTAATCATGGATTATTAGCTAATTAAGGAGGATTAGTATGTGTGAATGGGTTGGATTGAGTTAGAACTCAAGGTCAGGTGGTTGGAGGTTTCGTTAGATGAGAGTTAAATTTAGGAGTCATGTGCTCTAAATTAATGCAGGAGCATCCTAGGATACTTGGAAATCTTGTATCAATCAAAAATATGTTTTTCTTTGAAGGTAGATTATTAGTTTTGAACTTAGTTTGGTGGAGTTCTTTCTCGGTTTGGGAGACTAGTTGCTCGGTTATGTGGTTACTGGGGTGCTCGGTCTCTGAAGAATGCTCGGTGACTGAAGGCATCGGTTTACTGGCACTTAGTGATAATTGCATTGCTCAATCATGCTTGGCATGGTCGGTCGACTGGTGCTCAGTTATCTCTTCTGTTGCTCGGTGTTCTTGCTTACCGACTAGATTGGTTGGATATATCGGCTTGGCCGACTGGTGCATTTAATTTGGGTCGAGCTCCTCATGTTATGGATTTACTATTGGATGTGTGGGGACCTAGATCTGGCATGTTGCATTCTTCTATGTGGATCTGATGATCATTTGGGGCCATCTTTGAGAGTTTATTTATTTGTGAGGCTATGTTAGAGATGACTGATGTTTTAGCATTTAATATTTGTTTGTAAGGGTTAATTGTTTGATCAGCTGACTTGTGGCTGGGAATCAATATTTATAGGATGCTTGGGTAGTTATTTATGGATCAGATAGTTGGAAGGAAGGTTAGTAGCCTACAAGCTTAGGAATAGGAAGATTTCTTGGAAGTTTGAGTACAAGATTAGATCTTTCCTGGGTGCCTACCAGTGTGCTACCTGTTGTAGACCTGGACTAGCTGGATGCTAATGTTGGGGAAAAGATTTGGATCTTGCAAGATCTTGTAGACTGATACTTGCATTGTAATTGGTTGTAACCGGGAAGGCCATATAGCTCGGCACATTACATGTAATTAGTGTTTTCATGAATATAGATTTATGTTTCATATCATATATATCTTTTGTATTGTGTATTTTTGATGTATATTAGTTTGGCTACAAGGTCAGTCAATCCTTAATTGGATCCACCCACCTTAACTGTGTTAGGTGGTATCAGAGCGAGGTTTGTTCCTGTTTAAGAAAAGTCTATTCCTTTTGGAGCCGAGTGGATCTTGTGTATCTAGATCTTGATTTGAAGATGCCTTCAAGGAGAAATCATGAGATCCCTAAAGAGGAAGAAGCTACTGGTGAATTCTACCTTGATGAATTCAGGGCTTTGCAGAAACAAGTGTAAGACCTACAGAGGAATTGAGAAAGAAGAATCCTACCTTGAAAGAGTATAGTGATGATGAATCTAAGAAAGATCATTTTGAAGAAGTTGCCAAAGAAGCTAGAGATTCAGAGGAGAATCAAATTCTGAAAGCCTTAGGCCAAAAGAGTTGATTGATTGGATCAATGAGATTGATGAATACTTTGAGTATGAAGAAATAGAAGATCCTGATAGGGTTAAATTTTCAAAGACTAAGTTCAAGGGTCATGCAAATATCTGGTGGAGAGAAGTTTAGTTGGAAAGAGGTAGAAGAGGAAAAGAAAAGATCACTAAGTGGAACCGAATGGTTGACAAGTTGAAGAAGCAATTCATTTAGGTGGATTATGAATTGGACATGTTTAAGAAGATGCAAGCTTTGAAGTAGACTAACAAATTGGTACAAGAGTATACCGAGGAGTTTTATAGAATCTTGATTAGGACTGGTCAATCTGAAGCTGATAAAGATAAGGTTGCTAGGTATGTCTATGGTTTGAGACCTAGTATTTAGGAAGAGTTACTGTGCGGATGAAAAAAATTGGTGATGCTTATCAAATGGCATTGGAGATTGAAGAGAAGCTAAATAGGAAGTATGAAGGAAAATAGAATAGTAGGAACCGAGGTGGTAAAACTAGTGAGACAGTTGCTAAGATTAATGTGACAAAAAATCCTAAGCCTGATGTGGGATCTAGTAGTGGTCAAGTTACTTAGAATGTTGGATAGGGAGGAAAGTGGAAGAATGAGTTCACTGGAACTTGTTATAACTGTAGTGAAGCTAGTCATAGAAGTTGGCAGTGTCCTAAGAAAAGGGTTGCATTAGCTACCGAAGAAGACATTGAGAATGTTCTTGAGAAAGGTGAGTGTCTTGTCACTAGGAGATTGGCTGTATGTGTTCCTGAATAGGTGCAAAGAATGAATTTGTTTAGGACTAGATGTAAGTGCAAGAATAAGGTTTGTAATGTCATAGTTGATGGTGGCAGTTCTGAGAATTTTGTTTCAAATGAACTGGTTAGTAAATTGAATTTGGAAAGAAGGAAGCATCCTAATCCTTATCAGATTAGTTGGATAGAAGATGTTTCTAAGATTAGAGTTGAAGAAAAATGCTTGGTTAAGTTTCAGATTGGATCGTACCATGATGAGATATTGTGTGATGTATTGCCTATGGATGCTTGTCATCTATTGCTCGGTAGACCCTGGAAATTTGACAGAAATGTGTTGTTTGATGGTCATGCTAATACCTATGTGGTTAGGCATGAAGGAGCTCGACATAAGATGATACCTTTACAGGAGATAGGGGTTAAAGGATGTGGAGTTATCAGGTGTTTTCCTTATGAAAAACCTCAGGAGCAGAAGGTTGATGAACCTATTCCTATCAAATCTAGTTTGAATGAGAAGAAGAAAGAGATATCTGAAGAGTTTGTTGAGATTAAGAAAATGATGGTTTTGTTGGTAGAGATGGTTCAACAAATGGTGACATTTATGACATAGAGAGATGCAGATGATACTAAGTTGGTTGAGGAGTTTGGAGAGGATGAACCTTACCAAGGCACTGAGTTGGTTGGTAGTTGTCAGAGTTGGTTGTTATCAGTTACCAACCGAAGGGATAAACAGAGTGGGAGACAGAAGGAATTTTGACATGAGACGGTGAATGAAGTGAAGGCTACTTGGGATAAAGGACAAGAAGAGATATGGGTGAAGAACAGATTCGGCATACCTGTTCTGATTCCCAGGAGGCATTCCTAATTTCATTATGAGAAAATCTTTCTTACCTGGGGCATCTGATGCAGGAGCATCCTAGGATTCTTGGAAATCCTATATCAACCAAAAATATCTTTGTCTTTAAAGGTAAATTGTTAGTTTTGAACTTAGTTTGGTGAAGTTCTTGCTTGGTTTGGGAGACTGGTTTCTCAGTCTCTAAAGAATGGTCAGCGATTAAAGGCATCAGTTCACTGGCACTCGATGATAACTATGTTACTTAGTCATGCTTGACATGGTCAGTCGACTGGTGCTCGGTTATCTCTTTTTGTTGCTTGATGTTCTTGCTTACCAACTGGATTGGTTGGATAGATCAACTTGGCTGACAGGTGCATTTAATTTGGGTCATGCTCCTCATGTTATGGATTGACCATTAGATGTTTGGGACCTAGATTTGGCATGTTGCATTCTTCTATATAGATCCGATGACTATTTGGGGCCATCTTTGAGAGTTTATTTATTTATGAGGCTATGTGAGAGCTGACTGATGTTTTAGTATTTAATATTTATTTGTAAGGGTTAATTATTTCATCAGTTGACTTGTGGCTGGGAATTAGTATTTATAGGATGCTTGGGTAGTTGTTTGGGGATCAGATAGTTGGAAGGAAGGTTAGTAGCCTGCAAGCTTAGGAACATGAATATTTCTTTGAAGTTTGAGTAGAATTTTAGATCTTTCCTGGGTGCCTACTAGTGTGCTGCCTGTTGTAGACCTGGACTAGCTAGATGCTGATGTTGGGGAAAAGATTTGGATCCTATGAGATCTTGTAGACTGATACTTGCATTGTAATTGGTCGTAACCAGGAAGGCCTTACATCCTGACACATTGCATGTAATCTATGTTTTCATGAATATAGATTTATGTTTCATATCAGATCTATTGTTTGTATTATGTATTTCCATTGCATATTGGTTTGGTTGCAAGTTCGGTCAGTCCTTAATTGGATCCACCCACCTTGACTATGTTACAAATGAATTAAATATATTATTTAATTCCAAGTGGGAGGAAAGGTGGTGCAACAAGGGATGGAAGGTGGGGCCAAAATCACACCCAAACTACCAACCCCATGTGAGATGCACACGTCAAAGAAATAACACAATAATAGGGAGGGAGTGAATGCAAAGATTTCTTTATTAATCACCATAGAAAGATTCATTCATGTCAGGATGTAAGGCCTTCCCAATTATGACCAAATACAATCAGAATTCTAGTATGGAAGACCTCAAACATCAAGGATTCCACTTTCCAATCATATATTCTATCCCCCTATCCTCCTCTAAAATCTACAACATACTACTTTATTTATACAAGAGACTACCGAAACAAGTCAGTCTTTAGATCCAACATTGGAGAAGGAAACAACAAGATCTAAGTCCACATTCTTCCCAACTAATGATGTAACCATTTACTCCATGATGAAAATTAAATACAAAATTTGGCCTCAAAGAAATCCAAAAATAAATCACTCGGTGAGAAAGATTACTGAGCAACAAAAAACCAACTTGGTGAACATCGAGCCAACTTGGTGAAAGAAGGAACTGAGCCCCATCGGTGGAAATAGGAATACATCTCTGAGAGCCCAAAAGAACCTATTGAGAAAAACTAACAACTCTAACTTATTTTTGGTGATACATAATTTCCAAGAACCCGAGATGCTCCTGCATCAAAAGGGATTTATGAATTAATTTAAATAGATAAATATATCTATTTAAATTAATGAGGCAAAATTGCTCTCAGTAACAAATCCATGCAATGAGTGATACTCATTACCGATGGTAATCCATCATGAACATTATCTGATATGATGTGTGCATACTCATTTAGCAATCTAATGATTTCCTCATAATGTTCTTCTACTGATACAATCTCCTTAGATTTCTTGGGTACCAAAGAAAAATATACATTATCATGCCTCATGCTATCCAAGAACTTCTTGCCATCTATTAAAGCATTCTTGCACTGGTCCACACTTCACTCTTAATGGGGTCCTCCAAGGGTAACAATTTTTTCTTTATTTCATTAGGAACAATAGTGTACACATTCTTCCTACCATGATGTATTAGCTTTTCTATCAAATTGCCAAGGTGTACCCAAGAAGATATGACACACATCCATATGCATAATATCACACAAAACTTCATCATAATACTTTTGAATCTTGAATCCAACTAGGAATTCTTTTCTTACTAGTACCTTGTGGTCATCTTGAACCAATATGATTTGATAGGGTTTAGGATCCTTCAATCTCTGCAAGTTTAATTTGTCAACTAACTCCTCCGAAGAAAGATTATCTAAACTACCACTATCTATGAAAAATATTACACACCTTATTTTGTATCTTGCATCTCGATCAGAATAAATTCTTCCTATACAAGGGTTCTTCATCTTGATTTCCTTGGTACAGAACTCTTTGAGTTATGAAGATTTCTCCATCCTCTTCTCAATGGTTGTTCACTAATCTGGTGGATTCCTCATCCATGTAGGTTGTCTACCTGATGCTCTCTACTTTCCTCTCAGAGTTTCCTTGTTTACATTCAAATTCTTGGTGTCCCACTTTTCACATTTAAAATAAGTGTCACTAAAATTCCTTTTATCACCACTACTTTGTCCTTCATTGCAGTAGGAACTCCTATCATTTCTCATGTAGTGGTCATAATCCTTTGCTTCTAATCTAGTCTTGCCTTTATCTGTAGAAGATCTACCTCCTCCAACATTAGTAATAGATTGGCCTCTCTGAAATATTCCTCCTCTACCTCTTTGTCTCTAGTCATGCCTTTGGTTAACCTTTTCTTCAGCCTTCAAGGACTAATTATAAGCTACTTCCACACTTTTAATCCATATCAGACTAATTTCATCCTATATTGACACCCTTAAACCATTAAGGTAGTGAGAAAATTGTTCAGCTTCTTCATCTACATGTCCAGATCTAATGTTCAGTTTGTAAAACTCCTCGGTATAACCCTTAACACTTAAGTCCTTTTCTTTAAGTTTTACAACATTCAAAATAGTTTCACTTGATATTCCTTAGTCAAGGACTTAGCCTTTAATTTTTTCACCATTCTATCCCAATATTTGATCTTATATTTGCCTCTTCTCTACTAATCTATTTGTAAATGCTCCCACCAAAAGGATGCATCCCCTTTACACTTAGTACAAGCATATTTTACCTTCTTTTCCTCACTAGTTCTTTTAAGTTAAAAGTACTTATCCATCTCCTTTATCCAATCTATCAATTCATCAGAATCCAAGTTAACATGATAGTCTTATGGATTGAGATGAGGTATCTTGTTCACTTGGTCAAGGCTCTGGTAAATCTTTCTTCCTCTTGATTCAACTCTGATTGCTCTTCATTTTTTTCTCCTTCCCTAGCCCGCTTCTATTCATTTTCTTCGTCATCACTTCATATTCTCATCATATTTTAAGTGCACGTGTAATTTGTTGGAAAGTGATGTTTTGGGAACTAGGAATCACTTGAGGGTTTTAATTTATGGAAACACTTATGATTGGAGTGATCGTATGTTGAGAAGATTTACACTAGAGTCACAATCATGAAAATGACTAAGTCCAGAATTAGGACAATAGGGTACAGTGCTAAAGTTTTGGTCAGCGATGAAGATATATAAGGTATTATGGCTTGCAAAGTTAACTAAAGGTATTTTGGGATGTATACATGCTTTATTAAAAAGCGCATGAGTTTTGGTTATCATATCCATGAGATACAATGTTTGGAAGGTGTGCAAAGATAGTAAACCAATATAACAGGGTATATGAATAGTTACAAAGATCAAGGAAAGTATAGTGGATGTGGTAATGTGCTAAGTCAGGTGAATAGAGTATATTTCCAACTCTTTGGTAATATAAGATCTCCAACTCCATAATTATCATTTGCATAAGTTATTATTATGTTTTGTATGATATTTGTGAAGCTGACTTGAAGGCTGATCTTGTATAAGTATAGAGTGCTTTTGGAAAAAAAAGTATGTATGGTATTATGATGATGATGTAAGATTGTGAATCTAAGAGCAGAGATCAGATGCGAGATCAATAAGAAGCTAAGCTATAACTAGAACTATCTAAGCCAGATAAGTTCTTGTATTGTTCACATTTTGGAGAACTCTTTTAAGAAAATTTTTAATTGTAAGAGTAGTGTTTCTCACCACCTTTGACCATTTTTTACACCCCTAACAGGTTTTTTTATTCCTCTAACAAGGAAATGTACTATGTAACAATCATTTCCTAAAAAGGTTGGATCTCCTAACAGGGATATTATATTTTAGTGCATATTTATGGGTTCCATCCCCACTGGGGTTTTCCCTTCGCTAGGGTTTCCTTGAGAAAAAATCATGGTGTCATGAGTAATGTGTTATGCTTATATGTTCTTTTCATTTCTACATTACTTTGGATTATTTGTAATTGTTTAAAATCAAAGTTCTGTAATACTGATTAACCCTCCCTCTTAGTATTACCTAATCCCAACAATTGGTATCAGAGGTATTGACCCTTGAAGAGAAAGCCTAACAGCTTAAGGGAGATCATAGTGGATTCGAAAGACTTACAAGAGAAATTTGAATCTGCACTTGAAGATCTGGATAAAGTGAAGGCTATGAATGGCGAATTCAAATTCAAATTAAGAAGAGCAGAAGGTTTCATCAGGAAACTAAGAGAACAACTTGAGATTGCAAAGAGTCAGAGTGATGCAGGAGCATCCTAGGTGTAAGAGAAATCTTGCATCACCCAAAAATATTTATTTTTTTGTATTCAATAAGGGCTATCTTGTGCAGGGCTGCTGCTATTTATGGAAACTTGCTATTTTTAGTAAGTTGGTCATATGATCTCAGAATGTTCTGATTTTACATGTGGAGGTTCATCTCAGTCATATCAGCCTACCAGTAAAGTTTCATGGCTAGATCAGATCTAGTTTTGAAGATATTAAAGATTTTTGATATTGGCAGCAGGGTACAGAAACTTTGAACTCAGTTTTGAAGGCTTTAGAGGCCCCGGATGAGGTCAAAAATTTGGGTGACAAGCGCTTGCGCGAGTCAAGCTTGTAGAGCATTTTGTGGCCTTTCCAAAATGGGGTTCTAATAGTCCATCAGATCAACTGGTGATGACTTATGGTCTCCGAAAGTCAGGTCACCTGAAGTGGTGGAAAATAATTTTCCTTCAAAATTTCTGTTCGGGTTTCAAAAGTTATTTTGAGCCAACTTTGATGTAATAAATTGAAAAATAAAATAATTCTAAGTTTGGTCGGCCCTAAGGGCTAAATTTCTAGAACCTTCTTAGGCGGTGGAAAATGCCTATACAAAGAAGGCCCATAGTGTTGTCTAGGGCAGTTCTGGGTAGTAGATCTGGGTATTGATTCAAGGCTTTGTCCTACAAAATATTGTAAGGGAATGCCCATGTGGCTTTGCATATTGTAATTCTGAAAGTTTGTAATTCCACATTTGTGGAGATAATAAGAAGCCAATTTTATGTTGTTGCATATTGTTGTTGTTTCTCTATTTCTATTATGTGTTTGTGGTATTAAGGGGAGCACCCTTCATCACATAGATAAGACCTTATGGAGAAAATCAAAGAAGATTCAGACAATGATACATCAGACCAAGTGAAGAAGCTAGAGCAAGAAAAAGAACAAATTAATCTTTTGATGATTAAAGAGATTTAGCATGAAAAGGATGAAAAAAACAAAGTTGAAGAGTCACTAAAAGAAGCTAATATGCAGATAGGCCAAATGAGGACTGAACTTGACCAATACAAAGATAAATATCAAGAATTGGAAAAATATAATCAGATCATTAAAGGTGAACTCACTCAAGCCAAATAAAAAATTGAGAATTTGCACATGAGCAATGACAAGATTGATGAAGAAAGAGCAAGACAAAAGCCTAAAGGAGATATGACTAGAGTTGGATTCAATGAAGCAGAATGTTAAAAAACCCAAAAAGAATCAAATGAAGCAAAGACTAAAGAAAGACCTACTCTTGAAGAGAGACCTACTCATGAAGAACCTAGAGAACAGTTCAGACCCTTCAGAGGTAGATATTTTGGATGCAACAAAGTTGGTCACATGAAAAGAGACTGCAGAAGTAAAGGTAACTCTAAGCCCTTTACCAGTTACTATTTTAATTGCTATAAATATGGACATAAGAAAGAAGATTATAGAAAACCTGATCAGTCCAAGTATAAGAAAGACTATGTCAGAGAAGAATAAACAACCAAGATTACATGTCAAAAAGGTAATAACTTTGGGCATACAAAAAGGTATTGTAAGTTGTAGATTAATCAAGATAGAATAAGACCACCTACTTGTGACACATGTAACAATCTAGGTCACATTATGAAGTTTTGCAGATATAATGGAGAAGACGACAGAAGAGGACCAAGAAGATCAAGTGAACCAAAAGGACCACCTCCTGTGGTTATAAGGAAGAATACTGGTGATAGTGGCAAAAGTCTAAATGACTACATGAATGAATTTGAGAGTCATTTCAAGAAATCAGAGGATGAGAAGATATGGAAAGTAAAATTTCTAAAAAAAACATTCGTTTAGGGAGAGACAGATGATGATACTGTGTCTTCGCATGATGAGTTCTTTGAGGCATCGACCTAGAAGGTCGTATGGCCTTATGGGGAGAATTGGATGCAGTAAATAGAAAATATATAGCCCCTATATATATGGAGTAAGCTCATGCGAGCTTAGGCATGATGTGTATAGACACCCGAGGAGTCTATGGATGAGAGTGCAATAGTTTGAGATTCATCTTCTGTGTTCATGAGTTTTGTATCGATTAGATGAGATGTGAAGTTGAGCTACCCGCATTTAAAACACATACTCAACTTGAGATGGATAAAAGGACTTTAAAGACCTCAAATCTACACCATTTGTTGATTAGCACTTAAGGAGAACAAAGTTAATAATATTATTAGTCATCTGGCAGAGTCATTACATGATCGCGTGAAGCAAAGCATTGGATTTAGGCGTGTTTAAGGTATTTAGACCTAATCTCTTAGAGAATACATGGATGCGCTAGTATTTTATGATGTTATAGACAGACCTAGGTATAAATTCAAAAGGTATCCATTCAAATCCTATGAGGATGAACCGGAAGGAGCATTTTCACAAACCCCCATAGGCGTGTTGCACGTAGAATACATTAGGGCATACATACACTAAAAGTATGAAGTCATTGGAGAGGTTAACATCTATAGTGAAATGGATAACATGTTTTAAGCTGATGGATCCATGGTAGAAGAATTTAAGCACCTACAAGATCAATCAATCCTTATTTTAACCCTACTCATAGAATTCATGAAAGTTGAATGGTTTAAGATCATCCTTAGCAGAGTTCATGATCATTTTTTGTGGATTGGAGAACAACCTATGAAAATATGTGCACAATTGAGTCACGAGATCACAGGCCTTGAAAATGAAGGAGCCCTACTTGTAGCTGAAAAGAACCTAAGGAAATAGGCAGAAACCCTAACCCAATCCAAGTGGGATAAGAGGGAAATGATAGTAAATGATATTTATTTATAGGATGTTAGATTGGTAGTAATGTTGCTAGGCTACAAGTTGTTTTACAATAGAAGACCTAATTTCATATCTACTAGAGTCATCATGATGGAATACAAAATGGTGAAAGAAAACAAAAAGTATAATCTTTGTGAAATCCTAGCACAATAGTTTATTGAGAATGTGAAGGCTATAAAGAAGGACAAATCTAAGGCATTTAGGTTTGGATCATTACTAATCCATATGTACATACATATCATTCACAAGTTTCCTGGCATGCATCCTAGGACATAGAAGGACAATGTGCCCATATGAATTCATATTTCAGAGTACTACAAAAGACGTGATGAGAATTGGGTTGATGGTGAACTATTTTCCATGACCAAGATATTACAAAGGCAGATGAAAGAGAGGTATAGGATACCGGAAAATTTAGTGGAAAAATATGAGGACACCATTTGTTTCAAGGTTGGAATTGATTGTGTCTTCTTTGAGGTAGTTGAGCCAAGAATGAAGTGGTGCTATCCTATGGGATATGAGGTAAGTGCTGAAATCTTAACTATGCAAGTGGAGCATGTACTGATAGCGAAAATAGACCCTACCCAAGAAAGATGGGGAACATATAGGGAGAAGTATGAAAAAGTTAGAGAAGAGAAAGAGAAAGTAAAAAGGAAATGGAAAGTCAGAAAGATTATTGAAGATATCACTACAAAGGTGGGAATAAAAAAAAGACAGTTGATAGATATAAAAAATAAGATGGAGGCATCTTCTAGCATTGTCATTGATGCACCCATTCCTTCAAAGATAGAAAAGACAGTAGTTACTACTATTAATATTGTTGATATGTTAGCCACTCAAGAGGAAGAAACACAAGATGTTGTGCCTGTAGTTATTCCCAGAAGATCAACAAGGACAAGTAAGAAGGACAATCCTAAGGAAAAAGAGACAAAAGTGAAGAGGAAGAAGAAGGAAGAAAACATGGTTGAGAAAGAGGGAAAGAAAAAAGATCAAAAGGATCCACAAACCTTGTGGAAAATAGACTTTAAATCACTATAGAAGAGAGTGATTAAAGATGGAAATCCAATAATAGTGAATAGATACTATGAGAGATATGACTCTTAAGACCAAGTAGTCATTGAAGATACTATTATTGAGTATCTGTTAGCTTTTAAAAATAATTTTTTGGAGATTGAAGGAAACATTCCCAAAGACCTATATAGTAAACTGGAAATTAGGAAATAGTTAGCACAATCAGAGAATGAGAACATAAGGAACAAGACAATTGAAGATATGTTATCGATCGTATCTCTATAGGAGAGAGAAAGAATCATAAATGCACTAAAACCTCTACTGAGAACAAAGGACAAAATAGTCAAAATTATGGATAGGAAATATGATGAGGTGATTGAGGACACCCAAAGGGCTTTAGACCAAGTTATAATGTATGGCATGCCAAAGAAGGTTTCACCTCCCAAGGCTTCTAAGACTATATCTTTGGGTTTAGGAGAAAGTTCCAAGGAAGTGGATGAAAGTGTTCAAGACAACATTCAAGAAGATTTCTTTGTCGTTGGTGTGCCTCTAACCCTTGAAACTTCATAGGATGTTAATGATCCATTTCTAGATAATGTGGATAGTGAAATGGAAGTTGGAGATCAAGAGAAGATAGAGGAAGAGAAATCAAAAGAGAAAAAAGAAGAAAAAGTACAGGAGAAAGAAATTCAGTTGAAGGTAAAGAAGATAGAACAAGTCCAATCAGAAAATGTTGCCGAGGTTAGTTTGGACACCTCTTTATTGTTGGAAAGTATGGCCAAACCAATGAGTTCTGATGTGAACAACATGGATAAGGATGAATTGATGAGGCTATCATTTAAGGATTTTTCTAAAGCTAAAGAAAAATTAGTTTAGAAAGGTGAGAAGAGAGTTAAGGTAATGGATAGGGCTGTAGAAATAATGAACAAGCTAGTCCCCTCACTAGTTATCTTCAAAGAAAAGGATGAAGCTGAGAACCTTGGTACAGTATTGGATAGCTTTGACAATCATTTTGATTCATTGCTAAAGACCACAGAAGAAAAGGCTGAGAAGAAATTTTTGGAAAAGAAGTTGAAAGAAGTTTGTAAGTCTATTTCATGGGACTTAAACATTCTCAAGGCTACTACTCTTAAGGCCAAGAGTTGTGTAGCACAAGGCAGGAAGATATAAAACTTTTTCATAAGTCCTTACATGCACATAAAGAACATTGAGGAGATCATATCCAAGGATAGGGCTACCCTTGACAATCTTATGGATAGTTGTAAACCATCTTCACAAACTATGGGAGAAATGAATAAAGAGACATCCAAGCTATTGGATAAGATAGGGGTACTGGAAATGAAGAAATGGAGAGTTATAGATAGATTTGGCGTATTGAGAAGCTTGTTGACCCCTAATCTTACAATGCTTGAGTCACATCTTTTGGAGATGGAAAAGGTTGAAGGCTCAATGAATATATCTACACTTACAGAGCTTAAGGTAGTAGAGACAACATCATATGCATTGAATGGATTAATCCATCTCAATGAGCTTCTAATAAATTCATGGGCTAAGGAAGTGAAGACATTGGAAACCTCTTTCCAAGATGTCTTAAATCTGGTGAGTAAGCACTAAATTATTTGTGCTTAAGTTTTGCAATTTTGAATGAACCTTTTCCATTGATGTCAAAGAGAGAGGAAGATAAATAAAAATAACGACAAAAAATAAATATGAGAGTAATATGTATAGAAGAAAATAGTAAAGAAAAGAAAAGAAGTGTAAGCAAAAAAAACTAGAAAAGAGAAAAAGAAAAGAAGAAAGTTTTATTGTGACACTTCATCATTTTTCTAAGTGTTTCCATCAATGCCAAAGGGAGGGATTGTTGGAAAGTGATGTTTTGGGCACTAGGAATCACTTGAGGGTTTTCATTTATGGCAACACTTATGATTGGAGTGATCACATGTTGAGAAGAATGCCACTAGAGTCACAGTCATGAAAATGACTAAGTCCATAATCAGGACAACAGGGTACAGTGCTACAGTTTTGGTCATTAATGAAGATATATAAGGTATTATGGATTGTGAAGTTAAATGAAGGTATTTTGGGATGTATACATGCTTTAGTTAAGAGTGCATGAGTTTTCGTTATCATATATGTGAGATATAGTGTTCGGAAGGTGTGCGAAGATAGTAAAATAGTATAACATGGTATATGAATAGTTGTGAAGATCAAGGAAAGTATAGTGGATGTGGTAATGTGCTAAGTCAGGAGAATAGAGTATATTTCTGACTCTTTGGTAATATAAGATCACCGACTCCATAATTATCATTTGCATAAGTTATTATTATGTTTTGTATGATAATTGTGAAGCCGACTTGAAGACTGATCTTGTATAAGTATAGAGTGCTTTGGGGAAGCAACATATGTATGGTATTATGATGATTATGTAAGATTGCGAATCTAAGAGTAGAGATCAAATGTGAGATCGGTAAGAAGATGAGCTATAACTAGAACTATCTAAGAAAGATAAGTGCTTGTATTATTCACATTTTGGAGAACTATTTTAAGACAGTTTTTGATTGTAAGAACAAAATCCTCACCACCTTTGACTAGGTGTTTCATATACCTCTAACAAGGTTTTGTATTCCTCTAACAAGGAAATGTACTATGTAACAATCAACTCCTAATAGGGCTAGATCTCCTAACAAGGATATTATATTTTAGTGCATATTTGTGGGTTCCATCCCCACCAGATTTTTCCCTTGGCCACGATTTCCTCAAGAAAAAATCATGGTGTCATGAGTAATGTGTTATCCTTATATGTTCTTTTCATTTATGCATTACTTTGGATTATTTGTAATTTTTTAAAATCAAAGTTGTGTAATACTGATTCAGCCCCCCTCTCAGTATTACCTAATCCTAACATAATTATATTAAATTTTATTATGATATTTTTCTTATGTAATGTGTGGAAAATTCTCATCTTTAAAACTTTGATTACCTCAAAACAATAATATGATATAATTTATAAAAGTTTTATTAACCAAACATTACTACTTAGTTTTATAATAGTATATTTAAAAGAGAAAAAAATCTATTTTTTTAAAATTTTGAAAAATAATAATAATTTTTTTCTATTTTGAAAAATAAACACTTTAATAATTAAATATTTAATATTAAAGTTTTCTCAATATATATTTTAATATTTTAGAAACATCAAATAATATAAATTTTTAAACATTTTATTTAAAATATATGGTTTAAAAATATATTTATGATTTTATAAAATAAAAATAATTTATAAACAACACTAACAAACACTAACAGTTATAATTCTAAATCTATAGTGAAAAACTTATAATAGAAATGCATGTGGAATAAAAGAAAGCATATAAATTAAAAAATAAAATAAAAAGAAAGTAAATATAGTTATTTTAGTCACATTAAGATATATAGTTATTTTTCACACACTAATAGTTATTTTCTTTAAGTTACCGCCAATTAAATTTTGTGTGAAGAAAATAAGTGTTAGTGTGGAAAATAATTATAACTGTTAATATGATGAAAACTATATCAAATTTCTTTTTATTTTATTTTATTTTATTATATATATATATATATATATATATATTAGATTTACATTTTATTTAAAATATATGGTTTAAAAATATATTTATGATTTTATAAAATAAAAATAATTTATAAACAACACTAACAAACACTAACAGTTATAATTCTAAATCTAGAGTGAAAAACTTATAATAGAAATGCATGTGGAATAAAAGAAAGCATATAAATTAAAAAATAAAATAAAAAGAAAGTAAATATAGTTATTTTAGTCACATTAAGATATATAGTTATTTTTCACACACTAATAGTTATTTTCTTTAATTTACCGCCAATTAAATTTAGTGCGAAGAAAATAAGTGTTAGTGTGGAAAATAATTATAACTGTTAATATGATGAAAACTATATCAAATTTATTTTTATTTTATTTTATATATATATATATACTTTCACTTTTTCTACTGTAGATTTACAACTATTTTCACTGTCGGCTACAAAAATGATTATATAGCTGAAAAAATCTATCTCAAAAGACTATTTTATTTAAAAAGCATGATTTATCAACTCCCAATCAATCGGGGGTAGCTGTGTGGTTTACAGGACATGCAAAGTACTTTATCCCCGCTTTCACGACTGCCTCCACCTCCCTCTTCATTGATTTGACAGGGTATTACTTTTTTTGTCATGTTGGTTGTATTTTGGTTGTGTATGTATGTTGATTTACCATCAAATAATGTGAGATTGGAAGAATTGGCCAATAGGGAAATGAACTTGAGGCAGCAAGAAGAAATGACGGTGTTGTTGGGAACTTGCAAACTCAACATACTAAACCTAGCATCGACGATCTTGTCAAGTTAAGTTGGGAAGAAATTTATCGCCTTTGTTCCTATAACGGCCGTCAGAAAGTTCTCAGCAGTTGTCCAAAGAAAATCCAATGACTCTTGAATGATTTAAAGGCCCTTGAGTAATTTTTGATGTTGGAGGATGAAGAGAATGAAAATCGTCAGTCGTTGGTTCATAATACATAGATGCAAAAGAGGAAGATTGGCTTCCTTCAAGAACCTTTGTGAGTTTTGCGCGTCGGATTGGGGATTTGATAAGTGATGCACATGTGTCATTAGACTTCAAATAACATGGAAATATGATAAAAGTTATAGGAATGTAATGCAGTCTCTTAATGGTGTTATATAAAATACAGAGTCTGAAATCTGTAGCTTGGGTGAAAGTATCAACCATTGTTTAGCTTGTTTCATATTGTCCTTTATGCTCTGGTTGCTTGTTTTGAATCGGTTGTGGTCTACCTGAAACATGCCATTGTACGGGTTGCGAAGATACCTTGAAAACCTATAATCAATGTTAGCTATAGTACATCTTCATTTTGTGAAAATATATAGAATGTATTGTGAGGACTAATAAGAAAATTTAACCTATTGAGGAATTTAATTTTTGAAAAGGATGCAAGACAATAAATTTGACAAGTGAAGGATAATTATCAGAATGCAAGCAAGTGAAGCATACCACAATGTAGTAAACAAATTTATCTTCATGTCCCTCCCCAAAAGCCTCAAATGTTTCCATCAGGGGTGAATCAAGGCCATACGCCAAGCCTACCAAAATTCTCCCAAGAACAACCATTACTGGAACCAAAATTATAGGCACTACTAAGATTACTAATATAGCAGTCTTCAAAATGCGTCGGATTTTTTTGGTCCTGTATTCAACATGTAACAAACTCATACAATAAGAAATAAGAAATGAGGCATTGAGGCCCATTAAAGGAGAATAGAATAAGAAATCAAATTAAAATATCGAGCTAGAGAATAGTAGCTCCATAATGCATGTGCAAACCATAGCCCTACAGTATGACGAGCCCAATTGTAGGGAAGAGTAGGAGCTAAGAAACTCTATGCTACAAATTAATTTTATTCTAAAATCAAAACCCAATTCAATTCAAATAGAAGTCCTGCTCTTCAAAAAGTCCTAAAATTCTCACGAGAACCCATAATCCATATCAAACATGAGATAACAAAAACTTTGCCAACTCACTGGTAAAACATCTAAGTTTAGCCATGGCATGTGGACTGCTGAAATCCTACCATCTTGTGCTTGGAAGTAGTGTGTTCAGTATATAATTGTATTTCCTGACAATCTAGCCTGCATTTTCTGACAATCTTCCCTGCACTTTGGTAATAGTGTTTTCTCTGGTATTGGTATGTCGGAATGCATCTGCCCGCCCTCTACATTGCCAATCAGAGACAACATATTAATACATTGTATGTATTAATAGATTTTTTTATAATATAATTATATTATATTTAATGTCAGATGAAATTAGCGATTAATAGATTTTTATTATAATATAACTATATTATATTTAAAGTATTAATTAATGAAATTCATTGAAAATTTGGAGAATAGTGTGAACATTGTGAATAGTGCGACCTTTGCTATAGTGGCGACGTCCGACAGCTTTGAATGGAGCAGCGGGAGACAGCTGGATATCCCTGATTGCAATGCAGATTCAGGTGTAGTCCTCTTTGATTTCTCATTTAATGAAGTTGAAATGCTTGGCTCACCTTCTCCCTCTCTCTGCCGACTGGTAGAGATCGTACCCCCTAATCCATCTCCCACTCTATTGAAGGATGGTGGCATTAATGGCGTCTCTGCTATTTCCTCTAACCCTTCCTTTAAGCCCAAAACATTTTCTGAAGTAGTTGCTAATATGACTAGTATTGTGGATGCAAAAGACAAATTTAACATTGCAAGTGCCCATGAAGCCGCCATTCCTGGTAAGTGCTCTATGACTCCCTCGGTCCCTTTTTCCATCGCTCCTAATCCTGAAATGCTTGCTGATATTATTAAGGAGAAAACTAGGTTAAAGAACACTGCGATTTTCTTTTATGCTGTGGAAATTGATAAGTGTCTCCCTTGGAAATTCCTTGACGACCGGTTTCATAATTTATGGAATCTCAAAATGGGCTTTCACATCTCCTTTTGCCAGCAAATCTAGAAGGGTTTGTTTGTGAATTTTTTTGTCAATCCTGAATCTCAAGTTGAAGTTTTAAAAAAGCAATATTGGACCATTGGATCCACTTCCTTCTGTGCTTTGGCATGGTCTCCTAAGGCTGTGCACAAAGAGGTTCTTTCCCTCTCGGCTCCTAGATGGATTTTGGTAAAAAATGTGCCCCCTTTTTTGTGGAGATTCTTACCTCAGTTACTTGAACTGTTAAGCAAAACCATCCAAATGGATGATACTATTAGGTTGGTGCCACATATGGATGCCAAAGTCCTAATCTCTCTACAGCCAGGGAAAGAAATCCCTGTTGATATTTCTGTTAATATCATGGAAGAAATCTTTGTTTTCCCTATTGAAATTTTGGGAGGTCTTAATGCTTTTTTTTAATGTCAAAAAGAGGGCCACCTTAGAAGGGATTGCCCCATTATAAAAAAGAATTAGAGTCCTACTAAAAACTCACAGCCCGCTAATTCGACCTACCCTAATGGGATTCCTTCCATTAGCAAAAGCACACAAGAGGAAGCCGCTTTCAAATCTCCTACCATTGATTCGACCTCTCCTGCTCCCTCTACTACTCAAATCTCTTTCCCTTTTTTAGAAATGACTATTGATATGGATAACACAAATGATGACTTCTAACTTGTCCACAAGAAAAGACGACAGGAGGGTAATACCACTCTTCATCCCAAAAATTTGAATCCTGCTGGCCCGGAAAACACCCCTCCCCAAGTTCCTCTTGTTATTCCCCCTGTGGCTCAACCTATTAGTGATAACCCACCTTTCTTCCTTGCTGGGTGTTCTAACAATTCCAATTTGAATTTTTCTTTAGGAGTACTTCGAAAATTCCTGCAGAAAGTTTTTAAGGAACTAAGTGATGATTGTTCCTTAGAAGTCATCCCTGCTATTAATAATTCCACAGAATACCTTCTATGGAACTGGATTCCCAATCCAAGAATGAGGATGATCCCAAAACTGATACCCTTGCTTTGAAATGTAGGGGAAGGCCTTTAGGTTCTAAGAATAAAACCTCTGGTAAGAAAAATGGAGAAAGTTCTAGTAAATCTGTTCACTCAGCTAATGATGCTCGTGTTGTGTGCCCTACTCCTTCTAATGTTTCATCATGAATTGTTTATCTTGGAATGTGAGGGGTCTTGAATCCCTAGACAGGAAGTTTATTATTAAGCGTTTTCTTAGTTCCTTTAGCTCTATGGATTTTCTCATGTTGCAAGAAGTTAAAGCCATCAGTTTCATGCTTGAAACCAATCTCAATTTTATTTGGAAGGATGCGATTAAATTTTACACTAAGCATGATAGAGGTAGAGGTGGAATTGCTCTTCTCATCAGCCCCAATTGGGGAAACTACATAACTGCCAATGGCACCTCTCCCTACCAGAGGGCTGTTTGGGTTACTATTAATGGGTGAACCCACAATAGTGGGTTACACTTTTTTGCCTGAACGGACACTGCACTCTACATTTTGAAAAAAAAATTCAGTTTCGGATGCATATTGTCGTTAAACTATTTGAAATTAGAAGATGAAGTAAATTAGAGTCTTTTAGGATTTTTTGTCTAGATTCTAAATATATTTTTTATTTTTATTTTTGAATTGATTTAAATTATTTTTTCTTTCTCCCATGAAAACTAGTATGTTGCTGAAAATGTCATTTTCAAAGAGTTACATTATTTTCATAGAGCATAAATTTTTTTCTAAAATAGATATCAATCTGATTATTTTGAATTCAATTTTTTAACATCTATATGGAGGGCATGTAACTAGTTGATGACATTATCATGATTATTTCATATTTTATTGACATTTGAAGTTGACTAAACCATAATTTTGACATACCTTGACTACATAGTTTATAACTTGTCGTGTATTTGTCCAATTTCATTTTTATTTTTTTTGATAGAAAGAAAACTTCAATACCTATCGCATAGATATTTTTTAGAATTTTTTTTCTCTCATTTACTATTTTTCCATAAGCGTCAAACATAGAGGTAGACATACGGTGAAATATTTATGTTTACTAAAACTAAAAATACAAAGTCATAATAAAATTAATATATATTAACATTATAATCATTGAAAATATTTTTCTCAGTAGTACCTTACTACATAGATAGTTTTTTCAAATGGATTCATTTGATTTTCCAAAAGATAAATTCGAAGTGATTTTTTGTTAGCATTTTAATAGGTGCGAAGGAGACTCCATATAGGTATGAATGAGGAGTATAGATGTTATATCAATATTTTTTTTTATCTAAGAGGCTTTGAGCTAACAATTTGTAATTAAATCTTTCAAATGGAACCTCTCAAGTCTTAAATCACCATATTTTATTAAAAATGTGTTATTTCAGCAAAAATCAGCATCTCTAAAAAAATGTAACCCACTATTGTGGGGTCACCCTAATCATAATAATAACTTTTTTGGCATTTTCTCTGTTTATGCTCCCAATGATTCCAAGGAGAGGGATAATCTGTGGAAATGGATGACTACCCTCCCTGATATGCCCTGGCTGATTGGAGGAGATTTTAATATGGTTGAGTCCCAGCAAGATAAATCTGGAGGTAATCCCTTCGCATGGAAGGATAATGAGAGGATTCATTGGAATAAGTTAATTAACACTAAGAATCTGTTTGACCCCTTAGCAGGCAATAAGACCTCTAACCTAGGGATTTGGCACACCTGGTGCAACTTCCAACAGGGCCCCTCCCAGATCTATTCCAAACTTGACCATTTTTATGGTAACAAAAATGTCTTTTCTTTCCTCCCTGAGAATCAGAACAACATTGTCCTTGTTACGGCCACTACCCTTTCTGATCATCATCCCATTTTTTCCCGTGTCTGTTTCAAATTCACCCCTGTTCACCCCAAAATGAATAATCCCAAATTTATTTTGAATACCAGTCTTCTACTTGATGAAGATATCCTTGTTCCCTTACAAATTATTCATAATATCAATAGAACTAACTTCCCTAACTACTCCAAGATCGACAATTGGAAGGTTAACCTCCCAGCTTGGCAATGTCTCCTCAAGACCATTAGCCAAAAGAATGCTAAGGATTATAGATTCATTGTAAAGCATCTCTCCTCTAATCTTCAAGAGGCTGAGAGTAAATTTTAGAATGATTCTGCTAATGTCAACCTTGTTTCCCAGGTGATCTTTGTGAAGGATGCTCTGAGAAAACACCAACAGTTTAGAATCCGGGGTGCTAAGATTAGATCTCGCGCTAACTGGATTCAGAATGGAGACCGGGGGTCCAAATTCTTGTTTAAATTTCTTAAGAAAAAGCACTCCAAAGAATCTATTGATAGGATTTTAATTGATAATCATGATATCTTGGACCCTATCATCATTAATCAAGCCTTTTCTGATTACTATAAGAGTCTCTTCACCTCTGAGGACTCTAATGAGGTAGATGATCTTAGAAATAAATGTAAGTTTCTTATCCCCAACAAGCTGGACAATGATGATATTACTATCTTATCTAAGGACATCTCTTTGGATGAGGTGGAGAAAGCTATCAATTCTCTTAATAACGATAAGGCCCCTGGCCTTGATGGGCTCCCTATTGAGTTTTATAAGGCCAACATCAGCTGGATCTGTAAGGATCTTCAAGACATCTACTTGGAAGCTATGGCTAAGGGCTCCCTTGGTCCTGAGATTAACAGTGGCATCATTAAAATTCTCCCCAAAGATGGGGACAAAGCCCTTATTAAGAATTGGAGGCCTATCACCCTCCTCAATGTTTCCTATAAGATTTTGGCCAAAATCGTGGCCCTCAGACTTGTTCATATCCTTCCTAAAATTGTGTGTGCTACCCAAACTAGGTTTATCAAAAGTAGATATATTTTGGAAAATTTAATTACTAGCTGGGAAGCTCTGGATTGGGCGAAGTGTTCTCATTAGAACTCGGTGATGTTGCTCCTGGACTTTGAAAAAGCCTATGATAGGGTTGAGTGGAATTTTATCCTCATGATTCTTGAAGCATTTGGTTTCCCGAGCTTCTTCTGTAGCTCGGTTCGGACTCTGTTTAATGATGCTTCTGCCCAGGTGGAAATCAATGGTTCCCTCTCCAATCCCTTTCCCCTTGGTCGTTCTATTAGACAAGGATGTCCCCTTGCCCCTACCTTGTTTGTCTTAGCTTCTAAAGCCCTTTACTTTATCCTCAGAGACAATACGCTTTCCCCTAATGTTAGAGGCCTTTATCTCCCCAATAATGATGAGCTTATTAACTATCATTTTGCAGATGACACTGCCTTATTTTTTGATCTTAGTAACAATAATTTTGAAGCCTTGCAAACTAAGCTTAATATATTCTGTTCTATCTCTGGTGCCCATATTTCCCAATCCAAATCCATCTGCCTGGGGTGGGAAGAGTAACCTCCTGTTTGGTTCAATCAGTATAGCTACCAATGGGGTGGGCCTCAAAAAATTGTTAAATATTGAGGTATCCCCTTTTCTGTTGAGCCTTTCCTTAAAGATATGTGGTCCTGGATCAAGGAAAAAATTAACAAGAAGCTGAATAAGTGGCATAATAGATCCTTATCCCTTGGTAGCAGAATTCAAGTCTGTCAAAAGTTGTTGTCTTCTTACAACATATATTACTCTTCTGCTTAGATGTTTAGTAATTATCAAATTTTGGAAATCCAAAAGGCCATTAGGAGCTTTCTCTAGTCTGATGGTAAAGGCAATAAAAAGATGCATGTGGTCAAATGGGACTCATGTCACACTGACAAACTCCTTGGGGGGTTGGGGCTTAAAGACCTTAAAACTCAAGGTATTGCTTTATCTGCCAAATGGATCTTTCATTCTATGGATGGAAACGATCCATTGAAAGTGCTGGTTAGGTATAATATTGAAAGGGGATTTCCTAAAAAAGCTAGAACTTGGAAAAATCTCCCTTTTTGTGATTTTATTGTTGGCAACTTCCCGATCATTGTTCAAGGCTCTACTGTATTCAGATCCATCTGGAGAGCCTAGGATCATGTCAAGAAGTTTATCACTAACAAGGACTTCCATGATGCTAAGCATCTATATGGTGAAAGGTCCATTTGGTGGAACTTGCACCTTGCCGGTAAACCCCTAGCCCTTTCCCAAGGATGTTTTGCCAAGTTGTGGTCTAAAATGGGGATCTCCCAGCTTGTTGATCTTTTTGAAAATGATAAACTCATCAATTGGGATGAGCTTAAGAATAGATTCAATATTTCAGACTCTCAAAAGAAGACATACAACATGATTGTCAAGGCCACTAAGGATCTGCCTTCTGACTGTCATGTGGACTCTCATGGATATTTAAAGTGCAAATGGCCGGATGGGGTCATTATGGCTAACCTCAAAGCCAAGAATATTTATAAAATCATTGATCATAATGAAAATATTATTAACCATGTCAATTCCGTTTGGTACTCTTCCTTGGATTCTGTTTCTTGGAAGAAGTATTTTCATATCCTCTGGAAAGGTCCCATTAGGCCTAAAATCAAGTGTTTTAAGTGGCTGACTCTGCTAGACAGACTCCCTATTAGAAAAGATGGTAACATGATTGATATTTGCAGCCTTTGTAGGCTTCCAGAAACTGGTAGACACATCTTGTTTGACTGCATCTTTGGTAAAGAAATCTGGAACATATTTGGTATTTTTTATCCCTTAAATGTTAATATTTTGGAAATTGTTACTGGTCATATTGTTGGGTTTAAAAAGGATGCTAATTTATTATGAAACTTGCTCTCTTCTAACATCCTTTGGCAGATCTAGAAGTGCAGGAACGAGGAAAGGTATCAAGGCAGTCCTAGAGCTCTTACTGAGTTTTTTTGAAAACTCACATTTTAAAAAATCTTTCTGCAAGTCCACACCATTATGATGATGGATAAAGAGAAGCTGAAAAGATTCTTGAGGGATGGGCACGCTACCTTTTTTGTTTATGAGCTAAAGCATGGATACAAGTGGAGAAAGACTGTTGATGATCTCCAAATATTCGAGCAAACCTGCAAAAGACTGAACCATGAAATCAGAAAGAACCTCAAATCCAGGAAAGATGAAATCTTCATGCTTTTGCAAATCCAAGAAAGGAAGAGCATCGTTTGGATGGAGGGCCCTCTGGGGTGGACTGATTGGATTGATATCCATGATGATATTCTGCACTAGTTGTTTTCCTGTCCTTGTTTTTGCTTATGCTCTTGATACTTTGAGCTCGTGTTGAGGCTGGGCCTCTTTTTTCGACTACTCTCAGATGATCTCTGATGTAATCTCTTTTTGATCTATCTATATATAATATAAAAAAAAGTATTAATTAATAATAATTTGATTTGAATTTTATTTTATTTAAGTTTTAAAAATTTGAAATTTTCTTTAAATTTTCAGTTTTTTTTAAAAAGTTGATGTATCTAGCCTTCCCGTAAACCTTGAATCAATATGAAAGTTGTTTACATGTGAAATCGATATCCACATTAATTACAAAAACTTTGAAGATTAGTGGAACTGATTATAAATGCTTAAGTCCAGTAATATCAAACATCAAACCATGTGCTCTACATTTTAAAATTTTCACACCATTTTCCTGGCAACTACTATTTCCAGACCGTATATACATATCGTCTGTCACAGGAAAATACGAACAATTTGTGAGTTTTACTCACAAATTTAATTGACTTGAGATATGGATGCCATGTTTTCTCAGTTTTTCTTTCTGATAATCATTCTCTCTTTATTTACAGGTCAGTCATACAAATTATCATTTCAAAACTTCCTCATTCTGTACAGCTTCTTCAAATGGTTTTTATTTAAATTTATTGATTTGCAGGGAAAGGCAATGCGGAGAAAGCAAGGGTGTTGTTTGTGTTTGGAGACGACCATATGGTTTTACCTGGCCTGGCTATCCTGCAGGAAGATTTTCTTCTAGAAAAATCCAAACAGACTTTTGGGGTAAAGCTTCCTTAAACTCTCAAATGGTTAAATTTAGAGTTTTAAGCAACCTTTAATTATATCATAATGTGGCTGCAATGGTGTGTGCAGGGGATATTTTACGGTTTCCGGCTCCTATTGCTTATGAGCAGCTCAGAATTCATGACTGTAAAGAAACTGCAAAGAAGATTAAGAAAGGAGTGAACTTTGCAGTGGGAGGCAGTAGAATATTTCGAGCCTATGGATTCATACCAGTTGCACAACAGGTGAAGCAATTTAAGAAGATGGTTGCAGGAAGACGTCATGAGTTCGATTCACGCAAGCTTTCACAGTCTGTAGTGCTTATCTCGGTTGCTAGCAACGACTACAATGCATTCCTTGGCAGAAAAAATAGTTCTACTGAGGTATCTGAAGATCTGAGCCCTTTCTTTGCTTGCTAGATTTTTCCACTACTATATTTTTTTCTCAATTTGTGAATTTTCATTACAGGGACTGGTCGATCTGGTGGATCTTCTGGTTAACGAGACAATCGATGCTGTCAAAGATTTGTATGAAATCGGGCTTAGGAATTTTGCAGTGAGTAATATTGCTCATTTCAGGTGCGAACCTCAGATCGGCAAGACATCCTACAATTCCAACGTCGATGACTTTTTGGCTCTTCATTTGAGATTATTGACGGAGGGCGTAGAAAGCTTGAGATCAAATCACAAGTATTTGTCTATCATTATTACAGATTTGGTGTCTGCAACTAATTATGTTTTCTCCAATCCTGCACGATTTGGTACTTCAAAATCTGTGGCTTTCTTGTTTCTGATAAATCATTTAAATCTATACTTCTGAATAATATTTTCTTACTTTTGTTATTGAAATTGTGTGACAGGTTTAGTGGATTTGTTCGTTCCTTGTTGTGCTGCAAAAGGTAGGATTGATCTTTGCGCAGAGACAAACGAAGTAGGAAGGGCTTTGTTTGAAGTGTGTCCAAACGTAAATGAGCGGTTTTTCTGGGATATGTTTCATCTAACGCAGCGAGGATGGGAAACGATAATGTGGTTGTACAGTGGTGGAGGAAAAGAGGAAAATAAAAGGAGGAGTTTTATAGAAGGGGCACCAAATGTGATTGCGTGGCTACACTCAATTGGATTCGTGGCTCACAAAGTCTAGATCATCAAGGGGTATTGGAAGGGAAATCTAGATTATCCAGAATTGCAATCTAACATCAAACGTTTTTTGTGGGCATTGTTAAAATTTGTACAATGAATATGGACGAGCTAAAATTAACATTGACTTTGAAAGGGGTGTTTCTTGATTTTCTAAATGACTTTTTAACATTTAAAATGTGAAATCATAATATGACATTGTGTTAATATTATATTTTATTTGTCAAAATAGTATTAAGTAATGTTTTAATATTTACTTTGACTTTTTCAAAACATAAAATGAAATTTAATAATTAATTAATTAATTTTAATCATAATTAAATCTAGTCATCATAAAAAAGTTAAATTTGAATATTATTATTTTCAATTAGCTTATAGCCTTCTCTAAGTAGACTTGAGATGACAAACATTGCTTACAAACGAGTCTCACATTGTCATAAAATCAGAAAAAAGATAAGATTTTTCCATACATATCAATTAGCCAACTTGATCCACATATTAACTATTCTAGATTTTCAAATCTAAGTTTATATTAAGGAAAGTTTTTGGTTCTACTTTTTTGTGCTTTATAAGAATTTCTTCAAAGGGTGCAAAAATCTTGTCTCGATCTCAACAATGTGTAAAATTCAAGATCAATTTATGTTGTGTATTTTTTTTGATGAAATATCTGATCATTATATAAACTTAAATAAAACATACTTCTAACTCAAAATAATGATGGGAGAAAAACTCACTCCCTAAAAGTCACTTGGATGAAGCCCATAAACATAAACATCATAAAGTCAAATAGACAGTGCCCAGAAACAAAAAAACAAGGGCAAAGCCCTAAAACTGAAACAAAGTAAGCTAAATGGGCCTATTTTGTTTCGTTTTTGTTATTTAAAATGTATAGAATAAACTATACAGAGCTGTGTTGAACGAATCCCAACAGATGTCAGTACAAATAAACTAGCTGTCAAATGGTAGCAACCACACAAATTAAAAAAAATGTAGAAGTTGTCGATCAAAAAATATTGAAGAGATTGAAGAGGGGACCGTGCTTCTGATAGGATGCAGCCACTAAGCCAGGCCCAATCACAAGCAGTGCAGATTGAAGATAGAGTAATAAATAAACTCTTAATCATTATTACTATATTGTTATATGTAATAAATAAAGTATTTAAATTTAATTTTTTATTGTCACAATTATATTGTAATATATAAATAATTGATTTTTTAATATATGAATTATTAATAATAATTTTATTAGTGATTTCTATTATATTTATTATTATATATTAACTATATTATATTTTTATAAGGTAAATACTATATATTTATAATATAAACTATTAAAATTAAGTATTTAAATATATTTAATTTTTTGTATTATATTATATTTAGTTATACTATATATAAATAATATATATAATGTAGAAATAATTAATTATATATTGAAATTTTTAAACATTAAAGTTTGTTAAAATATTTTCACAATTATTATGTTATAATATATAATAAATATAATCTATAAATAATAAATTCTATATAAGATATAAATAAATAATTATTTTTAATTTATATTTAATAAAAAATATTAATAGTAATATTTAACTTTTAAAAAGATATAGATACCTAGTAATATGTTTCTAATAAATATATATGAATATGAAATAATAATATTAATAATTACTATATAAAATTGATTAAATTAAAGAAAAAAAGAAGGAACTGCCAACTCACACTTGGCCATGACGATTTGGCATATATATTATATGTTACTTTATTTCAAGGTAAGAAAATTAAATTATTATAATATAATTAAAATAATAATATTAATTTAATAAGATATTATAATAATATACTTTAATATAAATAATTTTTATATAGTATTATTTTAATTTAATATAAATAATCATATATTATTAGATTATTTAAACAATAGTAATGATGTTGTAATATAAATATAATAAATAATATATGATAATGATAATAATTCATACATATATAATACAACCCAAAAAAAATTTCTACACATACAAAACAACAAACAAATACAAACAAACATCATAACAAATTTAAAACATATAGTTCAAATTGTATATCCACTTAACATATCTAATCTAGCGCACCATCCGATTTCCTTGTCACCATTTTCCGTTTTCTACATTTTATTTTTCCGTCCTCGCTGGCAGTTCACTGTTATGTTCAGACAATGAAGGGGGTTCGTCAGCTTCTTTGACCATTACTCTTTCTGGTTTGCTTACTTTTGCAGACGGGCTTTGGTCCAGCTGCAACGAAGAGAGGATCATGATTTTTACGACTAATCACAAGGAGCGACTCGACCCTGCGCTGCTCAAAAGTGGCCGAATGGATATGCATATTCTTCTGTCTTACTGTGAATTTGATGAATTACTTGGATTTTGGGGATCACTTTCTATTTCCGTCAGTAGAGGAGAAGAAGAAATTCGGCGGGCGCCTGACTCCTGTAAACATTTGTGAAATTCTTTTTTGGAATAAATCTGATCCCGATGCTGCCATTAGGGTTGTTATTGGTGCCATGGATGCAAGTGAGAAACTGATTGAGTCCCCTGATGAAGAAGATGAGGAAGAATCGTCATTGTCTCTGTCGTCATCATCATTAGAGGAATGAGTAGAGGTGGAGCTTTTTGGGTTGTGCGTTGAAAGCGATCCAGGTACGAGTCTCAGGAGTTGAGGATATTTTGGCATTAGTTCAAGATATTTTAATGGAAGAATGCTTCTTGAGCAAGTAATTTCGATGTGAATCAGGTGAGCACGTACGACTGGTCATGTCCGATGCTTACGACTTTTCAAGCAAGATAAGAATATATAATATATGTATATTATATATAAACCTAGAACTTCATCTTTGAAAGTGTAATATCATATTATGTGTATGTAGCTAAAACTTAATTTGTGCGGTTTTGAATAATGAATGCGTCAAGATCAAATTCCCTAGGGATTTGGAATCCGAGGATATTCATCATAGAAAAATATTTTAGGGCTTCATCTTAGAAATACATTGAAATGAGCCTTATGTCAATGGAAAAATATAAATCTCAGGCATAGAGCTCGGAACAATTAGCGGTTCAATAAAGGAAAGGAAGAAAAAGGAAATATAAAACGGTGAACACTACAAGGATTTATTGGTTTTTAGGTGTTTTACAAGAATAGAGAGAGTTTGGGTCAATAGAGAGAGTTTGAATGGTGGGTTTAATGAAGTCAGAAGAGTTCTCAATTATTTGGTAAAATGTGTGAATGGTGAAGATTTTGAATTTTATAAAGGCTAGATTGTACATATGAGTCATTAGTGTAACTTAATGGGTAGTGGGCTGAGTGGAGTATGGGAGAATTCCATCAATGTCCTATATACTAATTTCTTAAATATGGTTTTCTTTATATAATTAGCAGGATGATCTAGATATTGAATAAAATGGTGAAAATAGAGAAAGGAAACAACAATCTAAAAAATTCAAGGAGCAATAAGGCTTTGAACTTCCAATTTAGAAATCGACAAGTTATTTTGAGTTCTATTATTATATTAATTTTTTTTTTTAAAGTTAAGTCTAGCCCTCCAAGACACTCTTAAGACCTTGCATACATTTGGTCATTTTTCCTAACTTCAAATGCATTCTTCTAAGGCCTTAAAAATTTCAACACTAGTGCATATACAATAGAATCCATTTAGTGCATATACAATTTTAAAATCAGGGCATTCTATAAGTACATTTATTATGTACAATTATTTTCATTCAATTCATATCTTATATCTCAATCTCATGTTCTTTTATAAAATTCTTATATGTTTTATTTATCAACAAATAATTATATTAAATTTTCTCCATTACCAATAGATTCAACATTCTTCCAAAACTAAAAACAACATCAGAAAATGGAAAGCGAACAGGCGGGAGTGGGAGCGGGAGATTTTTTGAATTTGAAGGCGGGTGGGATCCCAGGATATCCCAGGGTTGCAGGCTATGGGATCCTTTGGTGATGGCATTCTTGCATAATAGGACCCTGTAGACCCAGAGAGAAAAGATGGGGTCCCACGGGAAATGCAAAAAGACCTAGGAAAGGAAGCAGGGGTGGGGGACAAGAATCTGGCTTTTCCTCCCACATCTCCCACAGCCCCGAAGACCCAGGCAGGTTATCAGAACGGAATAGCCCTCAACTGTCAGTGGTCAACTCTCTTCGGAGTCAAACCTACAGGAAAGTCCTCTTTCCCCTCCATTAAGGATTTATTTGATAAGGAAAAGGGAAAATACACCATAGAGATTCCTGATGAACTGGTTGATCACAATATAGCTTCAATGGACCATACTCTTGTTGGAAAATTTGTGGGGTCTAGACCCAACATAGATATTGTTAGGATTTTTCCTAAAAGGAAATGGGATTTAAAGGGTCAAGTCCAAGTCACAGCCATGGCTAAGGGATTTATGTCCTTTGAGTTTTCATGTAAGGAGGACTTAGACAAAATCCTTTGTGTGGGAACCTGGGCTATGTGAAATGCAACCCTGGCATTGCAAAAATGGACATCAATGCTAGACCTCAATGACTCTTTCTTTGTCCAAGCCCTGGTGTGGGTTAGACTCCCACAACTTCCTCTAGAATTCTGGTATGAAGATGTTTTCGATGGAATAGCCAATTCCTTCAGTACCGTGCTCTTGATAGATCTAGTGACAGTTGCTAGAAGTCACCTAACCTATGCCAAGATTTGCATAGGGGTGGAAGAGGGTCAAGACATGTTGGAAATTATAGAGCTTCGATCCAAATTGGGCAAACATGTGCAGAAACTAGATTACGAAAGTGTCCCATTTGCTTACTTCCTCTGCAAGAAAGCTAGACACATAGCTAAAGCATGTCCAACGTTCTAGAACTCAAAGAAAGAAAGGAAAGAAAAAATCACTAAAAGAAAGAAAAATTCAGGCAATAATACCAGATGCGATAAGGAAGGCCCATCTAGGGAGAAAACTAAACCACATGCGGGTATAGGGGCCAACACCCATAGAGTGTGGAAAAAAAGGATCAACCAGAGATCTTTCTTGATATCCTTGAAACCAGGGACGATAAGGATAAATTAGCAGAAGGGGAATCGACAAGACAACAAGATAACATCAAAGAGATAAAAAGTCAAGGCAAAATGAATCTTAGAGAGGAGTTTCCCCCTTCAGAAGGTATAGGCCTGGAAGTCAATATTCAACAAGATACCATGGAAGAAACCAAGGAAGATGGTTTGGCAGAAGGAGGTGACTCGTGCCCTGGATCTATCTTTGTTTCCATTGTTCCAAATTCCCTAGAATCCCTGCTAGAAGAATGCTTTTCTAGTTCGCTAAGGGACAATTCTAAAGGCACCCCATCTCAAAAATGTTATCCATGTCCTGAGACGTAGGACTCAAATAAATTCCTACAAATGGAAGAACTGGTGGTCACTGTTTCCCCAAGGTAGCTCACCAAGATGGAAGATCTCTTTGTGAAATACAAAGATGTAAAGGAGGGCTGGTCTAAGGTCCAAAATAAGAAGAGATCCAATAGAAGAGACCCCTCTCTAGTTTCCCCTACAACAACCAGGAGTAGAAACAAAGCTGATGTTGGGGCTAAACTAAAAACTCCAGGAAGAAAGACAGAAAGTTAGATAAGGCAAGAAGAAGCCAGTAAGAACATTGCGGATGGAACTCAGAAAACCATCTAGGTAGCTTGTACTCCCAATAAGAAATGAAAATCACTTCAAGGAACCCCTGTGGGCTCATCATCTCACACAAGAAGGATGTTAAAAGGAACATGATCTGGAATCACAAAACACATATTATTTTAAACCAGGAAACTATGATGCAAAAGGAAAAGTTAGAGGGAATCAATTTGTGGTTGACTACTTATCTTAATGCTGAAGTCATCTTCGAAGAAGGAAAGGGCATGGATGCAACTCAAGAGAAAAGACAGAACAACAAAGGAAGTTTTTTTCAGCCTGGTTGGTCCAAAGCCAATTTCAATGCAAAGGCCTTTGGGCACCCATGCCAAGTGGGCAATGATGGAATCAGATTTGGTTTCATTGCAGTCATCCTTCCCTTAGGATCTCAAACTATTGTGGAAGCTTGTGTGACCCTCCAATTCACCAATCCTACCCTTGATATAGGGGTCAAACATCTCTGATTGAAAGCTAACTCTTTGAACATCACCAAAAGCACCAAGACATTTGATGTTTCGTGGGCCATTCAAAATAATCTTAAAGCAGTTGATATTAATCATGTGTCCGGGGATGCCACTTGGATCGCCGACTGGACCGCGAACCAAGTAGTCAGCAAGGAAGCTAACATGAGTTGGCACCATGCTGAAGATTTCTTAGGTGATGTGAAGAATTCTCTCGATGGGGACAGACTCCAAAGTACTGAAGAAATAATAAAAGATAATCATGAAAGAAAATGGGTTTTTTGGAGCAGTTATTATATTAATGATAAGTACTGGAGGGACAGTAAGGTTAATTACTATGCATCCCCTCCGCATGCTTTCTGGGTTTCCTTTCCCAAGAACTATAATTACCTTGAAAGGAAAAAATTTAGAAAGCTAAGAACTAAGGCTGTAAGAAAGATGGAAAGCATTAAGGATCCGCCTTACTAGAGAGATACCAGCTCCCAGACTATAGCCATGGTTGGGGAAAGATACAGAAGGGAGTCAAAAAATGATAGTAAAAAGTGGAATAATAGCACTAAAGTTTGGAGTGCCCTTCAAAAAGGGGAAATTACCACCTTCATAGAAAGACTGCATGGTAGTAGGAAGGAGATCACCAAAATTTTTGTTAAAAGCTGGAATGAAGGAATGGTGGAGATAGAGGGTAAGTCCTTTACTGTCATGAAGGAGGTGATTTTCATGGTCATAGGCATCCCCATAGTCGGGAAATTTTTTTACAGGGATCATAAATTTTTTGACAATTTTGTCAATGATTTTGTGAGAGACAACAAGGAGAAGAAGGCTATTGTTAAGATGAGTACCTACTACCAGCCTAAGGGAATGAAAATGTTGTGGTAGTTTGTTCTCAAGGCCCTCATATCATATGTCACTCTGGATACCAGGTTTGATAGAATTTGTACCTACCACTTTGTCTTGTTGAATCACTTTAGGCACGAAAAAAAAATTTCCATCCTGTTTTATCTCTATTCCTCCATAAATGAGAATATTAATGGCTTTAGAGAGAAGAACATTGCTAACCTTGCCTTGCATGAAGGCTTGTTACTATTGATTTATGATTTCTTCAAAGCCAAAATTTTGGGTGAGGAAATTGCAGACAATAAAGCTAACAGTGAATATTCTGGGTCGGACTACATCCCGTTGGGTAATAGTGAGGGTACTCATTCTAAGGATAGTGAGGAAGAAGAGCAGAAAAATTTGGAAAAGGGGTCCTCATCCAAGAAGAGACCCTTGAGCTTGTTCAAAATAAAAAAATCTCTAAAAAAGTAGGATATAAAGGAGATAAACTCAGATGAGGAGTATAACAACAATGAGGAAGACATGTATACAGAAGATGAGGAGGGAAACCCAAACAAGGAAGCCAAAAAAATGCTGGAACATGTCAAAGGGGAAAATCTCAACACTACGAGATATTGCTCGGGTCGTCTCTCTGTTGATCTCACAATCAGCAATGATAACTCCCCACCTCTTCAACCTTTGTCAGGAACCAACAAAGAGGCTCAAGACCCCATTTCTGAGGACCCCAAAGAAGATCATGGAAATCCCTCTACCTAGTCCCCCATTATGCTTGAGACCTCAGAAGATAAGTCCATAGGGGAATATCAGAGTGAAGATTTTGGAAAAGGGAAAAAGGTCTAGAGGAGCTTCAATATCAATATAGTGCGCATGTGGATCATAAGGGAGGCCATCTACCCCAAAATTATGGAGGATACCGAAGGCAAAGTCCATAAGGAGGAGCTGATTGATCCCACTCTGGTGGTTCTCAGTGATAAGGCCAAGGAAATGGAGATGAATTTCCTCAACAATACTAAGAATAGTATGCTAAATCAGTACAGGTCCTTCAAATGGATCTTCCATGAAATTGAAGACCTCAAAGAAAAAATTTAGAGTACTGATGACAAGGATCACAATACCACCGAGTGAAAGCTAAGCCTGGAGGCTAGGGTTGACCACCTGGAATCTAAAATGATCACTCTAGAGGACACCCTAAAGGGTATTGCCAAGAAAAACTATAACATTCTTAAGGCATCCAATGACCACATTAAGCTGCTAATAAACAAAATGGAAGAAAAGATGGACATCAAGGTTGATTAGAGGACTATGGAGGAAGAGAAGAAGAAGACCAGCAAGCATCCAGGCAAAAGAACCAGAGCCATTTGGAACAAAGAAAAATAGGAAGGATGATGGCTCCCACGGACCCCAAGACATTCAAAAAGTTAAAGAGGCAACAAAGATGATGGAAGTTCTCGAAATCAATGTTGTCATCATGCTTAGGAGCTTGGCTTAACCTGACTTCTGGCGCCTACCTCTTTTTGCTCTATTTTTTCTTTCATTTTTTGTGGTTGTTTCTTGGTTGGCCTCTCTGTGGCCTGCCCCTTCATCTTTTAATTCTTTAGCTTTGTACTATTCTTGTTTCAACTTCTTTTATACCATGTTGTGGGTTTGAGGCACCCTGTAAAACCTATTTTACTTAATAAAAAACAAATAATTACATTAAAAAATAATATAAAATAATTAGCATTATGAAAAATAGAACAACAAAAAGTAAAAATTTAAATCAATAACAAAACATAATTAAATACAAAAAATTATACATAATAAATATTCACTCATATTTTATTCATTGTTAACAAAAAATTAAACACACATATTAAAACCTAACAAAAATTTAAATAAAATTAAACACATTTAAAACAAATAAATAGATAAAAAATTACACTTTACATATATTCGGCGTACAAATTTCATACCAAGTTGCAATTGCTAGTTTATTATTTATATTGAAAATCACAATTGTCGTTTAAGCCTTAAATACATTGCAACAAATGTTCACAGGTTATCTCAATTATTTCTCTTTGTTGAAACTCATGCATTAGGAAGGATATAAGTTACGTTGGTTTTTATAGAATAATAATGGCTAGCATCGCAGAAGGAGAAGAGATATTTGATGAAGAGAAAAGCTCGTGGGAAATGCAAATTATTGCTCCAGATGGCACTGAACTATCTTTTGCATGTAACAGGGCTAAAATTTTTACTGCAGTACACACAAATTTTTAGTAGATTTATTGTGAAATATATGATTTTGCAGGCTTACTTGTTTTACCTTTTAAATTGGCATTCTATTTTGGAGAAGTGAAATTGAATGAAGATTTTGTGGGTGTTTTTTCAGTGGGCTTTAGGAGGAGTTTGAATGCAAAAACATATTAGTGTCTTGTAGATGATGCTAAAGCCAATAATGGCCGATCAATGGTTTTAGTGCACACCCATCAACGTTCTAGACAACTTTATATGGTTTATTCTATCTAGGATTTTACAATACAAGTTACTATGGAGAAGGAAGAAGAAATCTCACATGATTTTGTTCAAGATCATAATTTGATGCATACAATTACAGAGGAGTCTGACGATGATTCTGAGAATGAGGTGGAGGAATATTTTGGGGACTCTGAAAGTTCCGAAATTGGTGATGAAGAAGCTGCAGTGCTTCCAGTGAACACTTCAGAACTTTTCTTGCATGTTGAATATTTTGGAAGTATTGTTTATACTTCCATGAATTCAAATGAAGAAGAAGAAGCTCCTAAAATTGGTGATGAAGAAGCTGCAGAGATTTTGGGATCGCTCTTTTTCTCTGAGATTTTTCAAAATTAAGAAAAATTGTCCCCTACATTAGGAATTGTACAATAGGGAAAGATAGTCATGTTGAAAAAATAAATGAAATTCTATTGTATTTCTTTTTCTATATTTGATTATTGAGTAATCATCTATGCAATATTTTGGAAAATCCACAAAAAAAAGGCATATGATACCTAAAATTCTTTCCAATTTACTCTTAATTAGGGCAACAATTTCTTAGTGATCTCCACACTCATATACTAGTGTATGTCATAATTCAATAAAATGCTTATTGCACTCAGTAATATCATGTGACTACAATCTTTAATAAAATCTAAATTTTGAAATATAAGAAACGTGAGGTTCATACTCATTTTTGTTATCTCTATCCTATTTGAGATTTTTTCTTAGCATGTGTAACATGTAGTCCAATCATTTCTAGATTTGCAAGTTATACTCTTGTATGTAAGGCCTCGTTTGTTTGTAGGATTAGAATTTGATTCAAAACCTGTTTATCTCAAAATAAGGTTTTGAAATTCTAGTTTTGTGTATTCGGAAGATAGTTTGAACCGTTTGGTTGACTCGGAAGATGACTAAGACAAGCCATCTTATGTGTTTGGTTTCCATTTTCAAAATTGGAATTAGAACTGAGAAATTCCCATTTCTATGTTTGGTTCTGCAATTTCAAATTGGAATTGGAATTACATTATCCATTTCTGTGTTTGGTTCTACATTTTGAATTGGAATTAGAATTTGACAAGAAAAAATTTAAGTTTTTTTAACTATTATATAATGTTTTCATTTAATATTTTATTTATTTTGTCTATTTTTTAATTTATATTTCTTTTATTATTTATATTTTTATATAGTAAATCATAAACAAAATTTAATTTATTTTTAGAATATTGTGAATAGTAAACTTAACTTTTTTTAATAATTTTATACATTATCATAAACAATATTATAAAAAGAAAATAATGATTGTATTGTTCGATATCACATCAAAATATAAATAAGTCTTATAGTCCACATATATATCTATTTCTGCATAATGACCCAACAAAGTAGTGCGATTGTTGCACAAAGAAAACAACGTAAAAAGATGACATCGACTTTATAGGTAGCCTCCACTTTTGCAATAGCTGTCTCGAGCGACTTGAAAGACTTGCACTCATCATCCACAACAGGTATATGTGTAGAAGGTGCAGATGATGTAGATAGTGATGGGGTGTCTTCAACCCACTGAAAGTAGTCACATCCACCGCCATCCTACAATATTTAAATAATGACTAATATTTATTCTTTGTAAATATTTAAATATTCTACAATTAACAACCTTTTTCTTATTTATGCAAGTCCAGAATTTACGCTCTGGATTAGTGTCTGTGTGTGACGTCCTCAACACGTAGTGCACTCCATCACCATAGTCACAAATAGGGACATTTATCATAGCCATCACCACGGTATCAAACAATTTTTTGTTCATTCATACTATTCAAGCAAGAAAAATTAGTATGGGAGACAAATAACAACATGACTATTTTCTATCAGTACAAAATGAAAAAGTTTCACTTATGTTGATATTACAACTTTATAAAAAAAATACAATGAAATAACTATAGCATTAGATAGAAGATGGGGAAGAAAAATATCCATGAACTGAATGGTGGTGTGAAAACACATCGTTAAATTACGCCCTTATGCCCCACATTTGACAAGCAACCATCTCATATCCCGCTCATTCTACCCATTACTGTTCGTATTGTTAGATGGTCAATCCTGCATCTACAAACTAAGTATGATAGAAAAACAAAAACTTGTTTATTTTTAAATGGAATACACCAAGGAGTGCCATCAGAAATATTGACTATTTACAAACATGAATAGTAAACAATCATCAAATAGCTCATTTTTTTATCACCATATGTGGAGTCTCGCATGTTTGTGTACATTGGATTTTTTTATCGGATGGTTCATTGCATTTGATCGTGTACATTTTTTTTCCATCAACATTTCGGATCACACTCTGTGATCCATCATCAGGATGAAAGAGAGAAAAATGATTGCAATAGAGCAAAATGATGGACTTTTCTTTCAATCATTTTGCTCTCTTTCATCCTGATGAAGGATCACAGAGTTTGATTTGAAACATTGATGCCAAAAATATCTACGCAATCAAATCCAGAAGCTATTTCAAACATTTTTAATATCAGCATATGTGTACTCTCACAATATCATCATATGTGTAGTCTCAGAACTATCCATTTCTATTTCTGTACCTATCATGTGGTTTTAAAAAATGAATGAAATATGAAAAGAAATTCAAGATGATATAGAACATTGAACAAAGTAGAATTATTCCACTTAATTTTGTAACGCAACAGTAATAACAAGATGGTTAGGGTATATACATACAGAATCATGAACAATATAGTCATCTACCAAAACACATTTGTTAAACCATGTCTAAAGAACTAGAAATGGATAGTTCTGAGAGTACACCTTAACAATGCATTAAATTAAGCATTCATCATATGGTACTCCTTCGTGTATTCCACTTAAATATGTTAAAAGAAACAAGACTAAAAAATGAAAGAATATGTCTATAAACATTCATATTCATACTGAATCACAAGAGCTGAAAGAGAGAATAAGTAATTTCCAAATTTCTCGAATAAATAATTAATGCATTTAACATAATTTAATTTAATGTAACATCATACTACATTACAAGCAGATTGTAATGCAGTATGATGTTCATCAAGATTGACCTCAGATTGATCATTATTCCACACATGGCTACTATTGTAATTTTTAATCTTGATGAACATCATACTGCATTACAAGCAGATTGTAATGCAGTATGATGTTCATCAAGATTGACCTCAGATTGATCACTATTCCATACATGGTTACTGCTATTCCAGTAGTATCCATGTGTGAAATAACTATTATAAATTGCAACAATAGAGATGTATGGAATAACTATCATGATGTTCATCAAGATTGAGCTCAAATTGATCATTATTCCATACATGGATACTGTTATTCCATACATGATTATTCTAGCTTAAGATCTATTACAACAAAAAAATAGATACTAGGAAACATTATTGTAAATTTGTAACATAACAATTACTTCAAGAAATTGTAGATTTCATATAAAGCCAGGTTTTGCTAGATGATTGTCATCTTGTCAGAGATAAAAAAAATAAAATGTAAAAATTAAAAAGACCCTACAATGGTAATTTTAAAAATTCAATAGAGATTTTCCAACCAAAGGATCAGAAGAAACGTGGCCATTATTTCTTGGCCCCCAACTAATCTAGTTTAATACCCATTATATGTTTTGCAAAAATTGAACAAAGAATACATATTGATTTTATAACTTTCTAACTTCAACTACTAGGTAGCTAGACCATAAGTTGACTAACAACTATAAAAGCCCTGTTGGTAGCCTATTTGATTGTGTAAATAGCCAATCTTATTTATGGCTGAGTTACCTGACAATATAGTTTCCTCTATAGATGTTAGGGTTGTAGGGATTTCAATTTATTTTAGGGTGTCATTATAAATGGTGCCAAGAAATGGACTGTGATAAATCCAGAGAGCGTGCAAAATTAGTTTACAAGGTTGCAAACATTCATCAAAGTATGTAGATTTCATATGAACAATTTGATCGAATTCCTAGAGGAAATGTGGTCTCATGGTCAAGCTTGCAAACCTGGGTTAAAATTTGTTGTACTTATTAAGAAGAATAAAAAAATACAATCAAATTGTGTCCTTTGATATTATAAAGAGGTGACATTTGATGAGATGAATATGACATCTTATGGAAAACAAAATGGTGAATGAGAGCTTGTTTACTGGTAGTTTATTCATACAGTTGATGTACTTGCTAGTTTATTCAGTTGTCTATGGCACAAGATAAGGATACATTGAAATGCAATTTATACAAGATTTCTGCACTTTTATGTGTCATTTACATCATTGGTATAACCACATACAACTGTCATAGCATTCTACAACTTATATAAGATTTATATACCAGCTAGATGATTTGGAGCTTACCCTTATTCCTTAATGCTTATTTATCTTATATGCCAAGACATTTTTGAAGTTATTATCACTTATTTCTTAGATTGGTTTTCAAATTGTATATTTAAGTTGTTTACCTAGTCACAGTAACAATATTTGAGCCCATATTCATCACCATAGCTAGGTACCATGTAAAATTTCAAATATTTTTAGGACGTTTAGTCCTTTGCAAAAAGTTTGTTCATAATACCTCAATTTATTCTTTGCCTAAGATGTTTGATCTATTTTCATGGAGCTTTCCAGATGCATGGACTTTCCAAGTCCTGATGTAAGGCAGTTAAATAAGGCCCGCAGATTTTCCAGCAGGTCTCATCAAGTTTTTGATGGAGTCACTGAGTATGCTAGACTTACTGGGACTAGAAAGTTCCACTAGTTAGACTTATTTGGCCAATAGGCCCTCAAAAAACAAAGATAAAATGAGACCTTCTATACCCTAAAAAGAAAAATCAAGGATAATAAAAGGAAAGAAACATCACTTGTAATGAACAAAAAAAGGAAAAAAGATAATAGCGAGCAAAAAGATAACTTTGCAAAACATGGCCAACAGTTTTAAGCAACAAATGGCAATTAAAGTATCTATTGGAAGATTTAGAGAGAAAGTTGTAGAGGGTTTTTGTACAGTTGGAAGCAGAGCCTCAAAATGATAATGGGTATTGCCAAGGGACTTGAGATCTTACACTTCAATAAAATCATTCATCCTAGTATGTAATTCATACCAATATGTAATTCTTACCAAAATGGATTACCAGTGTGTATTTCTAATTACATAGTGCAATGGCTGCCGGGATTAGATTACCATGGGTCTATCTTCTAATCAAGGAAATTACATAGTGCATTACAAACATCAACTAGTGTTCTTACTTTATTGAACATCATACTGCATTACAAGTAGACATTTAAATCACTATGAAAAAGAACTTCAAACATTCATAGAGAAGGCATCTATGGAGACCCTGATGCAATAAATACCATGCATATCTCCCAAATTTGGAAATAATTTATCATATGACAATAGAGAATGATAGACAACAACCAATAATCACAAACTAATCTAACCATATCTGTAAAATTTATCATTTCATACTTACTATTAATTTAATAATTAAAGTTAAATAAACAAAGATATCCCTAGAGAGTAACAAAAATTAAGTATCAGCGTAAAAATCATCAACCAAAACATAGTTGTATCAGTGTATGTGAATGAACTATGATAGAAAATAACTACAATCCACCATATGTGGCTGCAATCCAGTCCACTCTCTCATCATCACTCATCAACAAGAACCCTTTGGCGATTGGCTCTTTCACGTTGAACCACAAAGGTGTTGTATACCTTTAGGAAAACACCTTGACTCAATTCAGGGATGGATTTGAGAGTGGTATATGTGCCCATAAAAGCATTATCATCATCAAATTTATCAATTTTGTGAAGGTGAACATTGTTGAGGCCATCTTTCATTTTCCTCATTATTTCACAGATGACATCCAAAGAAGCTGCCATACTTGTCTTCCTCCTCTTTCCCCTCCTTGATGATGATGATGTGAGATTTCCTTTACCACTTGCAATTGCAGTGGGCTGATTGGAAGGATAAGGGTCTTCATCAAAATCAACAAAACTGTCAAGATTTATACTGAAACCAATATCCTCTTCCTCATGCACATTGAATGCTTCTTCCATAGGGTTCCCTTCTTCAGTCTCATAGGCCATCATAGCTACATTACCTTCAGCAATGTCATTACCCACAATTGTAGCCAATTCATTGAAGTATTGGAAGGGTTGCCTCTTATACACTTTGGCATTTTTGAATTCTCTTCTCTACATGTTGGTGTAAATAAATGGATTAGGTTCTTTGTCTTTCATTATTAACTTTATAATAAGGCAATATTATTTCAATCAAAATAGTAGAGAGACCACCCTACCTTCCAAAGCTCATTCCACACACTATCCTCAGCATCCATGCATTGACTTTTCTCATTCCAAGTGAAACCACTTGTATTTCTTAGCTCTTCCATCACTCTATATGCAAGCTTCTATGTTTTCAGCTTGTTTTTGAAATTTTCCTTTGTTAGATTCGGGTGCATATCCATGTTGAACCTCCTCTCAATGGTAGTCCACACTTCTTTTTTGAAGCCCCCATCACCTTTTCTTCCAAGCTGTACTTTCTCAAGGAGCAAGTCTACAAACTTCCATTCCATCTATTTGGTCCACATTATCTTCTTTGAGGAAGAAGATATTTGAGACATGTTACTAGGTTCTTCCATGCTCATCATTAGTTTTGTGTATGACATGGTGTAGATCAGTTGATCACAATGTACACATTGTTGTTAATGGTAAAACCAACATGTTCAATACTTGCAGATACAAACATAAGAAAAAGGAAACCATCATGTATATCAAAGTATCTTCATACATCAGTTTAGTTAAATAAAACACATTGACCCATAAAAGTCCAATACTTCTAGATACAAATAGAAGAAAAAGGAAACCATCATGTATATCAAAGTATCTTCATACATCAGTTTAGTCAAATAAAACACATTGACCCATAGAAGTCCAATACTTGTAGATACAAATAGAAGAAAAAGGAAACCATCATGTATATCAAAGTATCTTCATACATAAATTTAGTCAAACAAAACACATTGACCCATAAAATTCCAATACCTATAGATAAAAATAGAAGAAAAATGAAACCATCATGTAGATCAAAGTATCTTCATCTATTGACCCATAAAAGAACAACTATTCTCAGGATCTATAGTCTTCCCACATTCTACTTGCTATATCATCTCGAAACTGTGCCCACTAGTCTCTATCATGTTGAGACAACCCATATGTCTCAAGCACTAGTACATCTATCCCAGTATGATCATCTTCCTCTTCGGTACCAATTTATGATGGAATGTTGTTCTCTATCATAATGAAGTTGTGTAGGATGCAATGTCCTAATACAATATGGGCTTGTGTCATGATAGAATAAGATGTGGCATGCCTCAGGATTGGAAAATGCTACTTGAGAATACCAAATGTATGCTCTATTGCATTTCTAAGAGAGGAGTGTCGGTGGTTGAACAACTCTTGTCGAGAGTTTATTGGATTCTCTCTTGAAAAATCCTTCAGGTAGTAGCATGTACACTGATAAGGAGTAAGAAATCAAAATGCATTGGGATATCCAACATCCACTAGAAATTATTTTCCTACATAAATAAAGTAGATTGATAAAACTTGAAACATTGATTGTACCCTTGATTATATTAAACTATGATTTGACTTACTGGGGGGAACAATAGAGGATCTACTCTTGACAAAGCTGATCCTAGAACATGACTATCCACAACAGACCCTTCCCAACCAGCAAGGCAGTACTGAAACTTATAATCGAAGGAACACACACCCATAACATTTTGCGACAAGTTTCCTTTTCTATCATGATATTTACCCTGCATGTCAACATCGATGGTGACTGGTATATGGGTTCCATCAATAGCTCCAACACAATCCTATACAATATGATACAAACATCAATTGTATAGTCAACCAATAATATATAATAAGGATAAAAATACATACAATAAATTTGTAAAAACAAAAGAATTACCTTGAAGAATGGATCAAAATGGTGCTTCCCACTAATTTCAGGAGTATTTGGACTAGGTGGTATAAAGAGATCCTCATGGACTACCAAGATAGCCCTCAACACCCTATGGAAGTATCAGCTGACTATCTCTCCTAAGTGCCCAAAGTTGTGGGAAATCTTGCGGTTCCTTATATTATGGCCAAGGGTGTGGAGGAACATCACAAGTTGTTCTTCTAACGTCAAGTGTATCATATCTTCCAAGCTTCCTTTCAGCCTTAGGATAGTAGCTAGATGAAAGAAGGTTCCCCTACTCATGTGAATCTGATCATGACAATCCACATCATTGGAATGAGTAACCATTCTATAAAAATAATTTCCTTTTCTTATTCGTTTACCCATTTGTGCACTCCCTTCTCGGGCTACCAGTACTTTGGATATGACAAGAAAAGAAAAAAAAGTTGTGAGAAGATGAGAATATGTGGTCTCCATAGAACATCAATATCCTCAATAGGATCCATCAATGGCTTGAAATGTGGACAAACACAACAATTTGAGCAAGGAGATATCTAGTATGAACCACAAAGATAAAGCATATAGTAGTACATAATCACAAAGATATGCATCCATCCATCACATAAAGCACAAAAATGTATGTATACACATGTTCCCTACCAATCTCCATCATATATATGTATTATATATGTCCTCATTTGTCCATGATACATACCTTAAACCAATGGTATCATTTATTTTTTAGTTTCAGCTCTGCCTTCTAGTAGATAAAATTCTTGAATGCTACTGAATCCATTTTCTCACTATCTTTGCGTAACTATATATATTGAATTATGAACCTACTATTCCTTATAAGTATATCTTCTCCATAATTTAAAATTTTCTATTTGTTCTTTAAGAATGATTTATTACTCCCCTTTATGAATAAAAAAATAACATAGTGTTACATACAATTGCATCTATTTTATTTACTAGAATCTAAATATATAAGTATCCAAATTCTGTGACAGAAAACTATAGAAGATAAGATAGTAAAATTGCAGTAGGAGAGGGAAAATATCAAAGCTGAGACTGATTGGTTGAAGCCATAGCTTGAAAAGGTAGAAATCCACAATACCTTTACTAGTACATTTGAGACCTTTTTTCAACGGCCAAATGTTTGAATTTATATAGTATACTGTCGATTAAATGACACCACCCGACGTCGTAGTTTTGTAGAAAAAAAATCTGATAGTTTTTTAGGCATCGTAATTATGACAACCATGACCATCGCAAAAAGAGGGTGCCAATAAAGTGAACCTATCGTCAGACCTATTTGTGGCCGTTGAAATTGGGATGCCTATCCATCGCAAAAAATACAAATGACGATGACCCGTGAGAATATTCTGATGGGTAGCCATCATTTGTAACTTGTTCGCCAATGGAAATGCTATTAATGAAATGGATATCTGTCGAATGTTTATGATGGATATCCGTTGTTTATGGTTTGTAATGATGACTATGTTGTACATGTGACAGACATGGATTGGACATTTATGACGGATATCCATTGTTTATGGTTTTTTCTGACAGCGATGTTGTTAATGCGACATTTGGATGTCAGATGTTTGCAATGGATAACTGTTGTTGTTATGGGGCCATCATAGTTACGACAATAATCAATTTTATAATATATATATATATATATATATACATATATATATACATACATATATATATATATACATATATATATATATATATATACATATATATATATATCTATATACATCTCTAGATATGTATGTGTATGTATATATATATATATATATATATATATATATTTGTTGATTCAAAATGATGTTCTTACAAATCTAGTTCATGCTCATGATTTGGTTATGGATCATTCAGAGATAACTTTGCAGTAGATTCACTAGTGGCTCGTGGATTATTGAGTCGAGTCTAGAGACTTGGATTTTGAATGGATCCTACTGAATCAAGACTTGTGACAGCGATGGCTCCAACACAGGAAGCTAGTGTGGCGATCAGAGATGCATTCTTCCTTATGTGTTCATGGGATATATGCAGACCTGATTGCATTCAGATCTGATTCGAGAAACTTCTTGACTTCTTTGGTCTGAATTTGATGTTCTTTGTTCCTATGGAGTGTAGCAGTGACTTGACTTGGAGTTTGAGTAGACTGTGCATTGATCAACTTGAAGACAAAATCAAGCTACTCTTTGCATTGTTGTTGAGATCAAGTTGTGACAAATCACTGGGATCATCTACCATTTTTTCCACAGTTTCGAATGAGTTAGGTGTGATGTCAAGAGAGCGACGTGCATAACTTGCACATTGGACATAGGTAGATCACTATGGTGTCTATGGTGACTTGGGAGAAGTCTTCTTCTTGGTGAACTGAGTTGAGAGACTTAGATTACAGAAAGTGGATCATTTGATGCAACTTATGAGACATTGAATGCCTCTTCACAGCGGGTTCGCGGTGCAGTCTATGGTGTTTCTTTGTGACTAGGTTCTTGACAGAGATCTGTTGATTTGGTAACCATTGAGATGGATCAATATATATTTTTCATACATGGATTGAGATCTTAAATTATTGAGCTTCTCTTTGTTTCAAGAATAGTTTAACATTCTCTACTTAACAGGGCCAACCATGTGAAGGTGGAAGCTCATCCAACCCCTCCTAGGATCCTCTTATGACCCTTTACGACATTTTAAGATCTCTAAGATGTATTCTTAGGGATCATAAAGGGTCGTAAAGGTTCATAAGGGGTCCTGGGACACAACAACTAAGAAACATAAATGTAGGCATCATGGTCACAATTTTTTGGAAACACAACATAATTGAGTGGTATACCCAGATGATGCAACACAACTACTTCTCCAGTTACATGTCTACACCACGTTAACAAAACCCAAAGATAAAGAATAAATTTAGAGAGCACAGGAGGAGAGCGATAATGACCAAAATAATATAGGGACCTGTATTGCTTTGGTCATTCTCACTCTCCTCCACTCTCTAAATTTATTTTTTATCTATGGATTTTGTTTACCGCAGTGTAAACTTGGAACCAAATGACTGATATATAGTTGTGTTTCATTTTCTGGGTATACCATTCAATTATGTTGTGTCTCCAAATTTTTTTGATTATGATGCCTACATTTATATTTGTCAGCTATTGTGATATCTACATTTATGTTTCTCATTTGTCGTGTTTATGTGCCTATTCTTTATGTGTATCTACTAGAAATTCTAAAAAAAAAATTAGTATCTACAATAGCCCTCTGTTAACCACATTTACACATATGGTCCCAACAAATTAGTACACAAACTACACAAAGAAGGCATCACAAAAATGATGTCTTCTTTCACCATTGAAGCAATCTTGGCAACCCTAGCTGCCTCTCGAGCCTTGCACAAGTTGCAATCATTTCCTACATTAGGTATAGATGTAGATGGGGTAGATGTAAACATGGTTTGATCGACCCATTGAAAGTATTGACATCCAATATTTCCTTGACAATACCAAATGTACACCAGTTCTTCATAAAATGATTAGTTGTCACATTATTTTTAAACATACAATATAATTATGTATCCAAACCTTTTTCCTATTTGGGAAAACCCAAAATTGATGCCCAAGATTACTTGTTGTGTGTAACATCTTCAACATGCATGGGCCAGTACCACATTGACACATAGGCACATTGACCGAAGTCATCAACGCTATTTTAACAAATATTGCATTATCACAAATATTGCATTGTCATTATTTTGTTCATTCATACTAATTATAATTACAATAAAAAGAAACATACTAATGTAGACTTGCACATTATTTGGCTAAGTTGAAGTCTTTGGTTTAAATCACTAGACACTCAAAACAAAATGACAAACCAAAGAAACCTATGCAATTGTAAAGAAAGGTAATTTTCTTAATCATGTCACTAAGTTGTGCATGTCTAAATATTGTTGTCTTTCAAGTGATTTGATTCTTGTCATGCCCACGACAAATGAGAACAATCTTAACTAGTGATATTTAAGCATATAGAGATTAAATAAAATCTTTTAGAATGAAATTTCTCTTAACAAAAGATCAAAGATATATAAGTAGGACATAGAAAATAAGGTGAATAAGAGTAGTACATATAAAACAATCGTTAGAACATGCAAAGCATCTGGCATAGTTTTACATTTCCTTCATGCCATTGATATTTTTCTTCATCCATCTCATCATCAAGATCATCATCATCGATGACATCATCACCACCACTATTATTGTCATCGTCATCACCATTAGCATCATCATCATTATCATCCTCATCATCATCATCATCATCATCATCATCATCATCATCATCATCATCATCATCAGTAGCAGCATCATCCTCATCAGTAGTGGCATCAGTAGCAGCATCATCGTCATCAATAGCAACATCATCGTCATCTTCTTCTTCATATTCTTCTTCGACTAGCTCTCAATCATGATTTGGTTCTACATCATCTTCCACTTCTTCATCTTCCTCAGTATATTCTTCCATCACATTATACTTTATCGGTCTTCCTCTTGGATCATGTCTAATAAAAATTGACCAACTTGGTTTATGTGGAACCTCTGAGTAAAATACCTGCTCATATTGGCTTGGAAGAACATAGGGCTCTTCTCCAACTGGCTCAAACAACCTTGTATTAATCATTGAAAATCGATTGTCATGTTCAATAACAATTCTATTAGGATCATTTTTATTGAGTCGTAGTTTGTACCATTTCACAACAAAGAACTAATTTGAAAGAATTGAAGTCACAGTCAAATATATTAACCAAAATACCCTATTATCGATTTTGAGATTCTCAAGGATGTAAGTCATTTCTAGATGAAATATTAGTCACCTGGAACACTGCACTTATCCCAGAATCACAAGTTCTCTTCGTGTCATCCAAATTTTTGATGTAAAATTTATAACCATTGCAAAACATAGCCTTGTGGTGTTTCACCTGCAATAATGTCAAACATGTATAAATTATTGCATCACGAGTTGAAAAACATACGATTGATTAATTAACAAATTTATAAGTACTTGGTGATCTCTTAAACCATATGCTAAATCTATTTCCTTTTGTGTAACATTGGGATCTCCATTACAATGAGCTTGTATAACCAATGAAGACATGAATTCCTATGTTAATATATGACCATCATGTTGACATCGTTCAATCCATGTCATCATCCAATCTTTGATTGTTTTCAATAAACAAATGTATTACATCTCACTTTTTAGCAGCTATACAAAAGTAAATAGATGACTTACAACAGATTTATTTTGAAGATTAAGAATTAATTTACTATAATAACATCTCATAATTTATTACCTTTCAGTTTCTTAAATCTATTGTTTCCCACCAAGTACTCCCCTTCAAATTTTTTAATTGAGTCGAGATCCAAAATGCAATCTATATGGGTCTTTGCTGTAAGATTGGGAAGATATTGAGTAATGTACACCATCATCTGGTATACCATATATCCCTCAACCATAGAACCCTCAGGATGTGCTCTTTGTCGTACCAAACCCTTCAAAAATTTCAAGTGTCTCTCAACCATCCACATTGACCTAGCATGTATAGATCCACACAATTCAATCTCCTCAACTTGGTGTATGAGGTAGTGTTCTTGTGCATTGAAAAAAGTTGTAGGTAAACACTTTTGCATTTCACATATTAATTGACAAATTATTTTCTTCCAATATTTTATATCTTCTTTACGGATTTCTTTAGATGACAACCACTTACAAGGGATTCAAAACATAAATATATAAATATGAGACTTTACAATATATTACTTTTTTGATATTATTATTTGATATATTGAACAAATATCATTGCTTACCTCATGTATTTTCCAAGATCATATATCACTTGTTTGATATTATTGTCGAAGTTCTCTAGGAGAGCCTTAGAAAATATTGCAACAATTGTCAACTAATCATTTCATACAATGAAAATTGAATGCAATTACACAAATAAATTGTAAATACAAAAGACTATGACTTACCTTGATGAAGGTATGCCAATCATGAGTTTTCATCCCTGACCCAAAATCATTTTTCTTTGATATGAGATTGCTTATATCCATAGCAAATCCTGTAGGAAATTAAATTTTTCATATCATTTCTTTTATGGTACTACTTTGTTGCTATGTTAATAACCAAAGAAGAGCACTTGCATTAATCTGGTCTCCATTTCTATTTGATTCAATGATATTTTTCATTGCATGATTGAAATCATGAATGTCACTACAAATTTTGCCAAGTTTTCTTTGTCACGCCTTCCATCCAATATTTTCTATAGTGTCTTTGTTACATTCTTTCCAATATGCATAGTATCAAAAAAATGCACAATTCATAGATAATCATAGTAGGGAAGCCTACTAAATTCTCTGGGATAATATTTTAGTCCCTTTGGAAGTTGGTCGGTGATGCCTTCACGATCTTCAAGATCATCCACTACATAATTAGCCAACAAAACACAGTCAAAATATATAATTTTCAAACATCGACCATTATGTGGAACTATATTATCTTGAATTCTATTATATTCTAACTGCCATAGGTGAGGTGTCATTCTTCGGGGCTTTGATGTAGTCTCTTCTTTCCCATTGAAAAGATGACTTTCTGCACTTTGATACTTATGATTTTTGGGGAGGAACCACCTATACTCATAAAACATCTATTTTCTTAAACTTTTGGAATGCTAGGATTTCATCTTTGGACCATACATTGGACATGAAAATTTTTCCTTTGTTTGAAGACCTACAAGATAATGATAAAATTGGATTAAATATGTATATTTTTAGAATTTAAATTATCACATACAACTAGAATTCACCATAACATACCACAAAAATGTGTTAACCTTGGAGCATCATGAATTGTCCACACAAGCATTGCATGGAATAGAAATTCTTTTTGTCCAATTGGTCGAGATATGTCATACATAGTGAAACCATTCCATAACACCAACAACTAATCGATAAGAGGTGCAATATATACATTCATATCTTTTACTTGGTACTTACCTAGTTGAATTAACAACAACAACAGATAATTATTGTGGCCATTTCACTCCAAGACTTATAATTACATGTAGATAACTATAAAATAATAAGATACCTGGAACAATCATTTCCAACATAATGTGCTCCCTCTTTATTGACATCCATGGAGGAAGGTTATTGTTTATAACAAAAATAGGCCACACTGAGAAAATAAATCTCATCTCTCCATGCAGATTAACACTATCTGCTACTAGAGAAAGCTTAAGATTTTGAGGTTCCTCTTTAAAGTGTGGCCACTTTTCCTTTATGTCCATAAATGATGAACCATCTGTAGGCATTCAAATAATGTCATCTTGACTCCTGCTGCGTGCATGGTAATCTATAAATTGTGCCAAGCTATTGCACATGAATAATCATTTCAGACATGGAATAATGGGGATGTGACAAAGGACCTTGTGAGGCACCTTTTTTGTCACTTGATCATCTCGATATCTGCTCATATGGCATTCAGGGCATTCTATTGCATTTTTGTGCTCTTTATAATAAATAATATGATCTTCAGGACAAGCATCTATTGTTTGATACTCCATTTCAATATGTTTCATAGTAGCACATAATTCTCGGTACGAGCGAGGGAGAACATTTGATGGTGGTAAAAAAAGTCACTTATCAATTTGCAATAAATAATATAAATTATTACTATAAACAATCTTAATGGTACACGTTTCACCTTTTATAGACTATAATGACATATATGACAAACCTTAGCACATGTGACATTGCTATGTTGGATAAACTATTCATAACCTTCAAATTCACCAACAACAATACAACAAAGAGAAGAGTAGATTGGGAGCCTTCTTAAAGGGTAGTGTCTGCCTTCTCAAGTAGAGGTATATCATGGATGTCATCAATGTCATCCTCATCATAATCATCATCATCAATAGTAGCAGTGGCACTAGCAACACTAGTACCAAATGTGTCAATGATCAATGCATTCATACCATCATCTTCAAATATGTTTTCTGGTGCATGATCGTCATCTTCCATGGGATCATCCTCTATATTCACACTGGGGAGATTGAACTATATAAAAATGATGATAATCAAACCTCCTTCCATGGTTCATATGTATATTAATTGTGAAAACAATATAACAAACAACTTACCACTAGATTATAATCAAACCCCCCTTCCATGTGACCATTCTCCCTACAATGTCTCTTTGCTATTTTGATTTTGATTCTTCTTGTCTTAAAGCTGTTACAACTCTTGCATGGACAATAACATTTGTCATCACCTTTTCTTTGAAAGTTAGACAACAATCTAGCGATTGTCTCCCTATTTTGATCTAATTCCCTTGTATTATCTGACATGATCCTTAATATGTATATCTACAAAACAAATTGGAGATACCTCCTTTCATTAGCTTCATGTCACCTTCTCATAGCTTCTCATTATCTGACAGATTTCGCCAAAAGCTTTGTAGGAAACCAAGTAATTGGCTCAAAGCACATATAAATTCAAAACAATAGGATATCTTAATCTTTATGAGCTCAAATTCAAAATAGTAAGTGCATTATTTTATTACTAATGTCCCTATTTGATCTAATAGCATCAATATAAAAAATAGAGCACTGACCAATCAAATAGGGACATGAGGTGCTCAAATAGTGAGCTCATAAAAAAATATATTTAGTCTTAATAAAATCTTATAACACAACATATATAGTGTGAAGTGTTTGATCTCTCTTTATTTGTTTTGTTGTTGATATTCCCTATGTGGTACTCCCCTTTTATGATCATTTCATGAGGAAATGTCTTGATGGCTTGTGGGCTGCAAGCTAGGGCATCATGCATTATTTATGAGCTCATTGTTTGAGTACCAACCAATCAAATAGGGACATGAGGTGCTCAAACAGTGAGCACATAAACAATGCATAATGCCCTAGTTATAGGTAGTTATCTCTTCTATAATGATGAAGGAGTGAAAGGTAATGATCAATGAGGTTGCTGCTATTAGATCATACATTAATACACTTACTATTTTGAATTTGAGGTTAGACATCATGCAATGTTATTATTGTCATTGCATGCTTGCTTCTGTCATGCTCCATATATTATTTTATACACTATTTATTTGATTGAGACTGTGAGCTATTGTAGTTGACTGTATTCTTTTGGGGTTTGATCTATTATAGTTGTTTCTTTTTTTGTTGAATCATTATTTACAATTACTTTTGATGCAATATTTGTGTGAAGAACAAGAACAAAATGGTGAATGAGTGTATTCAAAAAACATAAATATGACACATTTTGTTGGGCTGATTGGGTTGGCCTGGTACCATTTCCATGGCCTGACAAGATATTAAATAGTGAGCTCATGAACAATGCCAGTATTAAATAGTGAGCTCATGAACAATATATGATGCCCTAGCTTGCAGCCTGTGAGCCATCAAGACATGTCTTCATGAAATAATCATAAACGGGGAGTACCACATAGTGAATATCAACACAAAAACAAATAAAGGGAGATCAAACACTTCAAACAATGCCTTGAAGGTAATAAAAATGATTCCCTAGCTCTCAAAGCTCATAGGTCATCAAGCATTCCAAATGAAAAGATGTAAACAATGCCAGTATTAAATAGTGAGCTCATGAACAATGTATCATGACCTAGCTTGCAGCAGCTCGTAAGCCACCAAGACATTTCCTCATGAAATCATCATAAACGGGGAGTACCACATAGTGTATTATTTTATTACTGATGTCCCTATTTGATCTTATAGCATCAATATAACAAAGCACTGACCAATCAAATAGGTACAGGAGGTGCTCAAACAATGAGCTCATAAAATAATATATTTAGTCTTAATAAAATCTTATAAAGCAACATATATTGTGTGAAATGTTTGATCTCTCTTTATTTGTTTTGTTGTTGATATTCACTATGTAGTACTCCCTGTTTATGATTATTTGATGAGGAAATTTCTTGATGGCTTGTAGGTTGTAAGCTAGGGCATCATGTATTTATTTATGAGCTCACTTTTTGAGCACCAACCAATCAAATAGGGACATGAGGTGCTCAAATAGTGAGCTCATAAACAATATATGATGCCCTAGTTGTAGGTAGTTATCTCTTCTATAATGATGGAGGAGTGAAAGGTAATGATCAATGAGATTTCTGCTATTAGATCATAAATTAATACACTTACTATTTTGAATTTGAGCTCGAGCATCATGCAATGTTATTTCTGTCATTGCATGCTTGCTGTTGTTGTGCACCATATATTGTTTTATACACTGTTTATTTCATTGAGACTATGATCTATTGTAGTTGACTGTATTCTTTTGGGGTATGATCTATTGTAGTTGTTTTCTTTTTTCTTTGAATAATTTGTTACAATTACTTTTGATGCAATGTTTGTGTGAAAAACAAGAACAAAATGGTGAATGAGTGTATTTGACAAAGATAAACATGACACATTTTGTTGGGCTGATTGGGTTGGCCTGGTACCATTTACATGGCCTGGCCAGATATTAAATAGTGAGCTCATTAACAATGCCAATATTAAACAATGAGCTCATAAAAAATGTATGATGCCCTAGCTTGCAACCTGCGAGCCATCAAGACATTTCCTCATGAAATGATCATAAATGGGGAGTACCACATAATGAATATCAACAACAAAATAAATAAAGAGAGATAAAATACTTCACACAATGCCTTGAAGGTAATAGAAATGATGCCCTAGCTCTCAAAGCTCATAGGTCATCAAGTATTCCAAATGAAAAGATGTAAAAAATGCCAGTATTAAATAGTGAGCTCATGAATAATATATCATGCCCTACCTTATAGTAGCCCGTGAGCCACCAAGACATTTCCTCATAAAATGATCATAAATAGGGAGTACCACATAGTGTATTATTTTATTACTGATGTCCCTTTTTGATCTAATAGCATCAATATAACAAACAAAGCACCGACCAATCAAATATGGACATGAGGTACTCAAATAGTGAGCTCATAAGATAATATATTTAGTCTTAATAAAATCTTATCAAGAAACATATATTGTGTGAAGTGTTTGATCTCTCTTTATTTATTTTTTTGTTGATATTCACTAAGTGGTACTCCCCGTTTATGATCATTTCATGAGGAAATGTCTTGATGGCTTGCGGGCTGCAAGCTAGGGCATCATGCATTATTTATAAGCTCACTGTTTGAGCATCGACCAATCAAATAGGGACATGAGGTGCTCAGAAAGTGAGCTCATAAACAATGCATGATGCCCTAGTTGTAGGTAGTTATATCTTTTATAATGATGGAGGAGTGAAAGGTAATGATCAATGAGGTTGCTGCTATTAGATCATACATTAATATACTTACTATTTTGAATTTGAGCTCGGGCATCATGCAATGTTATTGCTATCATTGCATGCTTGGTGCTGTTGTACACCATATATGGTTTTATACACTGTTTATTTCATTGAGACTGTAAGCTATTGTAGTTGACTATATTCTTTTGGGGTCTGATCTATTGTAGTTGATTCTTTTTTCTTTGAATCATTGTTTACAATTACATTTGATGCAATATTTGTGTGAAGACCAAGAACAAAATGGTGAATGAGTGTATTTGACAAAGATAAATGTTACCCAAATTTTCATATGCATTCAAATTTGGTTGAAAAACATACCTAGGCCTCTATTTTTACCATGTTTTCCATCCCTAAAATTTTCACAAATTTATTCCATGTTCTCTGGTCTCTGCAAATTATTTTACTCCCTGGTCTATAGTTGAAAAGTTTAAAAAACTAGCCGTTGGTATTAAAAATCCTGAAAAACCCTTTGGCCACGTTATATTTTCATGTTACCTTTTCCTGATCACTTAAGTTCCCAATTTTCACATGCCTTTATTAATCCTTCAGTCGCCAAGTCTCTGATTCCTAGCGGTTAACCCCTAAGCACTCAGTGATCCCGCGAGTAGTTACCGTTTAGGATGGTGGTCTTAGTTCAAGCGACCAGGTCAAGATTCTCAATTTGACAGTTGTCACATGATCTCATAGGGTCAGAAGATTCCTTGAGATCTTGTGACAATCATCAATTTCTCCTACCTGCAGAGTTTAATGTGTTAGTGGGACCGGTGCCACCTCATTTGATTTGGCACCTCCTGATTCATCGGCGGTGTTCAATTTAGAAGGTTGTCAATGGGGCCATCTTCCTTAGTAGGTTAAGTTCCAATCAGATCGTGTGGTCATCATTATACTGGGGGCTCAAGATGCACATGTTTTATCATGGTAGTATAGCGACAGTCAAAGATGTTACTTTATCACCTGGCTTCTGTCAGTGGGTCATGTGTTAGAGACAAATGCTACGTGGATCCATTTTGGTAGCCTATGATTGGCTGAGGTTGAATATGGCTAGAAGGTTGTTAGTGGGGCCGGGCCCTTTCATCGGTCAGGAGGCTCTAACATTTACAAACAATCGACAATCAACATGTGTTCTCAAGGGTTTGTGTCAGAGCTCGTGATCTTACGACAACCACCAATCTTGATTGGTGTCAGAACTTCCTTCGGTGGGTCCTTATGTGCTGACTTGCTTGAATTTGGTTGGTCCACATGGCCGATGTCAGTGGGCTCATGGGGTCAAGGTTTTCTAAGAAGGTAAAGTGTGATCAGATCTTGCGGTTGTCGTTACACCATGGGCTCAAAGTGCTTGATCATTATGATGGCGGTATGGCGACAACCGTCTAATGGTGTTCTTAGGGACATGGGTCTGGTGACTTGTCAGAGATGCTAATTTGCTCATTTTTTATTGGTTGTTGATTGCCACGGTGGCAGTTGACTTGTCAGAAGGGTTTTAGACTATTTTTAAAGGATGCATCTGGGACATTCATTTGCCAGGAAGGTTATTCATTAATGGTTACATTTTGCAGTTTGCCACTAGCCGTTAATATTCAAATTTGAATATCTCTGCAAGGGTTTTCCTAGGGTTTTGCATTTTTTCAGCTATGCACGATGTCGGTTAGCTCAGGAATTGATTTCTCAGGATAGTTGTGGTTGAGAGGGTGATGGAGGTGATCGATGGCCGGTGTTGCAGGGTACTATGTTGCATTTTCATGCCAGGAAGTGCTAGAAGGAGTTGGTGCCACCTTTTCAAATAGTACCTCTTCCAGGGAAATAGATCAGATTTGAAGCCTTCATGGCTTAGTGGAGTTACAGGTGGGTACATGGGTTGAAGTTGTTGTGTCTATAGGTGGACTCAGTCCAGGATCAACATGCAAAGAGAAAGATCTGATCTATTGGCCAGTGTTCTCAAAAATTTTCATGATGAGTAATCAGTGTACCTTTAGGGTTTGATATTATTGTAGATCTGTAACCCTAGTTAGGCTAATTTTGACTCCTACCTGCATGTAGATGAGTATGTATATATTGTTTTGGGAGCCCTTTTGAGCTCAAGAGTTGGATAATTTGTAGAAGAAATTCATACTTTCTTAAGGGCCATCTGTGGTATCATTTCTACCCTCTAGCTTATACAGTTGTATTTCTCCCATTGATGATTCAAATATTACAAAGGTATTTTGTGACAATCCTTCATGTCCCTATGCTTCCTTGTTTGGATTATCTCTTATTGGATTAAAGTATATGCATGTTTTCAGTGATCATTTTAGGGTTCCTGATCCCTCTTGCTTTCTACAATTTTGTGTGTTACTGTGTTTGATTTGATTTAGATGTTCTTGTGGGTATACCTCAACCCCCTTAATAGTCTTGTCCCAATCCTACACTGAGTTGTAGAAGTGGATGTCTATTTGTAGGTCATAAGTTGTGCCTCATTCTCAGGCCCTCTTATGAAATATTTATGCAAGCCTATTCAGTAAGTTGTGACCTACTAGACCTGAGCTTTTCATTGATTTCATTCCTACATATTGAGATCCAAACCCTATTTTTAGTGCATCACCTAGTAGGTAGTTTGCTTTCAAGTCATTTCCCTTACAAGCATTCCTTCTATCCCTTTCCCTCCAAAAGTTTTACTTTCATGTCTAAAAGAAAATTAGGGTGATTATCCAAGAGGAACTAGCCTAGAACCTGGAGGTTTCATCTTAGTTAGCAAAGGTCCCATAACCTAGAGATGTTTCCCATGTTATACTGAGTTATCAAGACCAAGAGATCTTGAGACAAAGGTGCAGACTCAATGTATAACATTTTTGGCATGCCCAGTGGGACTAGAAGTTATTCATGTTAAAGATATGCTATCTCTGATATGCAGATTGCATAGTGCGGGCTTTTAGAATTCATTCTATCAATTATATCTGGTGACTCCACTGATTTCAAAGATCCAGGCTACCTTGTTCAAAGTTTTATCAGAAAGATTGAGACTAGAAGCTCAAAGCCTACCCAATTTTTAGAGCTTCCCTCAAGAAGAAGTCATAAAGGTAGGTCAACTCAAAGAACATCTCCTACAAGAAGAGTTCAATCTACACCTCTTGATACTTCAGAAAGGAGACCTTTTTCCTTTCATTCCAGAAGAAGAGGTAGATCTCTAACCAGAGATCTAGAGGAGGATTCCAATCAAGCAGCAAATATATCTCATATAGTTGTCAATCTCCAGATTCCAATTCCTACGATGGCAAGATAGTTTTCCTTTGCACCCTTCAATCAGGGTAGTCCACTAAATTTTTCTTAGCATCATGATGTGCCTTTGGTGGCACTTAAGAGTATACCTGGTTTCATAGGTGATGGGCAAACAACTTCTTTTGAGCACATAAAAGATGTGACCACCATCTGTAGCATATAGAATATTACTCAAGAAGATGTGGCCACAAAGTTATTAGAAGCCTCTTTAAAAGGTAAGGCTCTAGAATGGTTTAGAACTCTAACTGTTGGTACTATTACTTCTTGGGATGAGTTAGGGGATGCAATAAGTAAGCATTTTGAGGATAAATCAGATAATTTGTCTCCGGTTGAGCAGTTAACAACTATTAAGAGAGACCCTCAAGAGAAAATGACAGATTATAATAGTAGATTCCTTAAAACATGGAATAGAATCCCAGTCTCTGTGAGACCATCAGCTGACCATGCATTCCTTTACTATTTACAAAGTCTAAATGGTAAAATTTCTATCATGATCTAGTCTATGGGTGGTACCTCCTTACCTCAGGCCTTTGACATGGCTATCAAGGCTGAAAATTGTTTAATCCAAGTGGGCATGATTGCTAGAAGGCCTCCAATGCCCATTTTTCCTAACCTTCAACCCATTGCACCTACACAAGTACCCCCATTTACCCCTATTCCCACCATATTGGCACCCCAAGCTAGTACTAGTGGTCAAGAGCTGAGGACTAGTTTCTCTCAAGAGCTGCAAGAGATAAAGAATATTCAGCAAAGCAGTCAGCAAGAAATGACTAACTTGTTGCAGACCTTGACTAAGGAGGTCACAAATCTAAAAAAGCAAGGTCAAGGAATCAGACCACCATTTCAGACATAATGCCAAGGTCCTAATCATAAATATCAAAGTCAAGGATAGCCTTATCAATAGAATAGGCCACCATACCAAGGAGGCTATCAAGGACAAAAACAAAGTTTTAATCAGAGACCATTTCAACCATATAACCCTGTACCTCTAAATTTTGTTAATCCAGTGAGGGATGTGGTTCCTAGTCAAAATAATATGGCTATGGATAATGAATGGTGTTTTCCTTGTAATCAGCCTCATAATTAGGCTACATGTTCAAATGGATGGATGAACCAAGCTCTAATGGTTCAAAATGCCTCACAAGCTTAATCAGAGGTTTCATCCAGTGGGTCAGTGCCTCAACAAGAATCACAAGAGAATGAGATTGCCCTTTTCAATTGGGAGTAGCTAGACTTCAATGGAGTCAATGATGAGGTTTCTTTTGTTGCCTTTACAAGAGCAAAAGAAGAGCTCAAGACATGGAGAGAGTGGATTCCAACTCCAAAGCTACTACATCTATAGAGCCACTATAGCAAGCTAATCCCATCACACCTAAGGAGACTCCTGTCATTGCAAGCGAAGAAGGCCAACTTTCCAAAGAGGTAGAGCCCACCATGCCAAAGACACAACAAAGAGTGCACACTATGACACCATTTAATATTGTAGACAACATGAAGAAGGTGAATGTTACCATGTCCATGTGGGACTCTTTGGCTCTTCCAGGACAGCCCAAAATTTTGAAGAAGGCTATGTCAGAGGTAGCAACTCCTCAACCTGCAAAAGAGGCTACAAAGCCAGTGTTGGTCAACACTGATCAAGAAAAGGAAGCTCTAAATAGCAATTCCAAGGCTAATGCCACACAAGGTAGGAATTCAATGCCACCTCCCTTTTATGTATCTTTAATCATTGGATAATCTTTAGTACATAATTGTATGGTAGATAGTGGAGCTACTAGCACTGTAATGCCTAAGAAAGTAGCTGACCAGTTAGGACTAAAATATTAGCCCTTCCAAAAAAAGGTTACCCAACTTGATGGATCCTTAGTCAATACTATTGGTGTGGCCAAGGATACCAGTCTAATCCTTCATGCTAGTCCTAATTTTTCAATCCTCCTTGATATATATATCATAGATCTCCCTGCATTATTTGCTATATGTCTTTCAAGGGAGTTTACAGCCAAGATAGGAGGATATCTATCTTCTAATTGGTCTCACATGTTATTTCATACAAGGTATGGGACCAAGGTCACCATTAAATTAGAACCATTAGCAGCACACCATATAGAGCCATATGTATCCAACACCATCAATATGAACTGCCCTATATTTGATAGCAGTGACTTCCAAACCATTAATGAAGCAAGCACAAAGATAGAAAATATCCCCGATATTTTTCTAGATGAAAGAGCTTCAGAGGCCCAAGAAAATCCAATTTGGGATTTTGGTTTGGGAAGTTATTTAATACAAGAAAGTGGAGTCATAGAGCCAAACCTTCTCAAAGAGGATACTGATTTAGAAGATCAGAGCAATCAGGTTTGGGAACTATTTTTTGATGGAGCTAGAAGTAGACATGGTTCTGGTGGTGGTGCTATGCTAGTGTCCCCAAAAGGAGAAAGGTATTATACTACCTTTAGATTCAGTTTCTCTTGCACTAGCAATACCGCAGAGTATGAAAGTCTAGTCAATGGACTAGAATGGGCTAGAAAAAGAGGGCTCAAGGCCTTAAAAGTTTATGGTGACAGTGAGTTAGTTGTCAGCCAAGTGAGAGGAATAAGTGAAACCAAGAATGACACCATGAAAGCATACAAGCATAGAGTTTGGGATGCAATTGAAGATTTCCATGCTTTCAATATTGTTGCCATCCCTAGAAAGTTAAATCAAAATGCAGATAGGTTAGCTGCTGTTGGATCCCAGTATGATATTCCAAATAGCATTTCAAGAGAAATGGATCAATAGCATATCAAATTGATTGTCAAACCTTCTATTCTTGATAATGATGTCAATTGGAAGGTGTTTGACAATGATGAACAAATTTTGCAGTTCTTGTTTTAAGAAGATGTTTTTTTAGAACACAATCAAGATAGGCTATCACAAAACTATGGTGATCAAGTGATACAACTCAAGTCCAATAAGATGCCTAGAGGTCTTGTCACTTTGGAGACTATCTTCAACAAGGATGATGAAGTTAAGAAAAGAAAAGCTGGCCTGGTAGTCCAACAAGAACATTGTGTTGAACTAGAGTTGGAACCAGGTAAGAGCTTACAATTTGGACAAGTGAACACTGAATTGGAAAAGAAAGCTTACACTCTGTTATTCAAAGAATTCAGTGATGTTTTTGCATGGCAATATGAGGATCTCAAAGGTTTTGGTCCTACCCTTTCTCAGCACACTATTGAGTTAGAACCAAATGCCAAGCCAGTGAGGCAAAAGCAAAGGCCTGTTAATCCCAAGCTTGAGCCACTTATGCATAAAGAAGTGCTCAAATTGATAGAAAGTGGTATCATCTACCCCATCAAGAATACTAGTTGGGTTTCCAACCTTGTTCCTATCAGGAAGAAGAATGGGGAGCTGAGGTTATGTGTTGACTTCAGGGATCTTAACAAGGCCTCGTTAAAGGACCGCCATCCATTACCCTCTATGGAACAAATCTTACAATGTGTCTCTGGATCTGAAAGATTTTCATTATTGGATGGCTATTCAAGATACAATCAGATCTTAGTTAATGAAGAAGATCAATATAAGATTGCATTTACAACCAAGTGGGGAACCATGGCTTATCAAAAGATGCCCTTTGGTTTGTCAAATGCAGGTGCTACATTTCAGAAGGCAATGGATATGGCCTTTAAGAGCCTAATGTACAAGTTTGTGTTGGTCTACTTGGATGACATAATTTTCTATTCAAAGCATGCAGTAGATCATATCAAACATTTGAGAAAGATTTTTGAAAGGTGTAGAGAATTTGGGATATCTCTTAATCCCAAGAAATGTGTGTTTGTGGTTCATGAAGGAAAACTATTGGGATATGTAGTATCCAAAGAAGGAATTATAGTGGATCCCGAGAGAATTGCAGCTATCTTAGAGCTGCCCCTACCACATCATAAGAAAAGTCTCCAATCTTTTATAGGAAAGATTAACTTTGTTAGGAGGTTCTTGCCTAACATTGCAGATTTACTCAAGCCTTTGACAACCATGTTAAAGAAAAGTTCAGCTTTTAGTTGGACCAAAGAAGGGAAAGTCAATTTCCAGGCTATCAAAGAGGCCCTAACAAAAGCCCCTACTCTCCTAAACCCAAATTTCAATAAGGACTTCATCCTTTATGCTTATGGAGGTCATGATGCCATATCTGCAATGTTAACCCAAGAAAATTTAGATGGATTGGAGCAGCCTATTGCTTTCTTTAGCAAAGGTCTAGAGGAGTATGAACAGAGATACTCTTTTGTAGAGAAACATGTACTTGCTATGGTAAAGAGCCTTAAGAAGTTTAGATATCTATTGACCCACAACAAGGTACATTTAAAAGTTACTCATCCAAGTGTCAAAGAGTTTTTGCTTTCCAAGGACCTGAATGAGAAAAGAGCTGGTTGGATCACCAAGGTGATGGAATATGACATTGATATTCAAACTACCAAGCTAGTTAGAGGAAGAGGTCTTTGTGAGCATTTGGCAGAGGATGAAAGTTCAAAAAAATTAGAGAAAATGGATGCATCTCTGGTGGTACATTCTATAGAAAAACAAGCCAAGGCAACAAGTTGGTTGCCTAATATGATCAATTATTTAAGGACAGGACAATGTCCTGCAGGTTTAGACTACTTTTAAAATCATGAGGGCTGGATACTATTGGCCATCTATCTTTAAAGATAGTCATGATTATGTTAGGAGATGCATCAAGTGTGCCATGTTTGCAGCAAAAGAGAGGCTTGCAGCCTTTCCCCTTCAACCAGTCATAATAGATCAACCCTTCATGAGGTGGGGTATAGATTTCATTGGCATGATTAATCCTCCATCTAGTGTAGGACATAAGTGGATAATTACTAAAATAGATTATTTCACTAGATGGATAGAAGCAATTGCATTGAAAGAGGCCAATGAGAGTGATTTCCTAAGCTTTTATGATGATTTAATTCATAGGTCTGGCACTCCTTATTCCATCATTTCAGATAATGCCTTGGCATTCACAGGTCTTAAAGTCTCAGAGTCGGTAGTCAAGAATGGCATCTATCTGAATACTATTTCAAATTATTACCTTGAAGGCAATGACTTAGCAGAATCCACCAATAAGAATCTGATCAGGATAATCAAGAAGATTCTGTAAGATAATTAGAGAGATTGGCATACTAAGTTGAGGTCTGCATTGTGGTTAGATAGAATTACCCCAAAGAAAATCATTGGTAATTCTCCTTATGTACTAGTATATGGTAAAGAGGCTAGGTTTCCCATTTCACTTGAATTACCAGCTTTGGACCTGGCTACTCAGTATACCCTATTTGATGAAGAAGATCCCTTACAGATTAGATATGCTCAATTGATAGAATTGGAAGAACTCAGAGATAAATCCATGAAGGATATGGAGTTCCATCAGATTCAGACAAAGAAGAGCTTTGATAGAAGGGCCAAAATAAAAAATTTCAAGGTTGGAGACATAGTCCTCAAGTGGGATGAGTTTAGGTCTAAACCTGGCAGGCACACCAAATTTGACTCCTTTTGGAGTGGACCATTTGTAATCATAGAATGTAGGGGCTCCAATTCTTTTCAACTATCAAATATGGAGGGAGTCCCCTTACCTATTTCTATGAATGGTTTTCACCTGAAGCCTTGTTTTGAGGTTAATCCATCCCTGTAAATTCTTGTAGATATGTGTTTCTTGTTTTCTTTCCCTTTTTTCTAGCCTAGTTTTCCTACTTTCCAAAAAGTGCTTTGAGCACAGTTCCAGTTCTGCCTCTCTGAGAGAGTTCTAAAATTTTGATGATCCCATGCCCAATGAATATGTCAAGGCCACTAGTTTTCCATGTCAAGCAGGCTGACATCCAGTAGAAATCACCAAAATGTTACCCAAATTTTCATATGCATTCAAATTTGGCTAAAAACCATACCCAAGCCTCTATTTTTACCATGTCTACCATCCCTAAAATTTTCATGAATTTATTCCATGTTCTCTGGTATTTGCAAATTATTTTACTCACTAGTCTGCAATTGAAAACTTTAAAAAACTAGCCGTTGGTATTCAAAATCCTAAAAACCCTTTGGCCACGTTATATTTTCATGTTACCTTTTTCGGATCACTTAAGTTCCCAATTTGCACATGCCTTTATTAATCCTTTAGTCACCAAGTCTCTGATTCTTGGTGGTTAACCCCTAAGCACTCAGCGATCCCACGAGCAGTTACCATTTAGGTTGGTGGTCTTAGTTCAAGTGGCCAGGTCAAGATTCTCAATCTGATAGTTGTCGCATGATCTCATAGGGTCAGAAGATTCCTTGAGATCTTATGACGATCGTCAATTTCTCTTGCTTGCAGAGTTTAACATGTCAGTGGGACTGGTGCCACCTCATCTGATTTGGCAGCTCTTGATTCATCAGCGGTGTCTAATTTAGAAGGTTGTTAGTGGGGCCGTCTTCCTTGGTGGGTTAAGTTTCGATCAGATCATGTGGTCATCATTATACCAGGGGCTCAAGATGCACATGTTTTATCATGGCAGTATAGTGACAACCATAGATCTTACTTTATCGCCTAGCTTCTATCAGTGGGTCCTATGTCTGAGACAAATGCTATGTAGATCTATTTTGGCAGCCTGTGATTGGCTGAGGTTGAATATAGGTGGAAGGTTGTTAGTGGGGCTGAGCCCTTTCAGCGGTCAAGAGGCTCTAACATCTACAGAGGATCAATGGCTGGCATGTGTTCTCGAGGGTTTGTGTCAAAGCTCACAATCTTATGACAACCGCCGATCTTGGTTGGTGTCAGAACTTTCTTTAGTGGGTCCTTATGTGCTGACTTGCTTGAATTTGGTTGGTCCGCATGGCCAATGTCAATGGGCCCATGGGGTCAAGGCTTTCTAAGAAGGTAAAGCACGATCATATCTCATGGCTATCATTAAACCACGGGCTCAAAGTGATCGATCGTTATGATGGCGATATGGTGATAGCTGTTCGATGGTGTTCTTAGGGACGTGGGTCCGGTGACTTGTTAGAGATGTTGATTTGCTCATTTTTTATTGGTTGCTGACTACCGCGATGGCAGTTGACTTGTTAGAAGGGTTTTAGACTATTTTTAAATGGCACATCTGGGCCATTCATCTCTTGGGAAGGTTATTCATCAACAGTTACATTTTGAAGTTTGCTACTAGCCATTAATATTCAAATTTGAATATCTCTGCGAGGGTTTTGCTAGGGTTTTCTATTCTTTTGGCCATGCACGATGTTAGTTAGCTTAGGAATTGATTTCTCAAGATGGTTGTGGTTGAGAGGGTGATGGAGGTGATCGATGGCTGGCGTTGCAAGGTACTGTGTCACATTTTCATGCTAGGAAGTGCTAGAAGGAGTTGGCACCACCTTTTCAAATAGTACCTCTTCCAGGGAAATAGATCAGATTTGAAGCCTTCATGGTTTAGTGGAGTTACAGGTGGGTACATGGGTTGAAGTTGTTGTGTCTGTAGGTGGACTCAGTCCAAGATCAACATGCAAGGAGAAAGATCTGATCTGTTGGCCCAAGTTCTTAGAGATTTTCATAATGAGTAATCAGTGTACCTTTAGGGTTTGACATTATTGTAGATCTGTAACCCTAGTTAGGTTAATTTTGACTCCTACCTACGTGCAGTTGAGTATGTATATATTTTTTCAGAGCCCTTTTGAGCTCAAGAGTTGGATAATTTGTAGAAGAAATTCATACTTTCTTAAGGGCCATCTATGGTATCATTTCTACCCTCTAGCTTATATAGTTGTATTTCTCCCATTGATGATTCAAATATTGCAGAGGTATTTTGTGACAATCCTTCATGTCCCTATGCTTCCTTGTTTACATTATCTCTTATTGGATTAAAGTATATGCATGTTTTCAGTGATCATTTTAGAGTTCCTGATCCCTCTTGCTTTTTGCAATTTTGTGTGTTATTATGTTTGATCTGATTTAGATGTTCTTGTGGGTATACCTCAACCCCCTTAATAGTCTTGTCTCAATCCTACATTGAGTTGTAGAAGTGAATGTTTGTTTGTAGGTCATAAGTTGTGCCTCATTCTCAGGCCCTCTTATGAAATATTTATGCAAGCCTATTCAGTAAGTTGTGACCTACTAGACCTAAGGTTTTCATTGATTTCATTCCTACATACTGAGATCCAAACCCTAGTTTTAGTGCATCACCTAGTAGGTAGTTTTCTTACAAGTCATTTCCCTTACAAGCATTCCTTCTATCCCTTTCCCTCCAAAAGTTTTAATTTCATGTCTAAAAGCAAATTAGGGTGATTATCTAAGAGGAACCAGCCTAGAACCTAGAGGTTTCATATCAGTTAGCAAAGGTCCCACAACTTGGAGATGATTCCCATGTTATACTGAGTTATCAAGACTAAGAAAGCTTGAGACAAAGGCGCAAACTCAGTGTATAATAGTAAACATGACACATTTTGTTGGGCTGATTGGGTTGGCCTAGTACCATTTACATGGCCTGGCTAGATATTAAATAGTGAGCTCATGAACAATATATGATGCCCAAGCTTTCAGCCCACGATCCATCAATACATTTTCTCATGAAATGATCATAAAAAGGGAGTACCACATAGTGAAGATCAACACCAAAACAAATAAATAGAGATCAAACACTTCACACAATGCCTTGAAGGTAATAGAAATGATTCCCTAGCTCTCAAAGCTCACAGGTCATCAAGTATTCCAAATGAAAAGATGTAAACAATGCTAGTATTAAACAATGAGCTCATGAACTATGTATGATACCCTAGCTTGCAGTAGCCCATGAGCCACCAAGACATTTCCTCATGAAATGATCATAAACATGGACTGCCACATAGTGTATTATTTTATTACTAATGTCCCTATTTGATCTACTAGCATCAATATAAAAAATAGAGCACCAACCAATCAAATAGGGACATGAGGTGCTCAAACAGTGATATCATAAAATAATATATTTAGTCTTAATAAAATCTTATAAAGCAACACATATTGTGTGAAGTGTTTGATCTCTCTTTATTTGTTTTTTTGTTGATATTCACTATGTGGTACTCCCCATTTATGATCAAATAGACAAAGCTTGAATGCCTACCTCAAGTGCCAGTGCCCTCTTCCCACATGGTGTTCACCTCTTCGCACATGCCAAACTCGAATGCCCTCTTCGTGCCACACAAAAGTGCAGTGTCATCTTTGTGGTAGCTCTTCGAATTCACAAATTAAAAATGACACTTTCTTTTTCTTTTTTTTTTGTTTATAACCAAATGAGTGTCTCAATTTATGAGCTTACTGTTTTGAGCACTGGCCAATCAAATAGGGACATGAGGTGCTCAAACAGTGAGGTCATAAACAATGCATGATTCCCTAGTTGTAGGTAGTTATCTCTTCTATAATTATGGAGGAGTGAAAGGTAATGATCACTGAGGTTGCTACTATTACATCATACATTAATACACTTACTATTTTGAATTTCAGCTCGGGCATCATGCAATGTTATTGCTGTCATTGCATGCTTGCTACTATTGTGCACCATATATTATTTTATACACATAGAACAATAGATTTGGGGACTTAGACTTATGTTCAATCCTTAGTAATGGTTTGGGGAACTAATTACTAGATGAGTGACTACAATACCCTAGTTTGCATTATTAGATGATCTTGTTTAATTTGTGTTCATTTCATGCAAAGATACATGTAAAGGAAAATAATTTTTTTCATCTAAAGATTACATGTATATATATGAAAAATAACTTGTATATACTATACAAGGAAAATTACTTTGAGAAGAAAATGCAAGAGTACAGGCATATATAAGTGGATGAACATAAATAATAAGGGTGCCAGACATTGCCTGAAGTGATGAATTTTTGACCCGGGTATGAATCTAGTATGCCCCTGTGTGATCCAGAACCTGAAAAAAAAAGAGGGATGGAGGTTAGATAAAAAATATCTAAGCAATGAATGGCATCCTATTATTGATCCTCATCTACAATTATACATGTGCATAGTCAAGCCATACACTGCTGAAAGAAAAACCAAGCTCACCGTCTCAATGAAATAAACAGTGTGTAAAACAATATATGGTGCACAACAACACCAAGCATGCAATGACAACAATAACATTGCATGATGCCTGAGCTCAAATTCAAAACAATAAATGTTTTAATGTATGATCTAATAGCAGCAACCTCATTGATCATTACCTTTCATTCCTCCATCATTATAGAAGAGATAACTACCTACAACTATATTTCTTAATTCCTCCTTTGAAGTATATATATATATATATATATATATATATATATATATATATATATATATATATATATATAATTATGAGTTTACATCATATATTTAGTCTAAATAAAATCTTATAAAACAACATAAAACTAACCCAAACTACTTTGTCTTAATAAAATCTTAATAAAACAATATATTTAGTCTTAATAAAATAATGCACTTACTATTTTTAATTTGAGCTCAAGCATCATGCATTGTTTATGATCTCATTGTTTGATTACCAGCTAATGAAATAGGGACATGAGGTTCTCAAATAGTGAGCTCATAAACAATGCATGATACCCTAGCTTGCAGCCTGCAAGCCATCAAGACATTTCATCATGAGTCTTGATGAAATGTACCAGATAGTGAATATCCACATAGTGAATATCAACAAAAAAAACAAATAAAGAGAGATCAAACACTTCACACAATGCCTTGAAGGTAATAGAAATGATGCCCTAGCTCTCAAAGCTCGAGGGTCATCAAGCATTCCAAATGAAAAGATGTAAACAATACCATTATTAAACACTGAGTTCATGAACAATGTATGATGCCCTAGCTTGCAACCCATGAGCTATCAAGATATTTCCTCATGAAATGATCATAAACGGGGTGTCCCACATAGTGAATATCAACACCAAAAAAAATAAAGAGAGATCAAACACTTCACACAATATAAGTTATTTTATAAGATTTTGTTAAGACTAAATATATTGTTTTATGAGCTCACTATTTGAGCACCTCATGTCCCTATTTGATTTGTTGGTTTTCTGTTTGTTATATTGATGCTATTAGATAAAATAGGGATGTCATTAATAAAATAATACACTTACTATTTTGATTTTGGGCTCATAAAGATTTACTTTCAGAAGAATATGAATGAATGCAAACATACATAAGTGGATGAACATAAATAATGAAGGTACCAAACATTGCCTAAAGTAATGAAGTGTTGACCCAGGCTTCAATCCAGTATGCTCTTGTATGATCCAAAACCTGCAAGGAAGGAAAATATGGGGTTAGATCCAAAGGATCTAAGCAATACCTAGCACCCTATTACTGATCCTCATCTACAATTATGCATGTGCATAGTCAAACCATACACTTCTAAAATAAACTATGCTACAGAACATGGGTGTGTGTTAATGTGATTCAAAATCTATTATGCAAGATTGTTTTATTATTGAGATAAGGATATCTTAATTGTACAAGAATAAATGTTTTGAGAAATATTTGAATTTAATTTTGACAATAACATGAGGAGTGATATATTTCAAGCTTCAGCGAGATTTCATACCATGCAGTATTCGTAGATTACATTCAATGCGTTATTTATGCTTGTATTGGTGGAAAAACTCTTGAAAACGCACAAAAGGGATTGAATTGAAGCATGTTGTTTACATGACAAATGTAGTTTATCTCCAGCCTAAATCAATGTTGCATACAAATTTACAGATGCTGCGTGGTACAAAGCCTCACTGAAGGTTGAAAATGATAAGCATTATGATGCTGAGGTATTTTGTGGTAAGCACAAGTATAGTTCCTCATAAGCTGCTATTGGTATAGTTTTTTTTTGAATAGTTGCAGAATCCAACTTCTCCTATACTTACATGTATGTATACATTTTGGGCTTGGCTTTAATGTCATGTAAATTTGAGTGAAATGGTAATAATATTTAAGAGCAACAAGTATGGCATTTTAAACAAGTATGCATATACATTATATAACAAAAGGAGTGATATATTTTAATGGAAACACAATGAGAAGGATGCCTATATAACAAGAGGAGTGATATATTTTAATGGCAGTGGACATAGAAATTACAGTGAAACTCTGTAATGTATTATTGTAAGTGGATATAGAAATTGCAGTGTAAGTAGTAGGATGATTTTTCATGAGCTCACTATTTAATATCTGGCTAGGCCATGTAAATGGTACCAGGCCAACCAATCAGCCCAACAAAATGTGTCATGTTTATCTTTGTCAAATACACTCATTCACCATTTTGTTCTTGTTCTTCACACAAATATTGCATCAAAAGTAATTGTAAACAATGATTCAAAAAAAAAAGAAACAACTACAATAGATCAGACCCCAAAATAATACAGTCAACTACAATAACTCATAGTCTCAATGAAATAAATAGTGTATAAAATAATATATGGTGCACAAAAGTAGCAAGCATGCAATGAAAACAATAAAATTGCGTGATAAAATTCAATACTCTTCATTTTTATTCACATCTATTCAAAACTCATATCAGCTCATTGTCCAATAGTTAAACTAACCTATGACTTCAAAGGATGAATTATGAAATATAGTTGTAGGTAGTTATCTCTTCTATAATGATGGAGGAGTCAAAGGTAATGATCAATGAGGTTTCTTCTATTAGATCATACATTAATACACTTAATATTTTGTCAGCAATAATATTGCATGATGTCGGAGCTCAAATTCAAAATAGTAAGTGTATTATTTTATTATTGATGTCCCTATTTGATCTAATAGTATCAATATAACAAATAGAGCACCGACTAATCAAATAGGAACATGAGGTTCTCAAACAGTGAGCTCATAAACAATGCATGATACCCTAGCTTATAGCCCATGAGTCATCAAGACATTTCCTCATGAAATGATCATAAACAAGGAGTACCACATAGTGAATATCAACAATAAAACAAATAAAGAGAGATCAAACACTTCACACAATGCAAAGATGTAAACAATGCCAGTATTAAGATTCATATTTTTCCATTAAATCAACAAATGCCATCAAAATGAAATTGAGTTAATGAGAAGACAAAGCTCGAATGCCTACCTCAAGTCATGGCTTCCATATAAAGATCAAATGCTAAGGAACTATGTTATAAAATTTTATGCCAAATTTCAAGGCATGAAATTTTATAACTGTACATATATTTTCTTCGAGTCCCCCACATTGTAAACTCAATGCTAAGGAGAAAAAATTATGATGTCAAAAAGCATAAAATTTCATGCCTTATGAGCTTTATGTTTTTGTTTTAAGTGAAGACAAATATTATCTTAGTTTGTTATCTTTAAATTTTACCACAGTTAGGGTCCTCTTTTACAATGCTTTATGAGCTTTATGTTTTTGTTTTAAGTGAAGACAAATATTATCTTAGTTTGTTATCTTTAAATTTTAGTCATTTTATGATTTTAAAAATTGAAATAAAAAATATAAAATTTTAAGAAACTTTTACATATATTCATCAAATGACCCAAAAACATCAAGAATGATCATATATGGTCGCTAATAGCCAAATTTTAGAAGAATATGAATGCATGTAAACATACATAAGTGGATGAACATAAATAATCAAGGTACCAGACATTGTTTAAAGTAATGAAGTGTTGACATGGGGTTCAATCCAGTATGCTCTTGTATTGATCCAAAACCTACAAGGAAGGAAAAGATGGGGTTAGATCCAAAGGGTCTAAGAAATTCCTGGCACCCTATTACTGATCCTTATCTACAATTATGCATGTGCAATGTGAATAAAAACTAAGAGTATTGAATTTTATATCATGAAATGTTATTGCTTTCATTGCATGCTTGTTGCTGTTTGCACCATATATTGTATTATACACTATTTATTTCATTGAGACTATGAGCTATTGTAGTTTACTGTATTCTTTTGGGGTCTGATCTATTGTAGTTGTTTCTTTTTTCTTTGAATCATTGTTTACAATTACTTTTGATGCAATATTTGTGTGAAGAACAAGAACAAAATGGTGAACGAGTGTATTTGACAAAGATAACCATGACACATTTTGTTGGGCTGATTGGGTTGGCCTAGTACCATTTACATGGCCTAGCCAAATATTAAATAGTGAGCTCATGAACAATACCAGTATTAAATAGTGAGCTCATGAACAATACCAGTATTAAACAGTGAGCTCATGAACAATGCTAGCATTAAATAGTGAGCTCATGAACAATGTATGATGCCCTAGCTTGCAAACCCCGAGCCATCAAGATATTTCCTCATGAAATGATCATAAACAGGGAGTACCACATAGTGAATATCAACACCAAAAAAAATAAAGAGAGATCAAACACTTCACACAATGCCTTGAAGGTAATAGAAATGGTGCCCTAGCTCTCAAAGCTCGCAAGTCATCAAGCATTCCAAATGAAAAGATGTAAACAATGCTAGTATTAAACAGTGAGCTCATGAACAATGTATCATGCCATAGCTTGCATCCCATGAGCCATCAAGACATTTCCTCATGAATGATCATAAATGGGAAGTACCACATAGTGAATATTAATAGCAAAACAAATAAAGAGAGATCAAACACTTCACAAAATTCCTTGAAGGTAATAGCAACATTTCCCTAGCTCTCAAACCTCATAGGTCATCAAGCATTCCAAATGAAAAGATGTAAACAATGCTAGTATTCAATAGTGAGCTCATAAATAATGTATGATGCCCTATCTTGCAACCCGCGAAGCATCAAGATATTTCCTCATGAAATGATCATAAATAGGGAGTACCACATAGTGAATATCAATAGAAAAACAAATAAATAGAGATCAAACACTTCACACAATGCCTTGAAGGTAATGGAAATGATGCCCTAGCTCTCAAAGCTCATGGGTCATTGAGCATTCCAAATGCTAAGATGTAAACAATGTCACTATTAACAATGCTAAGATGTAAAAAATGCCACTGAAATTGATTTAATGAGAAGACAAAGCTCAAATGCCTACCTCAAGTGCCAATGCCCGCTTTCCACATGGTGTCAGCCTCTTCATGCATGCCAAACTCAAATTCCCTCTTCACGCCATGCAAAAGTGCAGTGTCATCTTCGTAACAACTCTTTGAATTCACAAATTACAAATGACACTTTCTTTTTCTTTTTTTTGTTTATAAACACATGGGTGTCGCAATTATGACAACATTGTAGCTATTATGACACCATTGGGGGAACTCACAAAACAACACAAAAAACAAACACAAATTGTAGTGGCATCGCAAATTGGCATCAAAATTTGACCCCAAATGTTGTAGTGATTAGTCTGAGGTTTGAATGTCTCAAACATTAGCAACATGTGGTTCCAATCAGTCAATCTTTTATTAGTTGAGCATAAGATGTGCTTACATAGCTTTAGTTAAGGGGTGTTTATGCTCTGTAAAACATCCTACTACTTGCTAAAGTATTTATTAGTATCCCATATGCAAGTGACTGTAGTAGTTTCTTGTGGAAAAACCCTATATTTTTCAATGCTTCTCATTAGGAAAGACATCTTAGAATATTTGTAATTAGATTGTATGCTATATTTGGAGATTGCCCCTTTTTGTAATTAGATTGTATGCTCTATTTGGATATTGCCCCTTGAAGTAATGTTGTAGAGACAACAAAGTATTTATGTTTCTCTTATAAATTGTATTTAGAATATTTTGTCTTGTAGGTTGTTTAGAGAGACAAATCTATATAGATGCCAACAAAGTGACTTCATCAATCATGGGGTGGAATCCAATTGGAATATTGATAATAGATGAAGGTATTGAAGGATATGATAGAAGCCTTTGAAAATATATCAAGGGCCCCTTTTATAAGGATACTCATAAGATTACAAACTAACTTTGTCAATCATGGGGTAGATACATTTGATCTCATTTTTCTAGTACTCGTAATGATCTAGAGAGAGACAAGTAAACATCACTTCTCACTTGCATTCATTTTAGGATGGAAAAATTCATGAAAGGGAAGAGGCACAAGATTTATCATTTAGCCTTAGTTTGAGTTAGAATGGATGCATGCTCAATATTATCTTACTTTCCTATGCAATTTTGAAGATGATCATGAGGAAAATGACAATATAAGATAAAAATTCTTAGTAAAATCACTTAGTAGAAGGGAACTAATGCAAAAGTAGATCATAGTTCTAGATAAACAAGAAAAATAGAAAACTACATTGTGAAGGATATCAAATCTGAGATAATTTAGCACAGAGAATAGAGTCACCAATATTTCAAAAGCTAAAGAATATCTACTTATCTTAAGCTATGTATCCTTGTTTGTAAGCAAATTCCAAATTCAAGTAGATGGCCCAACCAGGTCAGTCGGTCATTCATGAGGTAGATAAGAATATTTGAAAGAAGAAATATATGGTGCTTCAAAAACATCTTTCAAGGTAATTCTTGTTTGATTTTGGTCTCTTGTTCCCTCTTTGTGCATCCAAAATTGTCTTTAGTTTAAACATCTCAAAGGCATTCACAATAATTACTAAGGACTTTGCACAAAATTTTTTGCCATCTCATAGTTTGTGTTTTGATGGTAAGACATGCTCAAATGGGGCTTTTTGAAAGAGAATTTGAGTTATTCGAAATGATTGAACATAAATTGCACCAGAACTTTATTTGTCAAATGAAGAAATAAGGTGAATAACAAGAACTTTATGTAGTGTTGGTTTTCTAATTCAATTGGAGGCATATTTTTTGCACATAGTTGATCTAAAAACCTAGCAAACCACAGCTACCATTTCCTATACCAAATATAAAATTAAAATTTTTGTTTCCACAGTGTCATTTATCTTTGAATGAATCAGAGTTAATTTATATTATGTAGGAAAAGAATGGGGCCAAAAATAGGAGGCTTTGAAGGGCACATCCCTACCCATGAAGAAAAATAGAACAATGAATGGTGTGTTGTAGAACACTTTCCTAACTAGTTTTGATTTGGTGTTATTCAATAGGGAAGATTTCAAAGCCTTTGCAGAAGTGTGTTTCAGAGAATTTGGGGACAGAGTGAAGTACTGGACAACTTTCAACAAGCCAAATCCATTTCCCCTTTAGGTTATTACATTGGTTGGTGGCCTCCACAACATTGTTCTTATCCATACTGATTTGGCAACCAAGATAATCAAAGTTTTTTGCAATGATCAAGACAACAGAATTGAGTATTATCTGGTTCATAATAAATAATATCATATGTTATTATTTATTATGAACCAGATAATGCTCAATTCTACTTATTATATATTATGAACTAGATAATACTCAATTCTCCTATCCATTTATAAAGATGATGTCATGAACATATTATATTTGGGGTAAATGATCATAGGTTTCACCATTCTAAAAAGTAAGTATACCTAGTCCTTTCCCTGCGTGATAGAGAGATAGCCTCAACTGAGGGTTTTGTCTTCTTGAAAACCTTGTAAGCATAAGCTAGAGTGAATAACACTAGAAAATGTTACAAAACTTCATGCTTTTTATCATAACACTGGAAAACCTTACCATAAACCCAAGTCTAATCTCAAAATCCCATCGAAATCATCTTATACACAAAATCGCTCTTCAACTAAAAGGGAAACACACAAACATAAATGCAAGCTAAGACTAAAATCCATTGAAATAAAATCTTCAGCTACCCACATGATATCCATTTTGGCAAAATATAAATTAGAACTACCTGATTTGTAGAGAACACAGGCGTGAGAATGATGGAAACCCTTTTGATGACCTGATTTGCAGAGAATGCGAGCGCGAGAATGGTGGAAACCCTTTTGATGACCTAATTTGCAGAGAACGCGAGCGTGAGTGCAAGAATGATGGAAACCATTTTGATGATGCATTAGAAAGTGAGTGTGAGAAAATGAGGTGAAAAACCCCTTTGAAAACCCCAAAATGAATGCAGAAAGTTCACAGATCCAATGGCAAATTATAATTTTCTTCGATATTTTACAAAACCTACATTTGTTTTCGAATTCCACCTCTTCAGTGGGAAGATGGTGCCACCTATTTTAGGGACAAACACAGATTTTGAAGCCCTAACCTTGAATTGCATTATAGTTTCCCAAACTGCAGATTTGGTTAAAAAGTGAAAGTCCTGCACCTAATTCCGCCCTAATTTTGCTAACCAAACGGGGCCTAAGGACAATAAAAATTATCTAGTATATTCATTAAGGTTTTAATTTATTCTACTAATTATTCTAGAGTTAAGGTTATGGTTAGAGTTAGGGTTAGTCTTAAGATTATTGTTAGGGTTAGGGTTAGAATTAGGGCTAGTATCATATATAACCTTAGTATTTCACCTAGGGTCAATGGTAGGAACATGGTTAATGGTTTAAAGTTAGAGTAATATAATGTTAGTGGTAAGAGTTAGACTTACGATTAGGATTAGGGTGAGGGGTAGGGTTAGGATTAGTCTTAAGGTTATTGTTAGGGTTAGGGTTAGAATTAGGGTTAGTATCACATATAACCTTACTATTTCACCTAGGATCAATGGTAGGGACACGGTTAATTGTTTAATGTTAGAGCAATATAATGTTAGCAGTAAGAGTTAGAGTTAGGACTAAGATTAGGGTGAGGGGTAGGGTTAGGGTTAGGATTAGTATCATATTTAGTGCAACATTAAGGGTTAAGATTAGGTTTAAGGTGAAGGATGTTGATTTATGGGGAGAATAATATGCCCTACATTTTTATCATCATATTTATTATTTCTTTTTGTTTATATTTTATATTTATTAAATTTAAAGTTTATTTTTAACAAAATATATATATATATATATATATATATATATATATATATATATATATATATATATATATATATATATATATATATATATATATATATATATATAAGTGTTTGTAGTTATATTAAATTTTATTTTGATTTTTCTCATATAATGTGTAGAATGATTTTTATCTTTAAAATTTGATTTAAACCTACTCAAAAGAATAGTAGGATATAATTTATAAAAATTTTATTGATAAAATATTACTTTTTTATTAAAAAAATACATAATTTATAATTTATTAAACTGAAGAATTCCAAATGATTTGGTATTATCTTTCTTTTAAATGCCCAACATTTCATGATATTATTTTTAAGCTTTTCTTTTAAGAGGGCAATGGTCATTAGTGATTTAGACTAAGTTATGAAATAGCAACAAGGCTTCACATGGTCTTCAAAACTTTGGAGTACTTAAGGTTCTTTTTTCACCGGGTTGTTGGGTTGGTTTTCATGCATCTTTCAAAAACTGATGCCTAATTTTGAATTTTAGTTGGAATTCAAAAAAAAAAAAACTATATTGAGATAGAATCATGTACAACCCTCATCTACTAATTAGAATTTACAAACAAGATTACAATGCTAGAATGTTTCATTAATTCAAAGATTTAGAAATCTTTCTTACAAAGTCCATTTTATACACATTTTACAATAATTTCATTTCTTGACAAGACATCTTTTTGAGGTATTCTATCATGATATCTTCTTCAATAATTTAATCAAACAATTTAAGTGTGTTGTCCATGATTCCACATTTTGCATTAATGTGTATTAGAGCATTTCCAAATATAACTGTTATGTCTAAAATCCATTCACAAGAGACACATAAGCTCTAATATGGAAAAACTAGAAAGTTGAGCATAAAAACAAGTCTACAAAAATTAAGACTTTTCCACATTACAATAATCCAATTTGTAATTTAAAAGAAATTTACAATATTTTGGAATAATGTCAACAACATCAAGTACAAAATAGGAATCAACCATAATGTTGAACAATACTATATGAGTAAAAAAAAAATACATAAGGGATGTTGATCATACTATTGCACATCATACATCAAAATACGTAAAAACAATAAAATGGATTACCAGACCCAATAGGTCAAAATGAGGTAAGATATCTACAATATATATGCCATCGAACAGTCAATCATCCATCTGCAAATCTCAAGACAAAAATTTGATTCAGGTGTTTGTTCTACCCAACCATGGAGTGGTTAACTCCCCAGGGCTCATCCTGCAATGAAGAGAACATCAACTTTGCTCGAGTTTTCTATCAACTCGACACTTATGGGTCATAAAGGAATGTGGTGCAAGTTATGAGCTAACTACTTTTATCAACTACAAAAGAAGAACTAACACAGATATGGAAGAGAGAAGATAATAACCAACACAAAGTCCATTATGTGTTTACATAGCTTCATTTTAACAAGAGATTTCTACTGGCAGGAAAAGAAAGAAATATTTTCCTCTCTCTATTTTTCCATATTCAATAGGTCCTTTACTATGATATATTTCTCTAACACAATAATATGCAAGAATAACATAAAATCCAAAATTTATCCTTTCACAAAAAAATTTCAGCGAGGTTAATCTTCTTTGATAATTTGAATGATTCCTCTAACAATACAACATTTACTTACTAAAATTTATATATTTAAAATCTCTGAAAATCATTATAATAATGTAATAAAGAAGATTTATCAATCATTTATGGGAACATATAGGTGCTACAGGAAGCTTACATAGTTCCTCTCGTAGATTAAATGGATAGTCAACTATCATTGCTCGTGCTATAGGAAGTACATTTACATCCTATCACAGCTTCAAATAAGAAAACAACAAGCAATGTTTACTAAACTACACCAAAAGAAATATGGATATCAACAACAGTCAAAAGGGAAATAACAGTAACATGGAAGAAGTTATAATTGTCAAAGAGACAGATCAAGAAAGTGCATCCACAATATCAGGAAGTCATTTAGGTGAACCATTTGAAAGTAATTTGGAATTAGTTTAGAAACCATCTGAAACTAATTAAGCATCAAATTTCATTAATTTAGCATCAAATTAAGCACCAAAATAGCATAGAGTTTAGAAAAACTTGAACCAAGCCTTGCGAAGTTAATATGAGATAGAAAGTGATATAATGAAACTATGGTTATGAGCGCATATGATTCTGATCATTTATGAGACCAAACGAAGTGAAAGAAGTTTGCAGATAACCAAGAACAACTTTTTGGCCTGAATACACTTATACAATTAATGCAATGACAATGTCTTGAAGGATTTGATATATAAAATTGGTTTATTGGATATCATTTTATCATTCATGAGTTTAAAAGAGTTTTAGAGAGCTATTCAGTGAATATTGAAAGTAGTTTATGTACACACTCAAATGGTGCACTTCTCTAAGTCATTATATCCAAGGGAATCCATGAATAGGAAACCTTAGAAAGTGACCTAGAGCTCTTTATGTATGGAGTTGCAGGATTATTTAAAATTTTCTCTCAGTTAGAGCTATTAAGCTAATGACCTTGCTAGTCAACCACACAATGAGAGATTCAAATGAAGACAAGGGCAAGAATGCCAATATCCCCAAGAATCACTATGAAATGCAAATGCATAGATTAAGATGAATATGCAAGCTAGAAATGAGAGGTGCAAGCTAAGCTATGAAAATGAAAGTACAAACTAAACTATGAAACGAAAGATGCAAGTGTTACAAATCCTTCTAATTAGACTAGATGAAGTAATCTAAAGCATAAAGAAAATCTATAATATGAATGCCAAGATAATTGAACTAGAATGAAAGAGATAAACTATGAAAGCATGTAAAATGTAAGCCAAGAATGCTCCAAATCTTCAAAAGCTCCAAAGTGACCTGGAAAACCTGCAACATAACATTAGTATTCAAAAATGTATATGAAAATGAGGAAGAGAGCTCTTCGTTTATAGGAAATGAGAAAGAATGGACCATGGAGATTAAGAGGCAAAAGATTTAATCAAGGGTGGAGCATCAAAGAGGAGAAATCCATGTGCACAAATATCCTCCAATGAGAAAATAAGAGTTGACTTTGGTGTCCATATGAGACAAAAAGTTCTTTTCTTCTTTTTATAAAATAAGAATAATGCTTTATTTGTGCAACTTAGGATAAGAGGAAAAGTGGGGGCTTTTTATTTATTAAAAGGGGAGGAAATATTCATTTTAAATAAGTAAAAACTTTAGGATCAAATGGTTAGCCCAAGGCAAATAATTGAAAATGATAAAATAGGACATGATCAAGGAAATTGATATAATTGATAAAATGTTGATTTTTGAAAATATTGATTCAGGGATTTGATAAATTGCTGAATGGGGGCCCAAAGTCTAGGTGACCATTTTAGGGTGCATACATTTGCCCCTCTTTGACTAATGTGTGATCATTCTGGGAACACATGTGGTCAAAGAAGAATTGAAATGTGAGATCGATTTGGGATCACAAAACAATCCAGACGTGTGATCATTCTGGGAACATGCCAGGACAAAAATAAACCAGCTAAAAGATAAGACCAACACTGTTGCTGTTAAGTGATAGTCAAGTCTGAAAATAAGAGATAAGAATCAGAAGACAAAATCATCACCATTTTTATTAAGTGATAATCAAGTCTCAAAATAAGAATTTCAAGCTGAACTGAATGATAAAGTTGAATCAAAGATTGAAGGTGATAGGTACTGCCCCCTCAGAATTGAAATCGAAATCAGGTAGAGGAGAACAACAAATTGATAAACTTGATGAAAGCACTAGAAATCATGATAGAAGATGAGGCATGATAGGATAACCATCAAGCAGTGAAGACATGCCCCAGTTTGACTAAAAAGATGAAGTCAAACCTCAGAGAGATGAAGCGAGTGAAAATGAATGATAGACTAGGAGTTTGAAAGAGATGGGGATGAAGAAATGAAGGTGCCCCAACAAAGATCAAAGGATCAGGCCTCAAATGGTCAGTTAACTTTGCAGAAGAGGGTGAAATTTTGAAATGCAATTTTGACTATCAAGATGAACTCAGATTTTTATTTCAATCCCAAAAATGGAGATAAAATGGTGTGATATGAAAGACAAGAAGTGAAAGACATGATTGGGAAGAAGCGAAAAGTGAGCACAGTGTGACTAATAAGTCTATGAAAGATGAAAGGAGAGCTATCTCCATATGCAAGGTGCAAAACTAAACTATCATGAACCTACAAATGCAAGCTACTATGAAAGTGGTTAATTTGCAAGGTCACAACACCAATAGATGTCTAATAATCATCATCAAGCTTTATTGGTAGTGTCGTAAGATCATACAATACACACTAGTATGACTATGGGTATATGAATATGATCTATATCAAATGAAATGTGGGAATCCACCTAGGCATTAAAGACATATAGGTCAAGATGACTAGTGCAATGAGATTACCTAAGTTTGATATAGCAAGATTATACTTGCATCGAGACACAAGGAAAGTCAAGATGGCTAGAAGTATGCACTTGCACAAAATAGTCAAGGATAATACCTTGTATATCCTAGGTGTCAAGTGGATCAAGCATAAATGCTAATGACAATTAGGACCAATAAAATATACCCACCAGTAGAAAAAGCAATAAAACATGTCCTCATGCGCTCAGTCTTCTAGCTATGCATCACCAAAAATGTCTTAGGGGCAGAACACTCATCAAAGAAATCATCATAGACAATTGACAAAGAAATAAAGTCAATCAAGTCTCAGCGATTTGAGTGTTTAAGTGCGTGTGTGTAAGTCATAGAATCAAACTTTGAGTATCGCATTTGCTAGTGGAAATATCATATCATGCTAAACTGCGAGTAAGATATCTGATAAGTGTTGAGAAACACTTGATGCTAGGGTAGTGTTGAAAAACACAGTTGAGGTGGTGTTGAAAAACACCATTTGCAAGATGTCCTAAAAACTGACGCATCTTAGAGACCAAAGTGAACATAGTTATTCCCCCTAGACAAAGACAAAGACCAATTCCAAACCAAGGCAACAAGGTCAAGGCATGATGGAGAAAGGCTAAGTGTCGAGAGCATATGCTAAAAGACAAGGGTGCAAAGGCCTCAAGTAGTGCCTATTTCTAGGTTTTCACCACTTGGAGATTTTTTTATTTTTCAATTTTTTTTGTATTTTTGCTACCAAGGTGCCTGTTTCCAGGTTTTCACCAAGGCACTTTTTTTATTTTTAAAATTTTTTTGCATGTTTTTATTTTTTTGTATTTTTTCAGGACTTTATATGCTTTTTAGGATTTTTTCAACATCATATATGAATTTTTTTGGAATTTTTTTAGGATCAATAAATATGTACAAAGGATGCCCCCAGATAGAATAGGCATCATGAATAGAACTTCTTTAGGTGCAACACATTGATAGGATTAGGGAGTTGCTCTCCCTTCTCATAAAATAGTAAGTAAGCACCTATACCAAAATTAATAGTAATAATGTATGGTCCAAGCCAATTAGGTTCAAACTTCCCTTTTTGTTCTCTATTTTGTTGGTTCTTAGGGTTTTCTCACAAAATAAGATCCCGCACTTGAAATTCTCTAGGGTGAACCTTCTTATTGAATGCTTTGGACATACACTTTTGGTAAACTCTCATGTGGTCAAAAGATGCTTTTCACTTTTCATCTAGAAGTTCTAGTTCCTACAACCTCATGGCGTAGTAGTCTTCATCTATCACTAAACCTTTGAGAGAGACTCTAAGTGAAGGGATCTCTACCTCTAAAGGTAACACTGCTTCAGCACCATAAGTGAGGGAAAAAGGTGTAGCCCCTGTTGGAGTATGAATACTCATTCTGTAGGCCCACAAGGCTGGATTTATCTGTAGGTGCCAATCTCTACCATTCTTGTGAATTGTTCTATGGAGGATCTTGAGAATGGTCTTATTTGAAGCCTCTGCTTGTCCATTTCCTTGTGGGAAGTAAATGGAGGACCAATGCTGTTTTATCTTGAATTTCTTGTAGAGATGTTTAAGGTCCTTATTTTTAAATTGACCCTCATTGTTAGTGATTATCTCAAAAGGCACTCCATATCAACAGATGATATGATTCAAAATAAACAAAGAAACTATCTTGCCTGAGGCAACAGAAAGTGGGACAACTTCTACCCATTTGGTAAAGTAATTAGTAGTAGTAATAATGAATTTGTGTCCACCTAATGAGTTGGGATGAATCTGCCGAACAAGGTCAAAGGCCCAACACTAAAATGGCCAATGAGAAATAGAAGGAATAAGCTTCGTACCTAGAGCATGTATCAGGTTTCCATGTTTCTGACACTTTTCACAAGATTTGGCAAAACCTACTGCATCTGTTTGCATGGTAGGCCAATAGTAACCTGCCCTAAGCAACCTTCAGGCCATGGAAAGACCATTAGAATGTCCTCCACAAATTCCCTCATGAATGTCAACTAACGCTTGGTTGGAATCATCCTTTTCTAAACACCTAAGAAGTTTCCCATCTAAACCCCTCCTATATAGATCACCAGAGATAAGGGTGTGGTGAGAGGCACTACGAACAAGGTTTCTTCTTTCAAAATGGTTGAAGGTTTTGGGAATAATGTCATCACAGAGATATGAATAAATGGCACCATAGCAAGATGATTCATGGCTAACCAAGGTACAAATGACATGGCTTTCTGAGGAGTCAAAAATAGGGTAACATAGCTCTTCCACCAAGAATTCAAATCTGGACTCATGCTGTTCTAGCTGAAGAAGTGAAGCTAATGTAGCCATAGCATCAATTGCTTTATTCTCTACTCTAGGGATTTGTTGGAATGTAACAAAAGTATAGTACCAGTGCAATGAATCAACCATCTTCTTATAGGGTATCAGTTTGTCATCCTTTGTTTGATATTCTTCATTAACTTGGTTGATAATCAATTGTGAATCCCCATAAATGTGCAACTCTATAATTCCCCATTCTATGGCCATTTTCAATCCATTTGTCAAGGCCTCATATTCAGCAATGTTGTTTGTGCATGGGAACAATAACTTATAGGACTTAGGAATAGTATACCCATGAGGAGAGACAAAAAACACTCCAGCGCCTGAACCATTTTGCATGAAAGAACCATCAAAGAACATCTTCCATGTTCTTGTAGTCATATACATGATGTGCTCATCTGGAAATTCAACTGGAATGGGTATACCATCTTGAATGGGAAAATCAGCTAGTTGATCAGTGATAGCTTGTCCTTTTATGGCTTTACACTCAACATACTCGATGTCAAATTTTGAAAGAATCATCATCCATTTAGCAAGTCTACCCATGAGAGCAGCCTTACCAAGAAAGTATTTTAGAGGATCAATTTTGGCTATGAGGTGTATTTTATGTGCAAGGATGTAATGTCATAACTTTTGGGAAGCAAACACCACCACAAGGCAAGATTTTTCAATACTAGTGTATTTGACCTCATATGAAACAAGTATTCAGCTGATGTAATATATGGCTCTTTCTTTTTCAGTATCATCAAGTTGAGCCAATAATGCCCCCAGGGAAGATTCTGTTGCTGAAACATACAATATGAGTGGTTTTCCTGGGATAGGAGGTATTAAAACTAGAGGATTGGCCAAGTATTGTTTAATTTGATCCATGCTTTTCTAACAATCCTCATTCCAAACATATTTAACCCCTTTATGCAAAGTCTTATTAAAGGGTTGAGCTCTATTAGCCAGTTGTGAAATAAACCTCCGTATAGACTGAAGGCATCCTTGAAGACTCCTCATTTGATTGATGTCTGTGGGAGGTGACATATCCATTATTGCTTGAACTTTTTCTAGGTCCACCTCTATTCCTTTAGCTGAAATCATAAATCCTAAGAGTTTCCCAGAGGTAACTCCAAATGCACACTTTTTAGGATTTAACCTTAATTGAAATTGCTCCATGCGATCTAGAATGACTTATAAATCATCTAAGTGTGTATCCCTTTTCTTAGATTTTGCCAAGGTGTCATCCACATAGTCTTCCATGTTCTTATGCATCATGTCATGGAAAATAGTAGTCATAGCTCTTTGATATGTAGCTCTGGCATTTTTTAATCCAAATGGCATGACGTTCCAGCAATAGGTTCCCCATGCATAAGTGAATGCAGTTTTCTCTTGGTCTTCAGGAGATATTTTGATTTGATTATACCCAAAAAAGCCATCCATCAGAGAATAGATCTCATAGCCCATGGTCATGTCTACTATCATGTCTATGTTTGGAAGTGGAAAATCATCCTTTGGGCATGCTTTATTAAGATCTCTAAAGTCTATGCAAACATGAATGGACTTGTCATGTTTTGAAACTAGGACAATATTGGATATCCATTCAACATAATCAATGGTTCTTATAAATCCTACAGTGATGAGCTTCTCTAATTTTGCTTTGACAAGGAGAGCTATGCGAGGATGCATTTTCCTCAATTTATGTATTACTAGTTTGATTCCTGGAGCTATGGACAAATGATGCATAATGAGACTAGTGTCCAATCCTGGCATGTCTGAGTAGTTCCAACCAAAATTGATTTTCTTTCTTTGTAGGAATTTGGTATATGCCTCTTTTTCTTGTGTGGATAGAGACTAAGCCAAATGCACAATTTGTGGAGCCTCTAGTGTATTCAAATTAACTGGCTGTGTAGGCTCAATAATCACTGATGACCTGTCTTGAAAATAATTGGGAAGATGATCAAGTACCCCATCCTTAGGCACCTTGGGGAGCTTTTCACCTTCGGATACATCTTCTATTTTTACTTTTTTCAGTTCTGACACCACCACATAGTGGTTTTAGCCATCAGAACTCCTATTTTTTGTTTCTTTTCTTTTTATTTTTTGACTAAGGTACTTGATATCTGGCTCTATCATACTTGTAGTTGGTTCGCTAGTGGAAGAGACTATGAGTTCAAGGGCATTTAGGTAGCATGCTATTTCATAGTCATTTTGAAAATTTAGGAGCTGAGGCTCTTGATAGCGCTGAGACCAATCAATTAAGTGAGGATTGGAAAGGGGTAGGTCAATGACTAGTTCAATATTGTGTATGTGAATGGTATCATCTTTGGTGATTGCAGAGTTGAGATCCATCAAGTATCCCTCTAAGGTATCCAAATCAGGACTTATTCTACTAAGCAAAGCATCATCGACTAAAGTGACTCATGGATTCCAATCTTCTAATCCTACACTAGACTCGTTAGCTACCTTAGACTGGGAACTATATGTATGGACAACATCAATGTCCATGTCAACTGTAGAACAATCAGAAAGAGTCTCCCACTCATACTCATGTGAGTTTGTATTTGAATCCCGGCTGGGATGCTTACACCAACCATATTTTTTAGACTTTGAGGTAGAAGCATTGATATCACCAAGGGTAACACCCTCTTGAATGCCATTTGTGTATTGAATAGGAACCTCAACATGATCTTCAATAGTGGATTGTTCTTGTTCTAGTTTTGAAACTATTGGATTATCAACTGTAGTATCTAAATCTCCCCAAAGGAGATTGGTGGAAGGGACCCAATCTTCACACCTATCTTGTTGATTTTGCAAATTAGGTATGTATTCATCATCACTATCCATCACAGCTAGGATAGGGGTAACTTTCTTGTTCTAACTTTCAAAACCTAGGCCAACTATTGTCTTAGGTCTTCATCCAAAAAGAGCATGATTGAGTGGTTCAGCCTTAGCATCTAGTCTAAGACTGAGAGGACCATGACCTGGGTAACCCATATTTTTGACCAAAGTATATCCTCTCCCATAAGCCTTAGGAGATGGAGAGAAATTTTCATTATGCTTGTATTTTTCCTCTTTGTAAATCTAGTCTCTAACAACTACTTCTTCTTTCTCATCCTGTATGGGCACTGAGGACTCTACAAATGTATCAAACAGAGTCATTGCTAAAGATGAGGGACACATTTCTTGTGAAGGCTTACCATAGGACCTAGGTGAGACTGGCAGCTTTGTGAAGGATTCAATGTGATAACCCCCCATACCAAGGTCTATGGTTTTGAACTTATTCTAACATTATGCCAAAGCTACATCAAAATTTTTTGCTTCTCGATTAAGAGGAACATGGGTCCCTGCTGAAATTGCATTAACAAATAGTGTGCTATCCCTGGGTATACAAACTTCTACTCCATTATAGGGGAGCTTGACACATTGGTGGTAGGTGGATGGCACCACTTGTATGTCATGGATCTAGGGTTTACCAAGCAGAATATTATAGGCTAAAGGACCAGCATCAACAATTTGAAACAAAATGTCCTTTTCAATGGGGCCAATCCTGACAGGAAGGATGGCCAAGCCTTTGGAGCTTCTCTCTACCTCATCATAGGATTTGATGGTTATTTTCTTGTGAGTATCAATAACTTTCTCTGAGTAACCCAGTATTTTCAACAAACTCAAGGAAAAAATATTGAGCCCAGCACTCACATCAATCAACACACGCCTGACACGGGTTTTGTGAATCATGACTTCAATTTGAAGGGCAAGATTATGTGGATGGCTCAAGGCTTTGTCATCTTCTTCTAAGAACGTGAGGTAATGTGGGCTAGAAAGGTGATTTACCATGTTTTGGAATTGATCAATATCTATGTTGTTAGGGACATTAGTTGTATGCAAAGCATCTTCAAGGACACACTTATGTCTTGGAGACAACTCTAGGAGCTCAAAAATTGAGATTTGAGCTGGTGTTCTTTGTAACTGATCGACAAGATTGTAGCTCATTTTTGCATTGATAACTAACTTGGTGGTGACATTCTTGGATGTCACTTGCTTTAGTTTTCCATACTGGTTAGAATTAGGACCTCTAATGACCACATGACCTTGACCTTGGCTTCTGGTGACAGCATTAAGAGCTTGGGATGACCTTTGAGAGTGAGGACCTCTAAGCACCACCATGGGTTCTTTATCAAATATAGGAGAGTCCACATCATGACTATAAGAATCTTTATTTCACATCATGTTGACATTTTCATCTACAGCTTCAAGCATATTGATAACATTCTCTACAGACGTATAGGTGTAGTTGATTGTAGCTTTGCCATCTTTGGGTTTAGAGGTTTCCCCCTTATCATATTTAGGAAAAGGTTCCTTAAACACTTTATGATCTGCATTGGTTTTCAATCCATCAATCTCAAGCTTGCCATTTTCAATAAGATCTTGAATGAGATGTTTAAGTTTCTAGCAGTGTTCTATATCATGGCCAATGCCATTATGAAATATGCAGTATGCTTTCTCATTCCACCAATATGGCTTAATGTCAGGTATGTGAAATTTTGGTAGATCTTGTCATTGTGCAAGATTTTTATCAATAAGCATTTTGAAAACATCCTCATAGGAATCTCCAAGTTTAGAGAACTGTCACTTTTCCTTTTTTGATTTGTCTTGATATCTTTGTTTATTCTCTTGTTGGTTAGAGGATGTGTTAAGCTTCATAGCTTGAACCACACTAGACAAATGAAGGACACCTTGATCCTTTGGTTGGGAAGAGTCAAAAACTCTGTCATTGACTACTTACTTATTTTTATTCCAGTGCAAATTCTTGCCTTTGTCCTTATGTGAGTGGTTATTATTTTGACTATTGTTGTTATTATTTTGTTTAGTCAAAATACCTTGCTCTTTTAAGACATCCTCTATTCTGCATGTGGTTTCGACCATGGTGTTGAATGAATCAAAGACCATCTTCCAAACCTCATACTGCATCTCAGGTATTAAATTGCTTGCAATGATATCAATTCTCTCATGTTCAATAATTGTCCTAGAATATCGAGAGCACAATCATCTCCACCTTTGTAAAAATGTAACAAAGGATTCCCCTTGATTCTATTTCAAATTACACAAATCAAGCATGGTGACTAATCTTGATAAGTTGTAGGCAAAATGTTGCACAAATCTATGAACCAGTTCTTTAAAATTTTGGACAGGAGGGGTGATGTTGGTAAACTACTCCATAGCTTGACATTTTAGACTCCTTGGGAATAATCTCATCAAATAGGAATCCTCATGGTGGAATTCAAAACTCATTGTATAAAACTGACGCACATGATCATGTGGGTCACCATTACCGTCATATTTATCATATTGGGGAAATTCAATTTTCCTAGGAAAATCCTTCATGCTCACACTCCTATCAAAAGGATTAGGGCAAATAGAGTCAAGGTTGAAGTAACTCTTGGGAGCCATCATTTTCTCCATCATCTTCTTGATTTTCTTAATCTCCTCTTCTTGTGAGGGACTCTATTTCTTTATTTTCCTATCCACATCAAAGTTATAAGGGACCCTCACACACTTGTTGATTAAGCTCTCTATGAACTTATCTTTATTTTTCTCAACATATTTCTCCACATATTGTTGGAAAAGTGGTTCTTGTTGCACTCTCATAAAGTCTTGAGCTTCATAATTTGTGCTACTTCCTCCATGTTGAGAACCATGATGAGCTCATTGGGAGGGTTGTCTTGAGTTCCTAAGAGGCATCTGTCTCCTATAGTGAGCATGTTGTAAAGTCCTTCCTCTAGGACTAGGAGATCTTGATGGTGACCTTGAATATTTTATGCCTCATGGGGTACCCAAGGGAGTAGATGGTGGGGAGTTGGTCCCACTGTTGATACCCCTATTGTTGAATTATGCATTAAGTTTTTGGGATAAGAGCCTATCTTGTTCTTCTTGTGCGGCTCTTCTTTCCATGTCCAACAAGGCTCGTTGTTACTCCTCTAGGAGCCTAAATTTTTCTTCTTTTGCATCTTGTTCATTCAAGAAGGCTTGTTTTTCTCTCTCAATACTTTTTAGCCTCTCACTTGTATATCTTGATGTTTTTTTTAGTGGAGAGCTTGGCCTTGAATGCTTGAACAAGTTAGCTACATTCACATGAGAATCACAAGATTGGTTGTTGTGGTCTTCATGTTGTGACCGTGCATCTTGATGAGCTTGTGCATAGTGTCTTTCAGCTCATTAATGAGCATCCAGATATCTTGAGTTAATAGGAGGTGATTCAGGTTGATTATCATCATTGAATGACATGTTACCCCTATGTCTCTGAAAAATGTCATCAAGAGTTTGATCCATTACTTCTCTTTGTCTCCTAGTCAAAGTGTAGCTCATATCCATATTTGATTGAGAGGATAGTACAGAAGTACTAAACTCACTAAGGCTACTCCTAGGCTCAAACCAAACTTCTGAAGCACTCCTAGGAGATTGATCGAAGATAGGTTCCTTCCCCTTTCACTTTTGATGAGTTTGGACTGAAGGTAATTGTTCAAAAACTACTTGAGGTTTTTTTCCTCGACCCACTTGGTATCTTGTTATAACCAGCATGAAAGAAAAGACCCTTAGTGAGAAGATAACCTTATGAATCACTAATTGTCAAACTAGGATAGTGAAAATATTTAATCATCCAAAAGAGAGATGATGAAATAGAAAGTTGACAAAAGGTATAAATCAACACTACCACAATGGTGCATAACAAAAGGATTCCTGTATCCTAGCACATATGGATCGGGAGGATGATTTAACCAAAATATATTGAAATTGAATTTATATGAGAGTGGATTTGGAAAAAAGAGTACTCAAACTCTCCAAGCATGCAATCAAGGAATCTAAAGGTGAATCTTGTCAACAAGGATGATTCCTAACTTATTAATGACAAACAAAATCTTTGGTGAAGTCAAAGGTCACTAACTCAAGATGTCTAGAGTCAACAACCTGAGGTACAAACAAGCTTTTAGTTGCAGGGTATGAAGCTTACTAAAATTTGGTCAACTAAGAGAGGGATGAAAATTGCATAAATTAGGTAGGCAACAAAAAGATTTTGGGTGATAGTTTCTAGGCTAACCGGGTGATAGTTTCAGACCAGGCGATAGTTTTAGACTAGGCAATACTTCGCATTAAGTAGGGTGATAATTTCCAGGCAGCCCGGGCAATACTTTCCAAGCAAGTGGGGTGATAGTCTTCCAGTGGTGAACTATCACGTGATATTTTCTAGGATAGGGGGCAATACTATTCTAGTGTCATAGGATTCTTGACCAGTGAGTGCTAAAAATCTTAGTTTTAAGGGCAATTTGATCCAAATTTCAGTTTGAGGGTTGTTTTTTTTGATCTCAATCATAGTGACAATAGTAAATTGATAGGTTTGCAAATAGAAGGTGATCAAACATGTCTTCAAACACTTGAAACAAGGGAAAAAGCAACCTTTCCAAGATAAGCAATTGTGATATCAAAATTGAAAAATCCTATGAACACTACTGAGATGTTGAATATGCAAGAACGTTTACATGGGTATATCACAATGAGAACACTTCAAGCATTTTTTAGCCTAAAAAGACAATGGCTCAATACTTAACAACTTGGCCCACACTTGATGCTCCATTGCCTCACACAAAGTGGTTGCCCATAGTAGATATCAGCTTTGTCATGGAAGTGCCAATGACACAACCAAAGGAGCACAAATGGTGAGTAATCTTAGGGTGATCCAGGTTATTCCACTTGGATCAATCCTTGCACCAAGAAGCTAAGAGAAAAAATAGGGTGGCATCTATCTATGGTTCTTAGTAAGGGCTTCCATTCGTAGCACCCCTCTTGCTCCTCAAAAAGGACTAGGACCTTGTGGCCTCAAGAGTACCTTAAGCATTTTTGCTCAACATTTTCCTCATGGTCACAATCCCACAAGTACTCACATTAAGCAAAGAAAAGTACTACATCTACCAACATTTTGTGTCCTTGATAGCCTTGAGTTTATAGTGGGTCGAAATAGTCGACAAAAGGCTTGTCCCTACTTGGGTCATTCCTCTTGATTGCTCAAGAGCAGGCCCACTAAAGGATTCTAAAGATCTAAGCAAAGAATGGATCAACTTATGAGATTCAAGAATTTTGTTTCACCACAAGGGTGAAGAGCATACTCCCTTGTCTCAAAGTTTTCTCCCAATCACACCAAGCAAATGTTCAATTGCTCTCTTGCTTTCAAAATCCAAAGATGGGTCAAGATTTTCTGGTTCACCACAAGGGTGAAGAGCATACTTCTCCTACCACCCAAGAATCCCTACAACAAGATATTATGTTCCTATGAAATGAAACAACTAGTAATTGCCACACTTGAAATGAAATAAACAAGAAGCACTTTATTGGGTTTTTATGCTTTGGGCAGCCCTACAAAAACTGTTAGTAGCCCTTGTGCATTTGAAGCTTTGACATGCATTCTTTTAAGCAAATAATCAAGCAATGAGAGCACCTACAAGCACAACTTGTTAGCCCCACAAGGTTAGCAAAATCCAAATCCAAATGAAATCTGCAGATTAAAGCTATCTAACCACAACAAACTAAACTAGCAAGCTAACTAGATCCAAATTCGGCAAGAAAGAACCAAGAAACAACTCACTACCGGGTATAGGTGATAGTACACTCACCAAAAATATCATGCGATACTTTACAGTATACTGGGGTGATAATATATTTCTGGGCAATACTTCACTATACCTGTAGGTGATAGTATGTCTCAAATAGAGTGATAAAATGTCTCAAATGGAGCAATACTTTAACTGGTAAAGTATTGTGCCACCATATGTGAACTATCATGTGATACTGGAAAACTATCATGTGATAATCTAAGAGTGAAAACCCCGAGAGCTGAAAATGAAGCTAAAATTTGATGAAAATTTGATAGAAATGTAGAAAATTAAGGACAAAACAATAATGCTTTGCCCCACGGTGGGCACCAAAAATGTACACACTCAAATGGTGCACTTCTCTAAGTCATTATATCTAAGGGAATCCATGAATAGGAAACCTTAGAAAGTGACCTAGAGCTCTCTATGTATTGAGTTGCAAGATTATTTAAAATTTTCTCTCAGCTAGAGCTATCAAGTTAATGACCTTGCTAGTCAACCACACAATGAGAGATTCAAATGAAGACAAGGGAAAGAATGCCAATATCCCCAAGAGTCACTATGAAATGCAAATGCAAACTAGATTAAGATGAATATGCAAGCTAGAAATGAGAGGTGCAAGCTAAGCTATGAAAATGAAAGTACAAACTAAACTATGAAAGGAAAGATGCAAGAGCTACAAATCCTTCCTAATTAGACTAGATGAAGTAATCTAAAGAATAAAGGAAATCTATAATATTAATGCCATGATAATGGAACTAGAATGCAAGAGATAAACTATGAAAGCATGTAAAATGTAAGCCAAGAATGCTCCAAATCATCAAAAGCTCCAAAGTGACCTAGAAAACCTGCATCACAATATTAGTATTCAAAAATGCATATGAAAATGAGGAAGAGAGCTCTTTTTTTATAGGAAATGAGAAAGAATGGACCATGGAGATTAAGAGGCAAAATATTTAATCAAGGGTGGAGCATCAAAGAGGATAAATCCATATGCGCAAATATCTTCCAATGAGAAAATAAGAGTTGACTTTGGTGTCCATATGAGACAAAAAGTGCTTTTCTTCTTTTTATAAAATAAGAATAATTCTTTATTTGTGTAACTTAGGATAAGAGGAAAAGTGGGGGCTTTTTATTTATTAAAAATGGAGGAAATATTCCTTTTAAATAAATAAAAATTTTAGGATAAAATGGTTAGCCCAATGCAAATAATCGAAAATGATAAAATAGGACTTGATCAAGGAAATTGATATAATTGATAAAATGTTGATTTTTGAAAATATTGATTTAGGGATTTGATAAATTGTTGAATGGGGACCCAAAGTCTAGGCGACCATTTTAGGGTGCATATAGTTTGAAGGATTAGGAGACAGATTTTCACCAGATTTATGCGGAAGCCCTAAATTGTGATTCCAAAGTATTTTACTAAGTGCTTAATTAGAGAAGTTATTTTTTAGTGCATTCATGGATGTATACCTATTTCACAACATTAAGGACACACCTAGACCTAAGGCGAGAAGGGAACCAATACAACCCACTGAGTATGACCCTAGCTTATCTTATCATCTATACCAGACAAAGTATTATGTTTGGAAGATGCAAAAGGATACTTGACGTGAAAATTTGAGACTATAGGAGACAGTAGCATGGCTAAAAAATATGAAAAAATATAAAACTAGGACATGACCTATAAGGAAGGGTATTAACATTTAGGTCAACTAGATTATATTATCAAGTATATATTTCATTATGAGTTTCAGAATGATGAATGGAATAAGATCATTTTAAGAAGAATTCATAATGGAAAGTTTTGGTTGGAAGATATCACAACTGATTTGATTCATGAAGTAAAAAGTTTATCCAACAAAGGTGCAATTCCTCTAAATGAGAAGAATGTAGATAAAATCATCCTAGAAAACACTAAGTCTTCATACAATAGAAGAGGTATTGTAATAAGTAAAGGGTATGTGCAAGATCATGAGGGGCCAAACTATGCCCTTAAGTGGCAATGAAAAATCAGCAAATCAGGGTTAGTGAACTTGACATGAAAATTTTAACTAGCTATGAACCTAATATCAAAAAGTTGTAAGAATAGAATCTATAGAAAATTGAATGTAGTTTCTAAAATACTAGGCCTTTTTTGAGAAAAAGTTAGTATGATTGGTGAGAAGTATAGATTTCAATGCAGCAGTACAAAAATTTTAGGAAAAAAAGAAGAAGTAGGTGTATGTCTGACCACCTTAATCATAATCAACTGATAATATTTTATTATAAGATTTTATATATAAGTAGTAGACTCATTCCTGGATGTGATGCATATTTTTTTATAATTTTATTCCAAAAAAATAATTAATTATGAATTTTTTGCTAAAATGTTTTCAGAATAAAAAAACTCTCGTGTCTGACCACCTTAACTCATTCAAAACTTTACAAAATTCAAAATTTATTTATTTTTCCTTATAGTAGGTGAAGCATAGAATGTGACACATTTTTTAGATTTCAAAAATGTTATACCATCTAAAAATTATAGTCATTTTTCAATCAGTATATAAATCAACACTTTAGAGGTAGCTCAATTAGAAAATAACTAATAATTACTTACCGAATTCAAAATTTGATAGCAATTATATCGATAGAAAGCTGATAATCTCCTTAAGATACCCTTTTCATTTTATCAAATTCGGGTGAAAAAAAAGTCGCCAGCTACATTGTCAAAGTTTTGAACTGACATCGCCACTTTTTGGCCCCTCATGATCTTGCACATACCCTAAAATTGAGTAGAATGATGTTAGGTATGTTTGTAAGATAATGGCTGCCAAGTTATGTGCCAACTCTAGAGAAGATGATATAGCAACAGGTATGGTACAAGAAGCCTATCTTATGTGTGTTGATAAAGTTGATGTTGACATGAGTGAAATTTAGAGGATTCAACTGATTGAAAATGTTGAGGAGATCAAGAAGACAAAGAATTCACAATTCATAATTTCATCCTTAATCACCTATATGTTTTTCCACCTTTTGAGAATATTTTCTTACACTATAGGAGTTGATGATCCTTTCCAACAAGAAATTTGAAAATATCAAAGATAAGATACCAAGTGATCTTAATGATTTAAATTTGATTAATATGAAAAAGAGAGAAATAGAAGAAGATAAAAATATACGAGAGAGGTTTGTAAGAAAACTTTGAGAAATCAAAGATGAAGAACACTTCAAAGAGATAATGAAGAGTCACAACACCCATCTGAGAAGTAAAAGAAGAGCAATTCTAATTATGGGAGGAAACTATGAGGAATTTAACAAGGAAACTGAGGAAGCTGTAATAAAAGTGATGAATTTAGTACCAGGAGAAGCCTTAAGTGAATTAGAATAGGACATTCAAATAATAGAAGCAGCTATCCAAATGGAAGAGATACCACCTCAGAAAGAAACCATAGTTTCACCACCTACCATACTAATTAATGATGAAACCATGCATGTAGAAGGCACTAGCATCACTATTGACAGAGAAGAAGATCCTTTTGAAGATCAAGGAGAGGATATTGGAAATTTGGGAGAAATGGTGAATCAGGAAGAAGATGATGAAGAAGAAAAGGAAGAGGATAAGGAAGAAGAAACAAAAGAATTAGGGGAGACACAAAAAGAAGTTGCTAAACAAGTAGTGTAAGAGGAACAATGTAAAGACAAAGAGGTAAAGCCTACAAAGATTATACCTCAGCACATTCAGATAGTCACACCACAGAAGTTCACAACAACAAGCTCATCAAAGTCACCTATTGAGTCAGTATGAGAAAATTTGGGAGCTGAAGTTGATGATGATGATGAAATAGAGTTAATTTTATCCTTGAATAAGATAATTGGAAAGAACAAGAAAGTAAAGAGCTTGGAGGGATCACTACTTGAGGTAACAAATAAACTTCAAAATGTTATATCTACTCAGGTTAGTGAAGCTAATCCACAAGTTAAGGCAAGAGAAGTAGTCAAATGTTTTGACAGTGAATTCACCACTTTATCTGACATTGCATTAGTGAAAGAATAAACTCTTCATGATGCACAGTTATTTCAATCCACATGTCAAAATATTAAGAATGATTTATATAACGTTAATGTTTTCATTAAGGAGTTGAGGAAATGTTTGGAGAGAGGAAGAGAATTGTATAGTCACCGTGCTTTATCACACAATCATATCTCAGGCATTTCAAATAAGTTGAAGAATAAAGAAGTAGAAATACAAGTCACAGTGAATGAGCTATAGAATCCTAGCATGAAGATCACTGATACTGAGAAGAAAGTTAGAAAAGTACATGATGAGATAAGATTATTAGAAAATAAAAAATAAATAAAGTTGAAGATGTTTGCACTACTCAGAGAGCACTTAACTTTGAAGATCAGTAATATGTAGAATCAACTAGAAAAATGTATTTCCTCAAAGACATTGTATTGTAAATTTTCCTATCCAAATCTTAGAGCAGTTGAGATAGCATCTTATGGGCTATGTACACTACTTAGTGTATCAGATTCTGTTAAGGTTACATAGGACAAAGAGATTGAAAATTTTGCAAGAAAACTTTACAGATTGCATTCCAAGCCTTCCAGCCTTAAAGGATTGAAGACAAAAGGTATATAAATTTTTTTGACCTATATATATACATATTTTGACACCTTTTTCATTTTTTTCAAAGGGGGAGTAATATTATGAGGAAATTTCTGGTATGTATAAGATATAGATATATGCAAAAAATATATATATAGTATAATCAAAGGGGGAGTATTCCTATGGCAGAATAAGTTAAGTAGGTATGTATGATCCATAGAATTTTGCAAATCTTATAATGGCTATATAACACAATGTTTTATATTGTTGAAAGTTTGTTTTTTAAATCTTTTTGTTGTAAGTTTTTGGGACATAGCCAATTTTCCCATATGTTGTCACTAGTGACAAAGGGGGAAATTATTGGCAATTTGGATAAGTAGGATATCATGATGTTTTCATTATGGAAAGATATATTGAGTATTAAGACAACATGATCCAAGTAGGAAGTTTTGGATGAGAACTTAAGAAAATTGTCTAAGTATAACAACGTTTATCTGTCTACACATAGACTACTTTGATCAACAAAGTTCATAGAACTATTTTCAATGCATGTGAACTTGAGAACATATGATATGTGGTATTTTGAAGCAACATATAAGAGTGCAATATTGTATTACATGTATGGACTAAGATATTGATGTTTTACAGAAACAATGTTGAGCCGACCAGAATATGGCAACAATTAGTAAATGATTATTTTGAGTTAAGGGATTTTTTTTATCAAAATAATGACTTAACTAATTAGGGATGACATCCTAGATGTTAAACCTAAGGAAAAAAGAGTTAATGTTGTGTTATGATAACATGGAAGCTGACTGATAGGCTATATTTGAGATAGCTAGTATAAAGGAAAGTACTATGTAATGCGAAGTATGAACAAGAGACTAATGTGAGGTTGTAAGAAAGATTTTTATTGATGTATTGATGATGTATTATGAAAAATTTGATATATGATCAGAACAGTGTGAATTGATAGAAATTTTTGTGAAGAGCCTACAAGCTAGATCAAAATATTGAAGATATCAGCAAGAATAAAAGGTTTTTATATTTTATCTTTTGTACTGAAGAGTATTATTGTATATTGCATCTTTGGGTAGTGGGCTCATCTTGCATACATTCATATTTTGTAATACCAACTCCTAATAAGTTTGAGGCTTCTAACAAGGCCTAAAGTCCTCTAACAAGGACAAAGACACTATATAGATGTAATAGACTCCTAACAGGGTCAATATCTTTAACCAGATACTTTTGATTATTAGACAATTTGTGGGTATCATCCCCATCGGGGTTTTCCCTTGGTTAGATTTTCCTCAAGAGTAAACATGGTGTTATGAGTTACTTTATTTTATGGTTGTGTTTGTTATTAATTTTATTCTAATTAGTTTCTTATGCAAGTTACATGTTAATCACATATATCCATAAGTGGGCAAAAGTAAAATTTTGTAAAATATTGATTCAACCCCCTCTTCATATTTCCTATTTATAAAAGTTATTCTCCATGGGACCAAAAAGGTCACTATGAATGAGGTGAAACTTTTGATGTGCCCTCCAATATTGACCATGTAGAAAGGGTTCCCTATGCATCTTAGCACTCCTGCAACCATTGCATATAATTTTGGAAGAAACAAGATTAGGAAATCCATCAACCATATTTTATTTTTGCATCAAAGAGATATAATCAAAACTCAAATGGCCAAGCCTTTCATGCCATATATTAAAGTAAAAAATATCATGGTATAAATTCCTGAAAGTGGAAAAATCATAAAAATTAAATAAGTTATCATGATCCAATTTAGAATTAACAACAATTTGGTTATATTTAGGATCAATAACATAGCACATATTCTTGTGAAATTCAATCTTATAATCTTGGCATAACTTAGCTATAGAAAGAATATTGGTTTTGAAATGTCAATGATAGGTGAGATAAAATACTTCATTGGCTTGAAAATTCACAACTTGATAATGGTATCTATATTAGTCAATCTAAATACATCAAAGAGATATTGAAGACCTTTGGACTTGAGGAATCAAAACCTCTTGGAATCCCAATCGTTATAGGTTGCAAAATGTTTGTGGATGATGAATCTGATGAATATGATTAGACTATGTATCAATCTATGATTAGAAAGGTATATTATTTTGTGCAATGTAGACCGTATATTGCACAAGAAGTTGGTTTATTTACAAGATTTTTAGAAAATCCTAAGGAAAGACACTTGACTACAAAAAATAGGACATTCAGATATCGAAGACGAACAATCGATTATGGACTATGGTATGGTTACAAAGGATATTTTTCACTAGGTGTGTATATTTATGCTGATTGAGCTAGAAATGTGGATGACATGAAAAGTAAAAGTGGTGGAGCATTCTTTCTGGGTGAAAGACTTGTTTCTTGGAAAAGTAAGAAGAAGAACTATATTTCACAATCTACTAGTGAATCTAAATATATTTTTGTTGCTATCAATTGCACTTAGGTGGTTTGGATTAAGAACCTACTTGAAGGTATACAAAAAAAGGAGAGTGAACCTATCGTTATTCATTGTTATAATACTAATGCTATTAACATCTCTAAGAATCCAGTGATGCACTCTAAGAGTACACATATTTCTATAAAGTATCATTTTATTAGAGAAAAAGTTCAAGAGAAAGAGGTAAGGTTGGAATACATTCCAGCCACAAAACAAATTGCTGATATATTTTATAAGCTTCTACCTAAGGATAGGTTTGAATAATTGAGAGGTAAGTTAGGGGTCACTCCCCTATCTACACTTAACTGAGAAGATGTTGTACTACATCAATCCTAGGATTTTATTATTTTCTCTTAACTTTTATTGATGTATTAGTAATAACTCTTGGAGTAGGAGGAGCTAAGTTGTTATTTGAAGATTGATACAAGCCTATGATGGTGATTGGCAAGTTTGACATTGTTGTCAAAGCAGAAGAATGTGCTATCAACACATTTGTACATATTGGTATTATTGGAAAGTGATGGTTTGGGAACTAGGAATCACTTGAGGGTTTTCATTTATGGAAACACCTATGATTGGAGTGATCGCATGTTGAGAATATTTCCACTGGAGTCAGTCATGAAAATGACTAAGTCCAGAATCAGGATAACATGGTACAATGCTATAGTTTTGGTTAGTGATGAAGATATATAAGGTATTATGGCTTGTGAAGTTAATTGAAGTTATTTTGGGATGTATACATGCTTTAGTTAAGAGCGCATGAGTTTTGGTTATCATATCCAAGAGATACAGTGTTTGGAAGGTATGTGAAGATAGTAAAACATTATAACATGGTATATGAATAGTTGCGAAGATCAAGGAAAGTATAGTGGATGTAGTAATGTGATAAGATAGGTGAATAGAGTATATTACCAACTCTTTGGTAATATAAGATCGCTGCCTCCATAATTATCATTTTCATAAGTTATTATTATATTTTGTATGGTATTTTTGAAGCCAACTTGAAGGCTGATTTTGTATAAGTATAGAGTACCTTTGTGAAAGTGAAGTATGGTTATGGTTAGGATGAAAAATAAATATTGTGAATCTAAGAGAAGAGATCAGATGTGAGATCAATAAGAGGCTGAGCTATAACTGGAACTATCTAAGCAAGATAAGTTCTTGTATTGTTCATATTTTGGAGAATTCTTTTGAGACAACTTTTGATTGTAAGAGCAGTGTGCTCACCACCTTTAACCAAGTGTTTTGTATACCCCTAACAAGGTTTTGTATTCCTCTAACAAGGAAATGTACTATGTAAAAATAATCTCCTAATAGGGCTAGATCTCCTAATAGGGATATTATATTTTAGTGCATATTTGTGGGTTCCATCCCCACTAAGGTTTTCTCTTGGCCAAGGTTTCCTCAAGAACAAATCATGGTGTCATGAGTAATGTGAACTATTCTTATATGTTATTTTCATTTTTTCATTATTTTGGATTATTTGTAATTATTTAAAGTTGAGATCAGTGTTCTATAATACTAATTCATCCCCTCTCAGTATTATCTAATCCTAACAAGTATAGGTATTTGGCATATTCTATGAGTTGAATGGAGTTTACACCTTAGGGGGAGTTTCTACATAGTTTGGAAAGCTACTAATTCACATTTTGGAAATGGAAAAGTTGAATATGGAGCTGAATCTAAAGAATCTATGGATATGATGAATTGGCCAGTCTGATTTCTTTGGGACACACATGTAAAGAGACAAATATGTATGTGTTGACTTGTGTTTCCATGAATGCCAAAGGACAAGATTGGTGGCATAACTAATGGAAAGTAATGAAGTGAAGGAAGTGGTTGATTATATGTGTAAGGTAAAATGGCTTAGAGCATGATTTGATGATCAAACATGATAGGTTTAATGGTGCAGGGGCACCTAGGCTAACCTCTACTAGTTAGTTAATTTTGGCTTGTACTTGACTATAGCCAAGTCAAGAAGTTAGTATAGTTTGGTTGAGGACCATAGAAGGTCTTTTTATATGTTGGCTAGGTGAATTAGTCACTAAGACTAAGGTCACACTAATAGCATATGTTAGTTGTTATTTAAATTTTTTAATGCTAGGAGCTACGGAGATTGAGTCATTAATGTGTCCTAGGCCTAAGAATGGTTAATGGTTGTTAAATCAATATGATGATCATGAATGATCTTGGATCCTTGAAAAATATGAGGATAAGAAGCCTAGAATATAGGATTAAGGCATCTATCAAAGTTGCCAAGTGTTGTAAGAATGTTGGCATAACAATATTTGTACTTATTGCAAATATTGCATGCAACATGGATAGCCTCGGATTCCTTTGATTATGGGAGGTTATGCTCAACAAAATAGGCCCTATAATGGTGGAGGAGACACCTAATTGGATTAATGGCTCGAATCTCCAAGCATTGGATGCATATTGTGAAAAAAGTTTGAGTTAATGTAATGAGCTATGCAACTTTGTTTTGAAGTGATATCTGGGTTTTTGAAGGAATAGTCATACTTGAAGCTTTGAAAGCATTGATACAGTGGTTCATTTTTATACTATATGGGATTATAATACTTTTTAATTTTATGTGTTAAGGGTTTAGAGTAGTTTTATCATAGTTTTCAAGTTGTTTTAGTTCAGGACTTTTCTTTGGTCACACTGTGACAGAATTTGTAAAAATGGCTCCCATGTGAGTTTCAACCATGGAAACACAAAATAAGTGGTTGAATCTTCAAGTGGGGCCTCTTTAAACATTTTATCTAAAGGGAGGAAGCATCATGAGGAAGGGAGCTAGGTTTACGATCAGGCCCTAGGCGAGTTAGACATACCTAATTAGAGGCTTGACAGGGAGAAATCAAGTCATTTCATATGGGGAATGGGAAGTATAGTACATCCCAAGGAATTTTTATTGTATTTTTTCATGTTATTTATCCATCCTAAGCATTGGGAGGTCATACCAATCCATTAGGATAGGTTTTGAGCAATTTTTGTTAGTCATAGATAGGCTATCCTAGAAACTAGGCCTTTTAGCCCTGTTTCTCCTTGATATTAGGAAGGAGGTGTACGGATGGTGTCAGAGCCTTAGACCTTCAAAATATTGAAGTTAAGCCAAAATTGTATCCATATATAAAGTTATATTTTCAGGTTTTTTGGAGATTTTGGTCGAGAAAGGGCAAAAGCCATTTAAAAAGGCTACTAGAAATAGGCCTAAAATTAAGGTCTCTTTTGATGAAATATTGAATCCGATAAACCTATGAGCCAAGAACCTTCCCAAATCAGTCAAATGGCATGGAATATAAATGAATTAAATTTTAATAAGGTCCCCATAATGAAGTTTGAAATTTGTGATGTTTTAGTGGATTTGGCACGTAGATCTATCTAAGTGAAAGTGAGAAAGAGAACCAAAATTAAGGTGTGGATCATCCAAGGTGGAGTTTCCAAGGTGTGAATCTTATAGTAAAGATTGAATAGGACTTATTTAATTATCTAATCCTATTAGGAGATCCTATAGAAGCATAGGATTCTAGGAGATAAGAGAAATCTCTTGGTGGGAATGGAAAACTAAGCCTAGGAGTTTTATCCTTACATCATATTGGTATCAGAGCTTGGTTGATCAAGCTTGTGGTTAATGCATCAGTATTATGAATTAGTAGGAGAGAATACAACAGCTAGAGCCATGGTGACTAATGCTAAACTAGCAAAGAAGGTTGAGGAGCAAGAAGAGGATAACAAATTGTTAAGGCAAAGACTAGCTCAAATGGAGCAACTCTTGGGTGAAGTCCAAGACAAAGTTGATAGGGTCAAAGAGAAGATTGACCTTAAAGAAGAAGCTAAAGAAAAGGATAAAGAATTGGATTTGGAGGAAGAAGCACCAGCTCCTAACCCTGTTCTTCTTGAAGAGCCATTATTGAAAGCATTGAAGGCATTGAGTGTCAAGGCTTTAGAAGGTGTCCCACTCTTTAGTGGAAAAATGGACCCAGATTCAATTGTGGGTTGGATTGATAGAATAGAGAACCATTTTGAATGTAATGGTATCTCTGAAACACAAAAGGTAATGGTGGCCAAGTCTAGATTGAGAGGTTCAGCTCTAACTTGGTGGAAGTTTGTGCAAATTGAGAGGGAAAAGGATGGTAAAGGTCCTATTATGACATGGAAGGGTATGGTATCCAAAGTCAAGAAAACATATCTTCCTAATGACTATGAAGTCCAAATGCATAGAAGGAGACACAATCTTAGGCAAAACAATTTGGATGTCCAAGCATATACCGAGGAATTTCAAAAATTGTGTTTGAGGTCCAAGGTAGTTGAAGATGAGAGCATCAAGCTAGAAAGGTATTTGAATGGCCTCAAAAGGTCTATTCAAGAGGAGATGAGCCTAGTGAACTTCAAATCTATTAGGCAATGCTATCAAATGGCCTTGAAGATAGAGGAGAAGAGCAAGAGAAAACAAGAGAGCTCCAAAGGAAAAGGTAAAGGCAAGGATACTAAAGGTCAAAGAGGTGGCTATGGTGGAAGAAGTTCTGATTCAAGAGCTCAAGGTAAGGTAAAATTTAGTGAGTAGAAAGAAGGAAGCTCAAGTAGAGGTGGTAGAGGAAGAAATTCTAACTCTAGTTTTAGAGGAAGAAGTGGTGGTTCTTCACAAGGAGGAAGAGGCAATTATTTTTCCAATATGAAGTACTACCATTGCAATCAAATGGGGCACCCTACCTATAGATGCCCTAAGAAAGGTGTCTCATCACAAGGAGGTGATAAGAGAGATAACCTTGTTCATGAAGAAACAAATGTAGTAGATAAACATTTTGAGATTCCATAAAATTTAGAGGAAGGGGAGAACCTCATGATGAGGAGAACTCTAATCAAGGAACCAGTGAAGGAAGAGCCAAGCCAAAGAACATCTTTGTTTAGGATCAAATGCAAGATCATGGGGAAAGTATGTAGGGTCATTATTGATTTAGGAGCTACTAATAATATAATGTCAAAAGAAGTAGTCAGCAAGCTCAAATTGAAAAGGATATCCCATACAAATCCTTACAAGGTCACTTGGCTCAATAAGGGTCAACATGTGTTAGTAAATGAGCAAGCATGGGTAGAGTTCTCCATTGGAAGGTACAAAGACAAGGTTTTATGTGATGTATTGCCTATGGATGCATATCATTTTCTCCTAGGTAGACCTTGGCAATTTGACTGCCAAGCCATGCATGATGGAGGAAATAATTCCTATTCTTTCAAGAAGGATAATAAAACCTTCAAAATTTAGTCATTGTTGGAGGATGCTGAAGTAAAGATAGCAGGTCCAAATGTTCTTATGGTAGGTGAAAAAGATTTCCTACAAACTATGGAAGAGAGTGAAGGCATAGGGTATGCATTGGTGTTGAAACCAAGAGGAGGTGAAGACAAGGTGACTAAGAAGACTGAATTACCAAAGGAGATTCAAGGTATGTTGTAGACTTACTAAGGCATTGGAAGTGATGGTCAACCTTCAGCCTTACCCCCTCAAAGAGCCATAAGTCATAGGATAGAAGTTATCCTAGGAGCTACCCTACCTAAAAAAGTAGCCTATAAGATAACCCCTCAACAAAATGAGGAAATAGCAAGGCAAATACAAGAGCTCTTAGACCAAGGCCTAATTAGAAAATGTATTAGTCCATGTGCTATACCCAACATACTTGCACCTAATAAGGGAGGAACTTGGAGGCTATGTACTGACTCAAGGGCTATCAATATGATAACCATAAGATATAGGTTCCCTATCCCTAGGATTGAAGACTTAATGGACTGTTTAGGTGAAGCAAGGTACTATATAAAGATAGACTTGAAGAGTGGCTACCACCAAATAAGAATCCATGAAGGATATGAGTGGAAGACAGCCTTCAAGACTAATGAAGGGCTATATGAATGTCTTGTCATGCCATTTGGATTGTCAAATGCCCCCTATACATTCATGAGGCTCATGAATGAAGTACTCAAGGACTACATAGGCAAGTTTGTAGTTCTATATCTAGATGATATAATAATTTTTAGCAAGACAAAGAGTGAGAATTTGAAGCACCTTAACATTTCCTTCAAGAAGCTGCATGAAGAGAGGTTGATGATCAATTTGGAGAAGTGTGAGTTCATCAAATTAGAATTGGTGTATCTTGGTTTTGTCTTATCTCATGGCAATCTAAAAATGGATAAGAGCAAGGTAGAGGCTATCATGAATTGGCCTACTCTAAGGTCAGTAACTGAGGTAAGGAGTTTTCATGGTCTTGCACAATACTATAGAAAGTTCATAAGACAATTTAGTGAAATTTGTGCTTCTATGTTAGATACTATCAAAGGAGGAATGAAAACCAAGTTTGTGTGGAATGAAAATGATAATAAGAGCTTTGAGTTGTTGAAGGAGAGGATAGCTTCCCAAACTATTTTGGTGCTGCCAAGCTTTGAGAAGTTATTCACCATTGAATGTGATGCTAGCAATGTAGCAATTGGGGCTGTTCTAAGCCAAGAGGGTAGACTGGTGGCTTTCCATTCTAAGAAGTTAAGTGAGGCTAAGAGGAAGTACTCCTCATATGACTTAGAGATGTATGCATTGGTCCAAGCTCTAAGAAAGTGGAGGCACTACTTGCTTCCCAAGGAGTTCATTGTGTATTCAGACAATCAAGCACTTAGCTTCCTAAATTCACAAGAGAAGTTGAGTCACAAGCACATGAAGTGGGTTGAGTACCTACAAGCTTACACCTTCAATATCAAGCACAAGAAGGGTGTACTAAACAAGGTGGCTGATGCATTATCAAGAAGAGCCCTCACACTCCAAGAAATTCAGTTGAAAAGCATGGGGATAGATCATTTCAAGGATCTATATGAAGATGATGAGGAGTTTGCTGACATCTACAAGGTATGTGCTGAATACAAGAATCATTTTCATAGTAAATATGTTAACTATACTTTGTAAAGTGATCTCTTGTTCAAAGGGAATCAATTGTGTGTTCCTAGAGGCTCCATTAGAGAGAATTTGATTCAAGAAAAGAATAATGGTACTTTGAGTGGTCACTTTGGGATCACTAAGACTCAAGACCTTGTTTCAAGGTTTTACTTTTGGCCTATAATGAATATTGATGTTAGGAGGTATGTGGAGAGTTGTGTAGTATGTCAAAAGGCCAAGGGCACTTCAACAAATGTTGGTCTTTACCAACCTCTACCAATTCCTACTAGGCCATGGAAATGCTTAAGCATGGATTTTGTAGTTGGGTTACCCAAGACAAGACAAGAAATGGATAGTGTGTATGTGGTTGTGGATAGATTTAGCAAGATGGCTCACTTTGTGCCATGGAAGACTACACATGATGCAAGTCAAATAGCATCTCTATTCTTCAAAGAGATGGTGAGAATACATGGACTAGCTATCAACATTGCATCAAATAGAGACACAAAATTTATGAGTCATTTTTGGAAGACTCTTTGGCAAAGATTGGGTACTAACTTATACTTTGGGTCAGCCTACCATCCCCAAAATGATGGTCAAACAGAGGTTGTTAATAGGATCTTAGGGAACCTTCTAAGATGTCTAACTAAGGAGTATGGTCAGCAATGGGATTAGTTGATTGGGCAAGCTAAATATTCCTATAATGACTCTATCAATAGATCAACCGGGAAGAGTCCATTTGAAATTGTATATGGCCTACATCCTAGAGGACTCTATGAGTTGAGAGATTTAAAAGATGGAGTCAAGGCAAGTGCATATGCTGATGACTTTGCATTTTCTATGCAAGAAGTTCATGAAATAGTGAGGAAGACAATGGTAGACAAAACCACCAAGCACAAAGCCAAGGTATATGAAAGTAGAAGGTTAGTGGAGTTCAAAGTTGGTGATCTTGTTATGATACACTTGAACAAATCTAGGTTGACAAAATGAGTCCCTCATAAGCTGCAAATGAGGAAGATAGGACCTTGTCCTATATAATAGAAGTATGGTGACAATGCCTTCAAGGTAGCCCTGCTAGAGGATAGTGGATTGTCCAATATTTTTAATGTTGCAAACCTTGTCCATTACAAGGGACCACAGCAAAATAGTGACCAGAATATCAATGAGGTGATCAAGGATGTGGAAGATCTTCAACTTCCTACTACTGTAGGTATAGGGGCAGACAATGTACTAGACACAAGGACCTACAAGAAAACTAGACACAAAGAGTACAAAGAGAACCTCATTCAGAGGTATGGGTAGAATGCTACTGATGCTATTTCAGTAAAGGAAATAGAGTTCAAAAGGTTGGGAACTGATCCTAGCCTCATCAATCCAAGGGTGGATTGAAATTATTATTTCAGGGAGGATGGTGCAGGAGCACCTAGGCTAACCTCTACTAGTTCATCAATTTTGGCTCGTACTTGACTCTAGCCAAGTAAAGAAGTTAGTATAGTTTGGTTGAGGACCTTATAAGGTCTTTCTCTATGTTGGAAAGGTGAATTAGTCACTAAGACTAAGGTCACACTAATAGCCTATGTTAGTTGTTATTTAAATTTCTTAATGCTAGGAGCTAGGGAGATTGAGTCATTAATGTGTCCTAGGCCTAAGAATGGTTAATGGTTGTTAAATAAATATGATGATCATGAATGATCTTGGATCCTTCAAAGATATGAGGATAAGAAGCCTATAATATATGAGTAAGGCATCTATCAAAGTTGTCAAGTGTTGTAAGAATGTTGTCATAACAACATTGGCAATTATTGCAAATATTGCATGCAACATGGATAGCCTCGGATTCCTTTGATTGTAGGAGGTTATGCTCAAAAAAATAGGCCCTATAATGGTGGAGGAGACACCTAATGGGAGGAATGGATCAAATCTCCAAGAATTGGATACATATTGTAAAAAAAGTTTGAGTTAATGTAATGAGCTATGCAACTTTGTTTTGAAGTGATATCTGGGTTTTTGAAGGAATAGTCATACTTGAAGCTTTGAAAGCATTTATACAGTGGTTGAGTTTTATTCTATATGGGATTAGAAGACTTTTTAATTTTATGTGTTATGGTTTTAGAGTATTTTTTATCATAGTTTTCAAGTTGTTTTAGTTCAGGACTTTTCTTTGGTCACACTGTGACAAAATTTGTAAAAATGGTTCCCACATGAGTTTCAACCATGGAAACATAAAAATAAGTGGTTGAATCTTCAAGTGGGTCCTTTGTACATATTTTATCTAAATGGAGGAAGCATCATGAGCAAGGGAGCTAGCTTTATGATTAGGCCCTAGGCGAGTTAGACATACCCGGTTAGAGGCTTGACAGGGAGAAATCAAGTCATTTCATGTGGGGAATGGGAGGTAGAGTACAAAAAAAGTAATTTTTATTGTATTTTTTCATGTTATTTATCCATCCTAAGCATTGGTAGGTCATACCAATCCATTAGGATAGGTTTTGAGCAATTTTCATCAGTCATAGATAGGCTGTCCTAGAAACTAGGCCTTTTAGCCATGTTTCTCCTTGATATTAGGAAGGAGGTGTACGGATGGTGTCAAAGCCTTAGACCTTAAAAATATTCAACTTAATCCAAAATGGTATCCATATATAAAATTATATTTTCATGTTTTTTGGATATTTTGGTCGAGAAAGGGCAAAAGCCATTCAAAAAGGCTACTAGAAATAGGCCTAAAATTAAGGTCTCTTTTGATGAAATCTTGAATTCGATAAACCTATGAGCCAAGAACCTTCCCAAATCAGTAAAATAGGATTGAATATGAATGAATTAAATGTGAATAAGGTCCCCACAATGAATTTTTAAATTTGTGATGTTTTAGTGGATTTGGCACGTAGATCCATCTAAGTGAAAGTGAGAAAGAGAACCAAAATTAAGGTGTGGATCATCCAAGGTGGAGGTTTCAAGGTGTGACTCTTGTAGTAAAGAGTGAATAGGACTTATTTAATGATCTAAGCTTATTAGGAGATCCTATAGAAGCATAGGATACTAGGAGATAAGAGAAATCTCTTGGTGGGAGTGGAAAACTAAGCCTAGGAGTTTTATCCTTACATCATTTGGTTGAGACATGATCAATTATGGTAAATTATCATTGATGTCAACTATTAACTTTATAAGTTACTGATGATGATCATGGTTCACATCAGGTGAATGGTAATATGTAAAGGTTTTGTTCTACAGAAGTTTTTGGAATCATGTTTGGGTGCTACCTGTAAAATCTTAACTTGTTGTGATGAATGGTGAAATAGATTTAGCACAGGTGATAATTCTATCATTATGGTTATGTGTTTGATTGTTTTGGTGATTGGGTATTTTCCAGAGGTTACCTAAAGTTTCTAGATGCTGATCCTATAATCGTGTTTCATTTTGAGAAAAGATATGGGATATTTCAAAGGATAAACAATGATATTTGAAAAATATTATGTTTCTAAGTAGCTAACGGTTTAATCAGTATTGGTGATTTAAATTGATGTTATAGTCAAATTTTATTGGTCAAACTTCACTAGAGAATATGTATGGATAATTGGAAATAGTTTTTTAATGTTTATATCATCAAGATGAGTGTGTAAACATGATTTGAGCAAGCTGATTGGTCAAGAAGGAAAATACATCATGTAATAATTTAATTTCTTGATTGAATCCGAAAATAAAAATGTACGATCTTTAAATTTCAAATTGGACATAGAGATATGTGATATGAAGCCAAGTATATGGTCAGCTTTAAATGGTATTATGTAGTAGGGTTTTCTATGGTGGTAGAAACCTAAGAGCAAAGGAATGCAATATAAGATGGAAAAGGAAGATGGTGAAGTGCTTGTTGATGGTGTGTCATTGAAGAAGGAAGAAGAGACATAAGGTGTGGTCCAGCCAAGTGTTGGAGAAGAATGTGAAGAATTTTGTTTAAGCTATAGAGGATTTGATCAAGCAAAGGAAGTTTCTATTTAACAAATCATTCTTACCTATTGTTTCCTAACAGCTACAACAGAGTTTTGGAAATCCTCGAGAGAGGTAAATCCTCATAGATCTTTATTGTATTGAAAATACTATATGGTGGCACTGTAATAAAGTGTTCTAAGTCCTCTCACAAGGCTATCTCTCACAAGGTACAAGCTTGTTATGATCTTTAGGTAAATCCTCTCACAAGGTTATATTTTTCATGTATATGTAAATTCCTTTCACAGGGAAAATCCTTTAACATGGTGTACTTAAAAAGAATACAAATTTGTGGGTGGCATACCCACCATTCTTTTTCCCTAATTTGGTTTTCCATGATACCATAAATCTTGTGTCTTTGTGTTGAATGTTTTGTGGTTATCCACTTACATTTGATTGTTGAAGTTGTTACTTTATTGGTTAAGTTAAAAGTGTTTGAATGTTGAAATTGGTGGATTACTGATTCACCTCCCTCCCCCTCAGTAATCTCATCATAGTAAGGTTAGCAAATGGGCCCTTGGTTTGCTAGTGAAGTTGTTTGGTTTTGAATGAGCCCACCAAGCATCAAGTCTTTATGAATGCAAACAATTCAACACCATAAGGGATTTTGGTGGAATGGATACCCTTGGATCTTAGCTGAAGAGGTTCTCTAAACCTTGATAAAAAAAAAACTACATAGTTTACAAAATTATTTTTAAAGAATTGGTGTGAAAAAATTGTAAATAAAAATTATTCCTTTTGATGTATATTTAGAATATATTTTGATTATGTAAATATATTAAAAATTTATATTTTTTCTTATTTTTTATTGACATAAAATATAAAAATATTAATAATATGTTAAAACTGATCTAATCTATAATAAAATATAAATCTTGTAACATAATAATTTATTATTGTTTCGCAACTATCTTCAATTAATTATATTTATGTAAAAAATAATTTAAATTTATTTTTTAATAGCAAGGATTTCAGTGATTACTAATATTATTTTCATAATTTCTTCTAGAGAAGTTAATGATATATGTACTCAAGCATAGCGAATGATACTATATCTTATAATTTATTTAGTCTATTTGTTTTTCTAATATAATTTTGTTGTTATACATTTTTGTGTTCATGTATAATATGTATTTAGGTTACTAACTATACTGTTCTTTCGTACTAGCTATGGTGAGACTAGGTTGAACTTTGAATCAAAGAGAATACCAAAGATAATATCAAAGAGAGAGTCATAGAATTCAACAAGAACAAATGAAAAAAAATGAAAAAGAAAAATTGAAAAGTTGGAAACAAATTTCCAATAAAAAGAAGAAGAAACTAGACTCAAATGTCTTGAAAATCAATTATGTACTCTAATGATATATTTTCAAATTGCTATTAAGAAATACATTATTGATTATTCTCCTACTTTATGTCAAATTGTTACTAAGAAATTCATTATTGATTATTTTGTGTATGAATAATCATAATTATTTCATGTTTTGATACCCATATTTTCATTAATTTAAATAAAAAATATCTCACACATTAATATATACTATTCCACTATACTTGTAACATGTAAAGTTCCAAATTACAATGCAACATGGTTGCTTATTTTTTTTTTAATTTCTTATGGTTGTTAAAATGCTTTTTCTCACATTTCATCATACTAAGTCATCTATTATCTTATTCTAGACATTATTGATTTCAACTTTTTTCTCCATTAATTAACTATACTTGTATTCCAAATATTTCTATAGATTGATGTTTATTTTAAAGTTTGCGGCATGTCATTCAAACTATGGCTACCTCTGACAGAAATTCAAACATCATTAATACAAGCTCAACTGATTTTATGCCCTCAAATGATTTCTTTGAGACTGAATTTGATAAGTTTGCATGAATAATTAAATAATCATGCATGAATATAATCAAAGTTGTGGAGAATGCAATGTTATCAATTGATTCATATGTTGAAGAACTAGAAATAATGAAGATGGAAGATGTCGTAAGATTTTGTGTGACATATCTGCAAAAGTAGATGCATTTCCATCAATATGAAAGAAGTCTACTATGATCATTGTTCAAATAAATGTTGCAATACCATCTTAATTGTTGAAGAATATGCAATGTACTTACATCATTACAAATAAATATTTTGTATATAGTTCCTTCTTATCTCTTCTTGGACACTTTTTATTTCATCTAAATAGTTCTACTGGGACTTATCTTTCCCCTTTCATCTATGTAAGTTTCATGAACAAGAGATATGTAAGGCACTAAATTTTGTATAAAACCCATATGGTAATTCTAAGCATAATCATAATCCGAACAATGAAATTCATTCTAAGTGTACAATCATTATTTTAATAATATTCATTCTAATTGTAACAATATATGTTTTACTAAGTATGATTGTAATCCTAACTCTAATACCTACATTACATCACTAACTCTAATCGTTACTCTAATACTAATAAGTACGATACTGATCCTAACTCTAAACCCTACATGTCATCTCTGATCACATCCCTTTTCAAACCAGACTAAATCATAATCATAAACCTAAGAAAATAATAAATCTTTAATTTAAACTTGGCCCTAAGCTTAATCAAATAAAATATGAACCCAAACACCAAACCACTTTGAACCTTATCTCAATAAAAAATAGAATGCTAACCCTACCACTAAACCAAATGGAACCTCAACCCTAAACCTAATATATAAATATATTAATAATATATTTAATATAAATAAAAATAATAAAAAAATATAAATGTCAATTTACTATTTGACAACACTTATTATTTATCTAATATATTAGATATTGCAATTCATGTTTGATTAACTTTGAGAGATGGAGAGAGAGGATAAGGCTCGTATTATGTTTTAAAGAGAGAGACAGAGAGAGATCAATGTAAGAAATATACATATACATATACAGTCTTTAAAACATTGATTAGGTCAAAAGAATAATATGATATAATTTTAAAAAGTTTTATTAACCAAACATTACTACTTAGTTTTATAATAGCATATTTAAAAAGAGGAAAAAAAACTTTTTTTCTATTTTTAAAAATAATAATATTTTTTTTTCTATTTTGAAAAATAAACACTTTTATAATTGAATATTTAATATTAATAGTTTTTCAATATATATTTATATATTTTAGAAACATCAAATAATATAAATTTCCAAACATTTTGTTGACAATATATGATTTAAAAATATCTTTATGATTTTATAAAATAAAATCGATAAATTTTTTTATAAACAATGAAGAAAATAACTATTGGTGTGTGGAAAATAATTATAACTGTTAATATGAAGAAAACTATATCAGCTTTCTTTTTATTTTATTTTTTAATATATATGCTTTCTTTTATTGCACTTTTTCTAATGTAGATTTTTACTGTAGATTTACAAAAATGGCTATTCAACCCACTGAATCTACCTCAAAAGACTATTTTCTTTAATTTATGATTTATATTGAAAATCATAATACAATTGTCTTTTAAATTTTATATAATAAATAAATGATGAAAATTTTGAATAGACTGTGTAACGTTGCCTAGATTTGCAACTATAACTATTTGTGTTGTTTATAAATAAATGTTTTCTATATATTTGCATAGTCTTTGAGCATATAAATACACTACAGCAATTGTTCATGGGTTATCTCATTATTTTGCTTTGCTGAAACTTGTATATATATATATATATATATATATATATATAGACACACACACAAGAGGGATTAATCATCGCCATATATCATTGTTTAATCTCCTCTCTCCACTATAATTCATAGAATTACCTTCATTAATAGCTTAACAAATCCATTTAATAGGATATATTTTAGTGTCAACCATTTATTTAACTACTAACCATGCCTAGTTTCTTTGTTGTCAAACAAAAATCCAACCTAAATATATTCTTTGAAAGTATTGAGAATGTCAAACTAATAATATCTATGTAGAAAAATAAAAGCTTAATAACAAAACAAACTCTGTGAAATTATTTTACTTTAAAGAGGGGTAAATGTTTTAACCCAAAGCTATGAATCGATGAGGCCAAAAATGAGGGACCTCATCTCCAGTAGGATTTGAACCTTTATGGAAAGAAAACTAACACAACAACATAACCATCACAAAATGTCACTATTGGAAAACTCTATGAAACTATTAACAAGACTGAGAAGCATTAATTTTTCAAATCAAACACAGTGATTCAGTGAGTAATGACAACCACTTGTTATGCCCTTGATGTAGGGCCTTTATCCTAGTCTTTTTTTGGTAATATCTCTATTGTATTTCCTTATTTCTCTACTCCCTTTGTTGAAGAAGATCCTTTTTTAATCTAAAGATGGTTTCTCCCAATAGGGTCACAAATTTCATGTGAGTATTATGTTCCTCAACTGAATTTGTCATTCCTCATTTCTTTATTCTTCCTCCACTTTCATTCCTTCATCCTCTATCTCTGAAGAGATTTCACTCTCTAGTCCATCAAGAGTTTTATCATATTTATACTTATAAAATGAGCCCTCTTTCTCATTAATTTTGTCTCTGATTAGTTTTCCCAATGCATCTATAATACCTAGCACTCTTTCAAGAAAATTTAAACTTTTTTTTATAATAATTTCTCTCAAGACCTTATCTTCCCATTCCCATCCAGTTAAAATGAAAAACCTTGTTGGTCCACCATAACTACTCTAATGTGTTCTAGAAGAAATATTTGGAAATCTTTGACCATCCTTCATCACCAAGGCATAGTCCATTGGAAGTATGATAGATAAATTTCCATTAATACTAATGATGGATTCATCAAGTTGAGTCAAGTCAAGTAGATGTTTTTATCAAAAATTTTAAGACATTTATCTTCCACTACCACCTTCTTCTTCCCCTCCACAAATATGGATATTAAAAACCTAGAAGTAATATCTAAATCCACTATGTGCTTGTGATTAGTATGTATAAAAGTATGCCCTAAATTTGCTTAACAACATGGAAAATCAACCTATGTTTATATTTGATTACCACCTTTATCCTTTGATCCACTATCGATCCATCAAAAGTTGTTTGTCAATTCAGAGATGAGATGTTGATGGGAGTATCCATCATTGGTTCCTTCTACTCATCTTGTGGTAAAATTGTCCAATTTTAGTTCACAAAGGTATAGAGAGAAGTACCTGTGTAAGAAGAACCTTGGAATAGAATGAATGGGGAAATAGCCTCAATTTTTGTATGAATTTCCACAATTGTACTTGTTTCTTATAAAAGAAGACACTCATATGAAAACTCATTATTTTATTATTTACTTATATTTTTGAAAAAAAATGATGCCAAACATGGTGTATCACCACCACTGTCTCCTACCAATTCTCCTATGATAAAAACTACTATTTGCATCATTTTCTACCTCCACACCATTTAAAAATTTAACTAAAATAAGTAAACATCTCATCATCAACACTTACCCAACATCACTTTGGTTTAGTTAAAACATTTTCCACCAACTGAATCTGTTAACCCTATTGTGGTTAAAATCTATGCTTGTCTTGAGTGAGTGATTAGATATTCCTCAAAAATGTGAAAGCTTTCCAAATTTCAAATTGCTAGTTTAAATAACCCTTATAGTTAATGTTATTTCTATCAATCCATTAAATGACTGTTTGTAAGTTGTTTTCCACTTCCTTTATCTTTCTTTGACCTTTGGGTCAATGCACAAAGATGGTGTGCAAAAAAGTGGCCACTGTGTTAAAAAAATTTAAAAATATCAATAACTTGATCAAGTTATTTAAAATTTGAAATAACCCAATCATGTTGTGGCTTGGTGAAAACTGAGCCTAACTTCTTTAAAACATGGTCAGGTTTTAAAGAATTAAAATAGACTTTTAGCTTTACAAAACCTGATCAAACTTTAAAGAAGAAAAACCAACTTTTAGTTTTACAAAACCTGTTCATGTTTTGTAGAACATAAAATTCTTTATTGCCCATGTCCAAACCTCATTTCACCATGATAAATGGAATCTCATCAGTGAAAGGAAGCCAAAATAATAAGAACTTGATCGTGTTTCACAAAATTATGTATTTTTCCAGTGTTTTCAACTATTCTTCACAATGCCATGTCGTCAAAGAGGTAAGAAATTTATTGATTTTAGTTTTTGTTTTAAATTAAGTTGTAATAGGATTCTTTGAATTGATTTTAGTTTTTTATGAATTTCATGCTAGATTCTGAAACCATAGCCCGATGACAAAACATACAACAATAACACATTTTAAAGGAAAAAAGAAAATAGGAAGGTAATCACAAAATCCAAGAGAGCTTAAATGATGAAGAAAAATGTTATCATGAGAATAGATTAGACTTGAAGCAAGCACCCAAAGAGCCAAGACAACTAGATTTCCTTTCAGAAAACATATGAAATTCAAAAAATATATCAAGAACTTCATCTTTTCTATGCAAAAAATAGATTCGAGTTCTTCTTGAAAAATTATCAACAAAAGTAAGAGCATACCTAGAACCTTGGATGGAGTTATTGTTGGAAATTTGGCTGAGTAGGATATTATGATGTTGTCATTATGGAAACATATATCCAGTATTAAGACAACATGATCCAAGGAAGAAGTTCTGGATGAGAACTTAAGAAAATTGTTAAGTATAACAAAATTAATTCGTCTACACAAAGACTACATTGATCATTGAAGTTCATAGAAGTACTTTCAGTGCATGCGAACTTGAGCACAAATTATATGAGGTATATTGAAGCTACATCTAAGAGCTCAAGATTGTACAACATGTATGGACTAATATATTGATGTTTTACAGAAACAGTGTTGAGCCGACCGGAACAGGGCATCGATTAGTAAATGATTATTTTGAGTTAAGAGATTATTTTGTTTATCAAAATAATGACTTAACTGATTCAGCCCCCTCTCATTATTTCCTATTTATAACAATTGTTATTAGAGCATGGTTACTCAGAGAAGGCCTAATAGCATGAGTAAAATCTCTACGGATATGGATCAATTGTAGAAAAACCTAGAAGATGCTCTTGAGCAGATTGATATTCTTACTAAAGAAAGAAATACTATGAAGAACAAATATGAAAGTGCAAAAAACTACATAGATAAATTAAAAGATGAGATAGAAGATCTTAAATCAAAGAAAGAACCTACGAATCAAATCAAGGATAATGATGAAGTTTCAAAATTGAAAATTGAAAATGAGATCCTAAAGCATGAACTAAAGATTATAGATCTAAAGTTAAGCTTGAAAGATGATAATAGAAAAGTTGAATTAAATCTAAAGGCTGAAAATGCATATCTAAGGTCTAAACTTACCAAAGTAACATCTGAATTTGAGACTACAAAGTTGCAGTATGCCAAACTTTAGAAATACAATACAATTGTGAAAGGAGAACTAACTCAATCCAAGAAACATCTTGAGAAACTGTATCGAGCAGTGAAAAGATTGATGAATAGATTTATTATCAGAAACCTTTTTATGATAAAACTAGTCTTGGATATTTTGAAAAAAAATTCTCAAAGAATATTGAAGAATGTAAAGAACCAGATCTGAAAATTCAACACTCTAAGAACAAAGAAAAATAAAAACAAAACAAAGTTGATTCTAACCAATCTAAAGATGTACCTCAACAACCTAAGCAAGATGAATCACCTAAAGAAATGAGAAATGAATTCAAAGGTAGATGTTTTACATGTAATTAATTTGGACACATGAAAATAGATTGTACATGTAAGAAATTAAAACCTATCTCTCGCTATTGTTATAATTGTCATTGTTTTGGTCATAGAGCTATTGATTGTAGGAAATCTAGATTTATTAATAAAGATAATAGTAGAATGTTTAGAAATACTAACACTATAGATAAAAGACCTACTACAGAAAAAAAAAAATATAAGAAATGGATTTGTGTGTTATAGATGCAATGATTTTGGACATTTTGCCAGAAATTGCAAATCACAGATCAGTCAATTAGGACCAAGAAATTAAAACAATGTCATAATTTGTCAGATTTGTGATAACATGGATCACACAACAAGATATTGTAGAATGGAAAACATGAGGAATCCTAATCCTAGAAGAAATGTGAACTACACTAGAAGAAATATGGATATAAAAAATAGTCAAAAGAGAAATAGCAGTAACATGGAGGAAGCTATATTTGTCAAAGCTACAAATCAAGCAAGTGCATCCATAATATTAGGAAGTCAGTTAGGTGAAGCATTTGAAAGTAAGTTGTTATCAATTCTAAATCCATCTCAAATTGATTAAGCACCAAATTTCATTAATTTAGCATCAGATTAAACACCAGAATAGCATAGAGTTTAATAGAACTTGAACCAAGTCTTGTAAATTTAATATGAGATAGAAAGTGATATAAGGAACCTATGGTTAAGAATGCATATGATTTTGATCATTTATGAGAGCACACAAAGTGAAAGAAGTTTGAAGACAACCAAGAACAACTTTTTAGCATGAATACACTTATGCAATTAATGCGACAACAATGTCTTGAATGATTTGATAGATAAAAGCAGTTTATTGGATATCATTTGATCATTCATGAGTTTAGAAGAGTTTTAGAGAGCTAGTTAGTGAAGATTGAAAGTATTTTGAAGGATTTAGAGATATATTTTTTCCAGATCTATGCAAAAGCCCTATATCATAATTCCAAGGTATTTTACTAAGTGCTTACTATTCGAGCAGTTATTTTTCATTGCAATCATGGATGTATCCCTAGTTCACAATATTAAAGACACACCTAGACCTAAGGTGAGAAGGGATCTAGTAGAACCCACTGAGGATGACCCTAGCTTAGCTTTATCATCTATACTAGACAGAGTATTACATTTGGAAGATGTAAAAGGATACTTAGGGTGCAAATTTGAGACTATAGGAGATAGTAGCATGACTAAAAAATATGACAAAATCTACAACCAGGACATGACCTATAAGGATGGGTATAAACATTTAGGTCAAATGGATATTATCAAGTACATGTTTCACTATGAGTTTGATAATGATGAATGGAATAAGGTCATTTTAAGAAGAATTCATAATGAAAAGTTTTGGTTTGATGATATTGTGATAAATATCATAGTTGATTTGATTCATGAAGTAATAGGTTTATCCAAAAAAGGTACAATTCCTCTAAATGAGAAGAATTGGTGCAGGAGCACACCTAGGCTAACCTCCATAGTTTGATATTTTGGCTTGTATCTAACTTTGGACAAGTCAGAAAGGTTTGAGTTTGTTTTAGACCTTAGAAGGTAATTTCTATTGTGGGCTAGGTGAGTTAGTCATTAGGACTAAGGTCACCAAAATAGCCATTGTCAATAGTTTTAATTTCTTAGTCTTAGAGTTTAAAGTTTGAGTTAGAGTCTTCGATTTGTCTTAAACACATGAATGATGTTACAAAAATTCCTTGAGGCCATTTACAATGTTGGTTCCTCAAGATATAGGAGATAGAGGTCCTAAGAAGTAGGATGAAGGCATAAAGAAAACATGCCAAAAGTTGTTAGAAGTTGTCATGACAACATTTGCAATAATGGAAACTGTTGCATGCAACTTGGTTACCTTGGATCCCCTAAAAGATAGGAAGTGGGAGATAGACTAAAAAGCCCTAAAAACATGGAAATGGAATCTAATGTAAGGTAAGGCTTGAATCTTGAAGTTAGTCATTCATTGTAACACGTTTGAGTAATGAAATATAGCTCCGCAACTCTATTTTGAGAGGAACCCAAGCATTTCAGTGTGACAATGATACTATGTAGATTAAAGCTTGAAAGTTAGAATTGGATTTGGATATTATTGGATGTTTTAAGACTTTTTCATTTAGTGTGTTATTTTTTTTGAGTTAGTCTATTAGTTGTGAGAAAATAATTTAGATTTTGATAGTGTGTTGTTCCTTGTGAGACTATTTTTGGTTTTATGAGACTATTTTTGGTTTTATGGCTCCCACTTGAGATTCAAAAATTGAAACTTAAAGAAAGTGGATGAATCTTAGAGTGGAGCCATTGTACATCATGTATATGGAGGTAGGATTCATGAGTAGATGGATAGCCATTTTAAATGCTAAGCCCTAGGCGAGCTAGGAGAGTCTGGTTAGAGGCTTAACAATGAAGAATCTAGTGATTGAGTGCAGGGGAGAGAAGTACTGTATGACACAAGTAAATTTTCATGTAGGGTATAGTCATATCCTAACATTCTATGAGGATTGAGTTCATACCAATCCATTAGACTAAGTTTTGAGTGAGAAAATAGTGAGATCCTAGTAAATAGGCCTTTTAACCCTATTAGTCCTAGTTTGTAGGAACCCTATGTACGGAGGGCCTATGGGTCCAAAACCTTCATAATATTTTGTAAAACCCAAAAGGGTATCCAAATGTGGGATTATATTTTTAGGTTGTTTGGAAAGTTTATACAGGAATTGGCAAAAGGTCTCCACAAAAGGCTACAAGGAAATAGGCCTAATTAGGCCTCCACAAGGTGAATTCTTGAATCCGATAAGGATAGGCTTGAATAACCTTCTAAATGGATCAAAATGGAAAATTTATGAATAGAAAGGAAGCATTAGACATCCCTACAATGAATTTCATGAATGGAGAGAAGTTGGTACTTAGATCCTTCTAAGTGTAGGTGAAGACTTGAACTAACTAAAGGGTGTTAGTCTTTCAAGGAGAAGCACAATGTGTAGGACTCTTGGAGAAGATTTCTATTAGGTCTTATTTAATCATCTAAGCCTAATTAAGACATAGAGGAGATTAGGTTCCTAGAAGAAGACAAGGAAGTTCTTCTTAATAAAGGTGTGCAAGAAAACCTTGGAACACTCACATCATATTGGTTTCAGACCTTGAATTGATCAAGCTTGTGGTTGATGTTTGATGAAGGGTGCTAACCTTAATACCACAAACACATAATAGAAACAAAGAAACAACAACAATATGCAAGAACAAAAAATTGGCTTCTTATTATATCCACAAATGTGGAATTACAAACTTTCAGAATTATAATATGCAAAGCCACATGGGCATTCCCTTACAATATTCTATAGGACAAAGCCTCAAATCAATACCCAGATCTACTACCAGAACTATCCTAGACAACACTACGGGCCTTCTTTATATAGGCATTTTCCACCGCCTGAGAAGGTTCCATAAATTTAGCCCTTAGGGCTGACCAAACTTAGAATTATTTTATTTTTCAATTTATTACATCAAAGTCATCTCAAAATAACTTTTGAAACCTGAAATTTTTTTTTGAAAGAAAATTATTTTCCACCATTTCAGGTGACCCGACTTCCAAAGACCATAAGTCATCACCAGTTGACCTAATGGACTATTAAAACCCCATTTTAGAAACGCCACGAAGTGCTCTACAGGCTTGACTCACGCAAGCACCTGTCACCCAAATTTTCAACCTCATTCGAAGCCTCTAAAGCCTTCAAAACTGAGTTTAAATTTTCTATACCCTACTACCAATACCAAAAATTTTCAATATCTTCAAAACTAGACCTCATCTAGCCATGAAACTTTACTGGCAGGCTGATATGATTGAGATGAACCTCCACATGTGAAATCAGAACATTCCGAGATCATATGACCAACTTACTAAAAATAGAAAGTTCCCATAAATAGTAGCTCTACACAAGATAGCCCTTATTGAATATAAAAACAAAAATATTTTTGGGTGATGCAAGATTGCTCTTACACCTTGGATGCTCCTGCATCAGACACCCAGGGTAATTTTTGAAGTGACCCCATCACGTTTCAAGTGTGTAGAGGAAAACCAAGATGGTTAACCTCCTCTTTTTCAGCCATGATGAATCTTCAATAGGTCATCCTTTCCACTTAACCAAATATTCTTCATATGTCTTGTTCCTTGTGCTTCTGCCAACATGACTATCCAGTATATCCTCAATCTATTTGGTATATGAACTAGTTGTTGGAATACTCCACTGTGTTGCTGTAACCTCATCTTCAACACCTCCTTCATGATACTCTATCAAATCTGAAATGTTAAACACTGGTGAAACATTCAGCTGAGTAGGCAATTCTACCTCATATGCATTTCCTGATTCATGCTTCTTCAGTATCTTACATGGCTCAAACTTCTTCATTTTCAACTTGTTATATGTACCAACTAGAAATCGCTCCTTTCGCAAATGAACCATGAATTCATCTCCAACTTGAAATTCTTTATGCCTCCTTTTCTCATTTGCCTTAACCTTAAACTGTGCATTCATCTTGGTAATATGCTTCCTCACCTCCTCATGGATGTTCTTCAAATGTTTTGCAAAATCCTCAACTTCAGCACTACTTATTTCTCCTTTATCTATCTTTCTCAACTCAGATGCATTTTTGGGACTACTCCCATATACAATCTAGAATGGTGATTTACCAGAGCTCCTATTGACATAATTATTATATGCAAATTCTACCTGTGGTAAAATCAAATCCCATCTTGTTGGCTTATTTCCAACCAAACATCTCAGCAAATTTCTCAAACTCCTATTCACCACCTCTATCTATCCATTAGTCTATGGATGATGTGATGAACTAAACTTCAAATCTATCCTCAACTTCTTCCACAATGTACACCAGAAATATCCAATGAACTTAGTGTCCCTATCTGAAACTATACTCTTTGGAAAACCATGCAGTCTCACCACTTCTTTGAAAAATAATTCCGCAACATGAACAACATCATTAGTCTTCTTGTAGGGAATAAAATGTGCCATCTTTGAAAATCTGTCAACTAACACAAAAATTGAATCATGTCCCCGCTATGTCCTTGGTAAACCAAGAACAACATCAATACTAATATACTCCCAAGGCTTCTTTGGTATAGGTAATGGCTGATACAACCCAGTATTCTACTTCACTCCTTTTTCCATCTAACATACTCTGCAACTTTGTACAAACTTCTTGACATCTTGCTATAACTATGGCCAATAATAATTCTCACTAACTAAAGCAAGGGTTTTATCATGACCAAAATGTCCAGCCAATCCTCTGCTATGCTTCTCCTTGATGAGATTCTCCCTCATAGAACTTCTTGGAATGCACAACTGACTCCCTCTGAATAGCATATCATCTTGAATGATAAAATTCAACCATTTCATCTTGTCTAGAGTAACAGGTTATTTACAAGCTTTCCAAGCTTCACCAAAATCAAGATCCTTTGGATACAAATTCTTGAGTTCCTTGAACCCAACCACCTCAATCTACATCTCTCTCAGAAATAGTTGCCTTCTAATAAGAGCATTTGCAACCCTGATAAACTTTCCACTCCTGTGTTTCAAAACAAATGTATAACTCTGCAAAAACTCAACCCATTTCAAATCCCTTTGATTCAACTTTCCTTGACTATTCAAATATTGCAAATCTTGATGATCAGTATACAAAGAAAACACCTTAGGAAGAAGATACTACCTCCACTTCTTCAATGCCTGAACTATAGCATAAAATTCCTGATCATAAATAGAATATTTCCTCTTGGCATCATTTAACTTCTCACTGAAATAAGCAATAGGTTTACCTTCTTGGCTCATAACAACTCCTATTATAGTACCACTAGCATCACAATCTACTTGAAACACCTTATTAAAATTAGGAACTTCTAAAATAGGTTGTTTTGTTACCTTTTGTTTCAACAGTTTAAAACTCTTATCTGCCCCATTAGTCCACTTGAACTCTTTTCTATCCCCTCTCATTATTTTAGTCAAGGGTCCACAAATACTGCTAAATTTTTTGATACACTTTTCTATATTCTCTAGATCTATTTTTAGACCTTCTGCTAAAACTACAAATCCAAAATACACTAATTCCTTCTTCACAAAACTGTACTTCTTCAAATTAATCAATAATTTCTCATCTCTCAGCTTCTCAAACACCATATGAATATGCATCATATGTTCCTCCAATGTCTTGCTAAAGATCAAAATATCATCAAGGTAAACAATGACAAACTTACCTAGAAATTCTTTTAGAACCTCATTCATGAGCCGCATGAAAGTGCTTGGTGCATTGGTTAGCCCAAAATGCATGACTAACCACTCATACAATCCTTCCTTTGTCTTGAAGGTAGTCTTCCATTCATCTCCTTCTTTGATCTAAATTTGGTGATATCCGCTCTTCAGATCTATCTTTGAAAAATACATAGCTCCACTCAAACAATTCATAATATCATCCATTCATGGCAATGTAAACCTATACTTGATTGTGATCTTGTTTATTGCTCTGGAATCTATACACATCCTCCATTCTCCATTCTTTTTTGGTGCCAATACTGATGGTATAGTACATGGACTTAGGCTCTCCTGAATCAATCCTTTCTGTAACAACTCATGTACTTGTCTGTTCAACTCTTCACTTTCTGCTGGTGTCATTCTGTGTGCTACCTTGTTGGAAAACTAGCTCTTGGAATCAAATCTATTTGATCACTAATATTCCTTACCAGTGGTAATCCATCAAGTACATTATCAAATACAATATCCTGAAACTCATTCAACAAATCTGCAACCTCTACAGGTACATCCTCTATTTCTTCTTTACCAACTTTTGGAATTAAAGAAAAACACACATGCTCATGCCTCATATCATCTAAGAATTTTCTTCCATCAACAAATCTTATTCTTGCATTAACACATACCTTTTATTTTGTCTCCTTCAATGGATTTAGCTTATTTCGCACTCCATCCTTTGTCATGGAATAGGTATTCGCATGACCATCGTGTATAGCACATCTGTCAAACTGCCATGGTCTACCCAACAACATATGACATGCATCCATAGATATGATATCACATAGTATCTCATCTTGGTACCCACTGATCTTGAACTTTACCAGACACTGTTCACTGACCATGACCTTGTGGTTATCCTACACCCAGGCAATCTGATATGGATGTGGGTGTTTCTATCTCTTGAGCTTCAACTTTGTCACCATCTCTTCTGATACCAAATTTGTCAGTGCTTCCACTATCAATAATCACATCACAACATTTTCCCTCACACTTGCATCTAGTGCAAAATAGGCTCCTCCTTTGTTCAGGTTCATTCTCACCACTCAGCAGGACTCTTCTGTTAATCAACATTTTTTCTCTTTCAGCATCTTCTAAATTTTATGATCTGGCATCTTCATCTACATGTGCAACTTTGGCCTAGCCTTCATTCCTCCTATCTATCCTTCCTTAGCATTAAGGACATTCAAAATACCCTATGGCCTTCTTCTCCATGTGTGAAAACATGTTTCATGGAAGCCTCCTCTTTCTGAACCTTGTCCTCTTCCTCTTCCTCTTTGATCTCTATTATTTTGATCTTGGAAATGATTGGAATTGTTTCCTCTCTGATTTTGACTGCTACTAGCCTCATCCTTCTTTTCCAAATATTCATTTCGGCCTCCATATGACCATCCACCGTGACCTCTTCCATTTTGTCTGCTTTCAAACTTTTTGTTCAGCTTTTCCTCCACTTTTAGGGAAAAATGGTATGCCTCTTCAATACTGTTCATTCGAAACAAATTTATCTTATCCTGAATGCTTGGCCTCAACTCATTAAGGTAATGAGCAAGTTTCTCCTTATCAACTTCCGCATGGTCTGTTCTAATGAGGATTCGATAGAACTCCTATGTATACTCTTGAACAGATCTTCCTGCTTGCTTCAAACTTTGCATCTTCTTTAGTAGGTCAAGATGATAATCAACAAGAATGAACAATCACTTCAATTTATCCACCATCTAATCCCATCTTGTGATTTTATCCTTCCCTCTTCTATTTCACTCCAATTGAATCTCTTGCCACCAGATCTTCGCATGACATTTCAGTCTGGCCTACGCAAATTTGACCTTATCAGGATCCTCAATATCTTCATACTCAAAATATTCTTCACATTCATTGATCCAGTCGATCAATTCTTCTAGGTTAATATTTCTTGAAAATGTAGGAACCTCAATCTTAGATCTTTTTCCGATCTTGGAAATAGCCCAGAAAAGCCTTTCTTCTTCTCGATTCAAAATTTCACCTTCTTCTTCTTCTTGATCATCATTTCCTTCTTTAGCTTCATCCTCACTTTCATCTCTGACATTAAGATTCATTCATTTGTGAATCTCTTCTTGCAATGCTCACACTTGTCTCTAGAGTGCTCTAACCTTAGGTGTTACAACACCAGCTCTTCTACCACGTTCCCTTTGTGGAGGCATTTTCATGATATGCATTGAAACCCTAAGCACAGCCCTGGTGCAAACTACCTCACAGTTGGTGATTTGTTTACAAACTTAGGAACTTCTGCTCTGATATCACTTGATGAAGGGTGCTCCCCTTAATACCACAAACACATAATAGAAATAGAGAAACAACAACAATATGCAAGAATAGAAAATTGGCTTCTTATTATCTCCACAAATGTGGAATTACAAACTTTCAAAATTACAATATGCAAAGCCACATGAGCATTCCCTTACAATATTCTGTAGGACAAACCATCAAATCAATACCTAGATTTACTACCAAAACTATCCTAGACAACTCTACGGGCCTTCTTTATATAGGCATTTTCCACCACTCGAGAAGGTTCCAAAAATTTAGCCCTTAGGGCTGACCAAACTTAGAATTATTTTATTTTTCAATTTATTACATCAAAGTCAGCTCAAAATAACTTTTGAAACCCGAACAAAAATTTTGAAGGAAAATTATTTTCTGCCGTTTCAGGTGACCCGACTTCTGGAGACCATAAGTCATCACCAGTTGACCTGATGGACTATTATAACCCCATTTCAGAAAGGCCACAAAGTGCTCTACAGGCTTGAATCGTGCAACTACCTATCACCCAAATTTTCAACCTCATCCGGGACCTCTAAAGCCTTCAAAACTGAGTTCAAAGTTTTTGTACCCATCTGCCAATACCGAAAATCTTCAATATCTTCAAAACTAGACCTCATCTAGCCATGAAACTTTACTGGCAGGATCATATGACTGAGATGAACTTCCACATGTAAAATCAAAATATTCTGAGATTGTATGACCAACTTACTAAAAATAGCAAGTTCCCATAAATAAAAGCTCTATACAAGATAGCCCTTATTGAATATAAAAATAGAAATATTTTTAGGTGATGCAAGATTGCTCTTACACCGTGGATGCTCCTGCATCAGACACCTGGGGTAATTTGAGAAGTGACCCCGTCACGTCTCAAGTGTGTAGAGGAAAACCAAGATGGTTAACCTCCTTCTTTGACAGCCATGATGAATCTTCAACAAGTCATCCTTTCCAATTGACCGGATATTCTTCATATGTCCTGTTCCTTGTGCTTCTACCAACATGACTATCTAGTATATCCTTAATCTATTTGGTATCTGAACTAGTTGCTGGAATACTCCACTATGCTACTGTAACCTCATCTTCAACACCTCCTTCATGATACTCTATCAAATCTAAAATGTTAAACACTGGTGAAATATTTAGCTCAATAGGAAATTCTACCTCATATGCATTTCCTGAATCATGCTTCTTCAGTATCTTACATGGCCCAAACTTCTTCATTTTCAACTTGTTATATGTACCAACCAGAAATCGCTCCTTCGACAAAGGAACCATGAATTCATCTCCAACTTGAAATTCCTTATGCCTCCCTTCTCATCCACCTTAGCCTTATACTGCGCATTCATCTTGGTAATATGCTTCCTCACCTCCTCATGGATTTTCTTCAAATGTTCTGCAGAATCCTCAGCTTCAGCACTACTTATTTCTCATTTATCTATCTTTCTAACTTAGATAAATTTTTGGGACTACTCCCATACACAATCTAGAATGGTGATTTAACAGTGCTCCTATTGATAGAATTATTATATGCAAATTCTACCTGTGGTAATATCAAATCCCATCCTATTGGCTTATCTCCAACCAAACATCTCAAAAAAATTTCCAAACTCCTATTCACCACCTCTGTGTGTCCATCAGTCTATGGATGATGTGATGAACTGAACTTCAAATCTGTCTTCAACTTCTTCCATAATTTACACCAAAAATATCCAACAAACTTAGTGTACCTATCTGAAATTATACTCTTTGGCAAACAATGTAGTCTCACCACTTCTCTAAAAAATAATTCTGCTACATGAACAACATCATTAGTCTTCTTACAGGGAATAAAATGTGCCATCTTTGAAAATCTGTTAACTACCACAAAAATTGAATCATGTCCCCGTTGCATCCTTGGTAAACCAAGAATAAAGTCCATCCTGATATCCTCCCAAGGCTTCTTTGGTATAGGTAATGGCTGATACAACCTAGTATTCTACTTCACTCCTTTCACCATCTGACATACTCTGCAACTCTGTACAAACTTCTTGACATCTTGCTATAACTGTGGCCAACAATAATTCTCACTAACTAAAGCAAGGGTTTTATCATGACCAAAATGTCCAGCCAATCCTCCGCTATGCTTCTCGTTGATGAGATTCTCCCTCATAGAACTTCTTGGAATGCACAACTAACTCCCTCTGAATAGCATATCATCCTGAATGATGAAATCCAACCATTTCATCCTGTCTAGAGTAACAGGTTCTTTACAAGCTTTCCAAGCTTTACCAAAATCAGGATCCTCTGGATACAAATTTTTGAGTTCCTTGAATCTAACCACCTTAATCTGCATCTCTATCAGCAATAGTTGCCTTCTGCTAAGAGCATCTGCAATGCTATTAGAATTTTCACTCCTGTGTTTCAAAACAAATGTATAACTCTGCAAAAACTCAACCCATTTCAAATGCCTTTGATTCAATTTTCCTTGACTATTCAAATATTGCAAAGCTTGATGATTAGTATACAAAACAAACTCCTTAGGGAGTAGATAGTGCCTCCACTTCTTCAATGTCTGAATGATAGCATAAAATTCTTGATCATAAACATAATGTTTCCTCTTGGCATCATTTAACTTTTTACTAAAATAAGCAATAGGTTTACCTTCTTGGCTCATAACAGCTCCTATTGCAGTACCACTAGCATCACAATCTACTTGAAACACCTTATTAAAATTAGGAAGTGCTAAAATAGGTTGTTCTGTTACTTTTTGTTTCAATAGTTTAAAACTCTTATCTGCCCCATTACTCCACTTGAGATCATTTCTATCCCCTCTCATTGTTTCAATCAAGGGTCCACAAATACTGCTAAAATTTCTGATAAAATTTCTGTAAAAAGTATCCAAACCATGAAAAGATCTTACCTTAGTAGCACTCCTTGGAGTAGGCCATTCAAGGATAGCATGTACTTTCTCTGGATCTATTTTTAGACCTTCTGTTGAAACTACAAATCCCAAATACACTAATTCCCTCTTCACAAAACTGCACTTGTTCAAATTAATCAACAATTTATCATGTCTCACATTCTCAAACATCATATGAATATGCATCATATGTTCCTCCAATGTCTTGCTAAAGATCAAAATATCATCTAGGTAAAAAATGACAAAGATACCCAAAAATTCTTTCAGAACCACGTTCATGAGCTGCATGAAAGTGCTCAATGCATTGGTTAGCCCAAAAGGCATGACTAACCACTCATATACTCCTTCCTTTGTCTTGAAGGTAGTCTTCCATTCATCTCCTTCTCTGATCCGAATCTAGTGATATCCACTCTTCAGATCTATATTTGAAAAATACATAGCTCCACTCAAACAATCCATAATATCATCCATTCATGACAATGGAAACTTATACTTGATTGTGATCTTGTTTATTTCTCTGAAATTTGTATACATCCTCCATTCTGCATTATTCTTTGGTGCTAATATTGCTGGTACAACACATGGACTCAGGCTCTCCCAAATCAATCCCTTTTGTAACAACTCATGTACTTGTCTATTCAACTCTTCACTTTCTCCTGGTGTCATTCTGTGTGCTGCCTTGTTTGGAAAACTGGCTCCTGGAATCAAATCCATCTGATGACTGATCTTCCTTATCAATGGTAATCCATTAGGTACATTATCAGATACAATATCCTGAAACTCATTCAACAAATCTGCAACCTGTATAGGTACATCCTCTACTTGTTCTTTACCAGCATTTGGAATTAAAGAAAAACACACATGCTCATGCGTCATACCATCTAGAAATTTTCTTCCATCAACAAATGTTATTCATGCATTACCACATACCTTTTTTTCAGTCTCCTTCAATGGCTTTAGCATATGTTGAACTCCATCCTTTGTCAGGGAATAGGTATTCACATAACCATCATGTACAACACATCTTTCAAACTGCCATGGTCTACCCAACAACATATCACATGCATCCATAGATATGATATCACATAGTACCTCATCTTGGCACCCACCAATCTTGAACTTTACTAGGCACTGTTCACTAACCATGACCTTGTGGTCATCCTACACCCAAGAAATCCGATATGGATGTGGGTGTTTCTATCTCTTGAGCTTCAACTTTGTCACCATCTCTTCTGATACCAAATTTTTTAGTGCTTCCACTATCAATAATCACATCACAACATTTTCCCTCACACTTACATCTAGTGTGAAACATACTCCTCCTTTGTTCAGGTTCATTCTCACCACTCAGTAGGACTTTTCTGTAAATCACCATTTCTCCTCTTTCTGCATCTTTTAAATTTGATGATCTGGCATCTTCATCTACATGTGCAACTCTGGCCTAGCCTTCATTCCTCCTATCTGTCCTTCCTTGGCATTGAGGACATTCAAATGCCCTATGACCTTCTTCTCCACAGTGAAAACATGTTCCACGGAAGCCTCCTCTTCCTAAACCTTGTCCTCTTCCTCTTCCTCTTCCTCTCTGATCTATATTATTATGATCTTGGAATTGATTGGAATTGTTTCCTCTCTAATTTTGACTGCTACTAGCCTCATACTTCTTTGTTGGATATTCATTTCAGTCTCCATATGACCATCCACCAGATCATCCATCGTGACCTCTTCCATTTTGTCTGCTCTCAAACTTCTTGTTTAGCTTTTCCTCCACTTTTAGGGAAAACTCGTATGCCTCTTCAATACTGTTCATTCGAAATAGATTCAGCTCCTCCTAAATTCTTGGCCTCAACCCATTAAGGTAACAAGCAACTTTCTCCTTATGGGCTTTCACATGGCCTATTCTAATGAGGATTCGATAGAACTCCTCTGTATACTCCTGAAAAAATCTTCCTGCTTGCTTCAAACTTTGCATCTTCTTCAGTAGGTCAAGCTCATAATCAATAAGAATGAACTGTCACTTCAATTTATCCACCATCCGATCCCTTCTTCTGATTTTATCTTTCCCTCTTCTATTTCACTCCAATTGAAACTCTTGCCACCAGATCTTCACATGACCTTTCAGTCTGGCCTTCGCAAATTTGACCTTATTAGGATCCTCAATATCTTCATACTCAAAATATTCTTCACATTCATTGATCTAATCGATCAATTCTTCTGGGTTAAGATTTCCTAAAAATGCAGGAACCTCAATCTTAGGTCTTTTTCCAATCTTGGAAATAGCCTAGAAAAGCCTTTCTTCTTCTCGATTCAAAATTTCACCTTCTTCTTCTTCTTGATCATCATTTCCTTCTTTGACTTCATCATCACTTTCATCTCTAACATTAAGATTCATTCCTCTATGAATCTCTTCTTGCAATGCTCACACTTGTCTCTGGAGTGCTCTAACCTCAGGTGTTACAACACCAGCTCTTCCACCACGTTCCTTTTGTAGAGGCATTTTTGTGATGCCCACTGAAACCCTAACCACGGTCCTAGTGCAAACTGCCTCACAGTCAGCAATTTGTTTACACACTCAGGAACTCCTGCTCTGATACCACTTGATGAAGGGTGCTTCCCCTTAATACCACAAACACATAACAAAAATAGAGAAACAACAACAATATGAAAGAATAGAAAATTGGCTTCTTATTATCTCCACAAATGTGGAATTACAAACTTTTAGAATTACAATATGCAAAGCCACATGGGCATTCCCTTACAATATTCTATAGGACAAAGCCTCAAATCAATACCCAGATCTACTACCAGAACTATCCTAGACAACTCTACGGGCCTTCTTTATATAGGCATTTTCCACCACCCGAGAAGGTTCCATAAATTTAGCCCTTAGGGCTGACCAAACTTAGAATTATTTTATTTTTCAATTTATTACATCAAAGTCAGCTCAAAATAACTTTTGAAACCTGAACAAAAATTTTGAAGGAAAATTATTTTATGCCATTTCAGGTGACCCAACTTTCGGAGACCATAAGTCATCACCAGTTGACCCGATGGACTATTATAACCCCATTTCAAAAAGGTGACAAAGCACTCTACATGCTTAACTTATGGAAGCACATGTCACCCAAATTTTTGACCTCATCTGAGGCCTCTAAAGCCTTCAAAATTGAGTTCAAAGTTTCTATACCCTGCTACCAATATTGAAAAATCTTCAATATCTTCAAAACTAAACCTCATCTAGCCATGAAACTTTACTGGTCGGCTGATATGACTGAGATGAACCTCCACATGTAAAATTAGAACATTCTAAGATCATATGACCAACTTACTAAAAATAGCAAGTTCCCATAAATAGCAGCTCTACACAAGATAGCCCTTATTGAATATAAAAAGAGAAATATTTTTTGGTGATGCAAGATTGCTCTTACACCTTGGATGCTCCTGCATCAATGTTGTAGCCTACTGAATCCATAGGATAAAATACACCAGTTGGATCAATAGAAGATAAAATCATGGTGACTAATGCTGAGTTAGCCAATAAGGTAAAAGAACAAGAAGAGGATTATCGGTTATTAAGAGAAAGATTGTCCCAAATGGAGTATCTCTTGGGTGAAGTCCAAGACAAAGCTAATAAGGTCAAGGATAAAAATATTCAAAAGGAAAAGAAAGAAGCAAGGGAAAAGGAACTAGAATTGGAGGAGGAAGCCCCAACACCTAACCCTGTTCTTCCTCAAGAACCCTTCTTGAAGGCATTGAAGGCCTTGAGTGGAAAGCTTTGGAGGGTGTGCTACTATTCAGTGGACAAATGGATCTAGATTCAGTTGTGGATTGGATAGACAACATAGAGAACCACTTTGAATGTGATGGTATCTTAGAGGCCCAAAAGGTTGTGGTGGCTAAGTCAAGGTTGAGAGGTTCAACTCTCACATGGTGGACGTTTGTGCAAAATGAGAGAGAAAATGATGGAAAGGGTCCTATAGTTACATAGAAGGGCATGGTAACTAAAGTGAAGTAGACCTACATTCCCAATGACTATGAAGTTCAGCTACATAGGAGGAGATGCAATCTTAGACAAAAAGATTTGGATGTCCAAGCATACACCGAGGAGTTTCAAAAGTTGTGTTTAAGGTTAAAGGTGGTTGAAGACGAAAGCATCAAGCTTGAAAGGTACTTCAATGGCCTCAAATGGTCTATTCAAGAAGAAATGAGTCTAGTGAACTTCAAAACCATCCACCAATGTTATCAAATGGCCTTGAAGATGGAAGAGGAGGGCAAGAGAAAACAAGAGAAAACCTCCAAAGGTAGAGGTAAAGGAAAGGATAGTAGAAGACAAAGAGGTGGCTATGGTGGAAGGAGTTCTAAATCAAGGACTCAAGGAGACATCAAATTTAATGAGAAGCAAGAAACAAGTTGGGTAAAAGCACAATAAGCTATCACCCTTTTACAAAGGAAAATGCTAACAAAATCAAAGTTGTTCAAATTCAATAGTATACAATGACATTTATGTTTGGAATTTGAAGATGATGTAAACTAATTAAATGTGATAAAATGGATGAAGTTTATGATTAATATTCTTACTAATTTTTTAAAATAAGAATTAATATGTTTTTTTAATTTTTAAAGACCATTTTTCAGTAGCTGAAAATAACTAAAAATTAGGGGTCTAGTTCCCACCAAAAAATTATATGTAAATAAACATCTTTTCCCCTAATTTCAAAATATTAAATAGCTAACATTTATAGGTAGTGCATGAAGAAATAAAAATTGGTTTGTGACCTATATTTTCTCTTTTATAACAATTCAAACTCCAACTCACTAAAATCTACAGTTTTCATCTCGCAACATATTTTTCATAACAAATCTATCCCAATCAAAAAAAGAAATATATATTCTTGAAGAGGATTCTCTCCTCTAGTGCACCATATATTTTTCAAATTTATTTAATATGATTTACTATTTTTTTCTTTCTCCGAATCAACATCTCCTTGGCTTTTAAAATACCTACTTGTAATATTTTTTAATTACAATAAACTATGTCTAATTAAAACACTATAAAAACTATATGAGGATAATCTTGACTCTAATCTCTACAAAAGGGTAATTTTTATTTTTAAAAAGATATCATTAAAAATATTTGGAGTTATTGAAACTCCAATTTTCTGAAATAATTTTATTTTTATGGTAACTGGACCCAAAGTAGTATAAAACATGCATTTAATAGATATTTCCAATTGGAAAAGTTAAAGCATTTATCTAACTTAGCTAGAATGAATATAGCTAGACCATATGTTTGACCAAACTTAATTTTTAGTTAGAAATACTAAAATTTAGTTGTGTTGATAAGTCAGCCTAAAAGGTGACACGTGATTGTGCTTTTACCTAGTTCTAGTAGAGGTGGTAGAGGAAGGAGCTCTAGCGCTAGCTTTAGATGAAGAAGTGGTGGACAAGGAGGAAGAGGAAACTACTTTTCCAATATGAAATGCCACCATTGCAACCAAATGGGACACCCTACCTATAGGTGTCTAGAGAAGGGTAGTTCTTCTCAAGGAGGTGATAAGAGAACTAATCTAGTTCATGATGAGACAAATGCAGCAGAGAAACATGTTAAAGTACCATTAAATTTAGAACAAGGTGAGAACCTCATGATGAGGAGAAATTTGATCAAGGAACCGATAAAGGAAGAGCCAAGCCAAAGGAGGTCTTTGTTTAGGATAAAGTGCAAGATGATGGGGAAATTATGTAGAGTCATCATAGACTTAGGGTCTACTGACAACATTATTTTAGAGGAAGCAGTCAACAAGCTAAAGTTGACAAGGATACCCCACACCAATCCTTACAAGGTCACATGGCTCAATAAGGCCAACATGTGTTATTGAATGAACAAGCATGGGTGGAGTTCTCAATTGGAAGGTACAAGGATAAAGTTTTGTGCAATGTGTTTCCTATGGATGCATGTCATTTTCTCCTGGTAGACCATGGAAATTTGATGGCCAAGATATCCATGATGGAGGGAAGAACTCCTATACATTCAAGAAAGACAATGTGACTTTCAAAATTTATTAATTGTTAGAGGATGCAGACGTGAAGACAGCAGGTCCAAATGTGCTCATGGTTGGTGAAAAAGAGTTCTTAGAAGCCATGGAAGAGAGTGAAGGAGTTGGCTTTGCATTGGTGCTAAGACCAAGAGAGATAGCTGAAGGCAAGGTGACTAATAAGAAAGAGTTACCCAAGGAGTTACAAAACATGCTACAGACTTATGAAGGTATAGTGAGTGATGGACAACCATCAACCTTACCCCCTAAAAGAGCCATAAGTCATAGGATAGACCTTATCCTAGGAGCTACCCTACCTAATAAGGAAGCTTACAAAATGATCCCTCAACAAAATGAGGAAATTTCTAGGCAAATACAAGAACTCCTAAACCAAGGTTTCATTAGAAAGAGTATTAGTCCATGTGTCATACCCACTATCCTTGTACCTAAGAAAGAAGGAAATTGGAGGCTTTGTACTAGTTCAAGGGCTATTAATAGGATAACCATAAGGTATAGGTTCCATATTCTTAGGATTGAAGACCTAACGGATTGTCTAGGTGAAGCTAAGTACTATAGCAAGATAGACTTGAAGAGTGGCTATCACCAAATAAGAATACATGAAGGAGATGAGTGGAAAATAGCCTTCAAGACCAATGAGGGTTTGTATGAATGGCTTTTCATGCCATTTGGATTATTTGATGCCCCCTCCACATTCATGAGGCTCATGAATGAAGTCCTCAAAGACTAAATTGGCAAGTTTGTAGTAGTATATCTAGATTATATACTGATTTATAGAAAAACAAGAGGTGAGCATCTAGAACACCTTGAGATTTGTTTCAAGAAGCTACATGATGAGAAGTTGATGATCAACTTGGAAAAGTGTGAGTTCATCAAAACAAAGCTAGTGGACCTTGGATTTTTTCTATCACATGGAAATATAAAAATGGATGTTAGCAAGGTAGAAGCCATCATAAATTAGCCTACTCCAAGGATAGCAATAGAGGTAAGAATTTTTCATGGCCTTGCTCAATGATATAGGAAGTTCATAAGGAAATTTAGTGCTATTTGTGCTCCTATGTTGGATACTATTAAAGGAGGTATGAAAACTAAGTTTGTATGGAATGAGCATGCTAAAAGAAGCTTTGAGTTTTTGAAGGAAAACATAGCTATCCAACCTGTTTTAGTCTTGCCAAGATTTGAGAAGCTATTCACCATAGAGTGTGATGCTAGCAATGTGGCTATTGGAGCTATTTTAAGCCAAGAGGGTAGACCGGTGGCTTTTCATTCAGAGAAGCTAAGTGAAGCCAAGAAGATGTACTCTTCTTATGACCTTGAAATGTATACATTGGTTTAGGCTTTAAGAAAATGGAGGCACTACTTTCTTCCCAAGGAGTTCATAGTGTATTAAGACAATCAAGCACTTAGTTTCCTAAATTCACAAGAGAAGTTGAGTCACAAGCATATGAAGTGGGTTGAATACCTACAAGCTTACACTTTTAATATCAAGAACTAGAAAGGAGTACTCAACAAGGTGGCAGATGCCTTATCTAGAAGAGCACTCACTATCCAAGAGATTCAATTGAAGAGCATGGGGATAGATCACTTCAAGGATCTATATGCTGATGATGAAGATTTTGTAGACATTTATAAGGTATGTGCTGAATACAAGATTCATTTTCATATTAGGTATGATGAATATAATTTTCAAAGTGATCTCTTGTTTAAAGGGAATCAATTATGTGTTCCTAGAGGCTCTATTACAGAGAATTTCATACAAGAAAATTATAATGGTGCTTTGAGTGGTCACTTTGGGATCACTAAGACTCAAGAACTTGTTCAAAGGTTCTATTATTGGCCAAAGATGAATCTTGATATTAGGAGGTATGTGGAAAGTTGTATAGTGTGTCAAAAGGCCAAGGGCACTTCTTCAAATGCAGGCCTATATCAACCACTACCTATTCCTACTAGGCCATGGGAATACTTGAGTATGGATTTTGTAGTTGGATTACCCAAGAAAAGACAAGGTATGCATAGTGTTTATGTAGTTTTGGAAAAATTCAACAAGATGGCTCACTTTGTGCCATGTAAGACAACTAATGATGCCAGCCAAATAGCATATCTTTTCTTCAAGGGGATAGTGATAATTGATGGGTTACTTATCAGCATTGTGTCAGATAGAGACACCAAGTTTTTGAGTCATTTTTGGAAGACTTTTTGGTAGTGATTGGGCACTAATTTATCTTTTGGATTGGCCTACCATCCCCAAACTGATGGTGAGATTGAGGTTGTCAATAGAATCCTTGGAAATTTACTAAGGTTCTTGACCAAGGAGTATGGTCAACAATGGGATCAGTTGATTGGGCAAGCTAAATATGCTTGTAATGACACTATAAATAGATCAACATGGAAAAGTCCCTTTGAGATAGTGTATGGTCTACATCCTAGAGGAGTCTATGAGTTAAGATACTTGAAGGATGGAGTGAAGGGAAGTGGATATGTAGATGAATTTTCTTATGCAATGTAGGAGATATATGATACAGTGAGGAAGACTTTGATAGGGAACACCATGAAACATAAGACCAAGGTGGATGAGAGTAGAAGAGAAGTTCAATTCAATGTGGGAGACTTGGTTATGGTGCATCTCAATAAGCCTAGACTTCAAAAGGGAGTCCCTCACAAGTTGCAGATGAGGAGGATAGGTCTCTATCCTATCTTGGCTAAGTATGGTAACAATGCCTTTAGAGTGGAGCTACCAGAAGATAGTGGATTGTCCCCTATCTTCAACATTGCAGACTTGGTTCCTTATAAGGGAAAACCACCTAATTTAGATCAAAGCCTCAGTGAAGTGATCAGAGATGCGGAAGATCTCAACCTACCTATTGCTATAGTCAAAGGAGCTGATTGTATACTGGATACTAGAGTCTATAAGAAGACTAGAACCAAGGAGTACAAAGAACATATGATAAAGAAGCATGGTCAAATTGATGCTGATGTAGTATGGGTTAAGGAATAAAAATTCAAGAAGATGGGAATTCATCCAAGCTTACTCAATCCAAGGGTGGATTAAACCTTTTTCTTTTGGGGAGGATGGTGCAGGAGCACACCTAGGCTAACCTCCATAGTTTGATATTTTGGCTTGTATCTGACTTTGGAAAAGTCAGAAAGGTTTGAGTTTGTTTTAGACCTTATAAGGTCATTTCTATTGTGGGCTAGGTGAGTTAGTCATTAGGACTAAGGTCACCAAAATAGCCATTGTTAGTAGTTTTAATTTCTTAGTCTTAGAGCTTAACGTTTGAGTTAGAGTCTTCAATGTGTCTTAAACACATGAATGATGTTAAGAAGATGCCTTGAGGCCATTTATGATGTTGGTTCCTTGAGATATAGGAGATAGAGGTCCTAAGAAGTAGGATGAAGGCATAAAGCAAACATGCCAAAAGTTGTTAGAAGTTGTCATGACAACATTTGCAATAATGGCAAATGTTGCATGCAACTTGGTTACCTTGGATCCCCTAAAAGATAGGAATTCGAAGGTCGACCAAAAGGCCCTAAAAAAATGGAAATGGAATCTAATGTAAGTTATGGCTCGAATCTCTAAGTTAGTCATTCATTGTAACAAGTTTGAGTAATGAAAGATAGCTCTGCAACTCTGTTTTGACAGGAACCTGAGCATTTCAGTGTGACAGTGATACTATGTGGATTAAACCTTGAAATTTAGCAAGGGATTTGGATAGTATTGGATGTTTTAAGACTTTTTCATTTAGTGTGTTAGTTGTTTTGAGTTAGTCTATTAGTTGTGAGAAAATAAATTAGATTTTGATAGTATGTTGTTCCTTGTGAGACTGTTTTTGGTTTCATGGCTCCCACTTGAGATTCAACACTTGAAACTTAAAGAAAGTGGATGAATCTTAGAGTGGAGTCATTTAAAATAATGTATATATAGGTAGGATTCATGAGCAGATGGATAGCCATTTTAAATGCCAAGCCCTAGGCGAGCTAGGAGAGTCTGATTAGAGGCTTGATAGTGAAGAATCTAGTGATTGAATGCAGGGGAGAGAAGTAATGTATAACACAAGTATAGTTCTAGATAGGTTATAGTCACATCCTAACATTCTATGAGGATTGATTTCATACCAATCCATTAGACTAAGTTTTGAGTGAGAAAATAGTGAGATCCTAGTAAATAGGCCTTTTAGCCCTATTAGTCCTAGTTTGTAGGAACCCTGTGTATGGAGGGCCTAGGGGTCCAAAACCTTCAGAATATTTAGTAAAATCCAAAAGGGTATAGAAATGTGGGATTGTATTTTTAGGTTGTTTGGAAATTTTTTATAGGAATTAGCAAAAGGTCTCTGCAAAAGACTATAAGGAAATAGGCCTAATTAGGCCTACAAAAGGTGAATTCTTGAATCTGATAAGGATAGGCTTGAAGATCCTTCTAAATGGATCCAAATGGAAAATATATGAATGACAAGGAATCATTAGACATCCCTGTAATTAATTTCATGAATGGAGAGAAGTTGGCACTTAGATCCTTCTAAGTGTAGGTGAAGAATTGAAATAACTAAAGGGTGTTAGTCTTTCAAGGTGAAGCACAAGGTGTAGGACTCTTGGAGAAGAGTTGTATTAGATCTTATTTAATCATCTAAGCCTAGTCAAGACTTGGAGGAGATTAGATTCCTAGAGGAAGACAAGGAAGTTCTTCTTAAGCAAGGTGTGCAAGCAAACCTTGGAACACTCACATCAAGAATGTAAAGAAAATAGTCCTAGACAACACTAAGTCTTCATACAATGGAAGAGGTATTATAATAAGTAAAATTGAGAAGAATGATGTTAGGTATGTTTTTAAGATAATGGCTACCAAATTATGTGCCAACTCTAGAGAAGATGGTAAAGCAACAGGTAGGGTACAAGCATCCTATCTTATGCATGTTGATAAAGTTGATGTTGACATTAGTGTAATTCTAAGGATTCAACTGATTGAAAATCTTAAGAAGATCAAGAAGACAAAGAATTCATAATTCATATTTTCATTGTTAAACACCTAAATGTTTTTCCATCTTTTGATAAGATTTCCTTACACTTTAGGAGCTGATTGGAATGACGAAGGATGTACAATGGAAATAATTAACAAGGTGTATCTTAGACACCCAATTGATAAAGTAAATGAGAGCGCCACACTTGTTATTAAGAATTTTTAGAATGAAATGAAGAAAAGGTCAAGAATTCCACCCTCAATGGTTGAGAAATGAAAAAATAAGATATGCTTTTTGGTTGATACAGACTTTACATACATTTAAGCGGTAGAACCGAGAACTAAATTTATAGACCCTCTAGATTATGAAGTGTCTAAAGAGGCAATTGAAGGCTATGTGAGAATAATTCAAAAATGTAGATTAGATTCCAAAATTCCTAGTTTTGGAAAATTTGAAGAATTTTAATGTACATCACACCAATCATAGTTGTAGAAGTCAGCTAAGAAAAGGGTTGACATAACTATTAAGAAGATATTAAAAGAAATAGGTATGACTGAGGATGAGTTTAAAATTTCAAACTAGACAACAACAACCACGAGTGACATTGGTGAGAAGGAAGTGTTAACTATACCACCTTTGGCATCCAAAGAAACCCTTGTAATAGATATTCAAAATATTGATGAAGATGTCACTAAGCCTAGTGAAATGAGTATGTCACTGCACAAGCCACCAGTAGCATTCACAAGAAAATTTACAAGATCTGCCTCCACTACGCTGGCTAAGAGAGTAAAATAAATGGCTAGTGGACCATGAAAAAGGAAGAAGACTATATTTTCTACCATGGAAAGATAAAGAGCACAAGAAGAAGAATCCACACCCACTAAGAAAATGAGAGGTCAAGTTCCAAGTAAATCTCAAGGAGAAGAAGAGTCAGGCTATAGAAAAAAGAAACAATTGAAGCCTAAGATTGAAAAAGAGAATCCTTTAATCATAAATGATGGAGATTTCACTAAATTAAACAAATAATATCATATGTACAACAATTTTGAGAAACTAAATCTTGAGAATGCAATTGTCACGCACATGATCCTTGCTGATAAGAAATTTGAAAATATCAAAGATAAGATACTAGAAGTGATCTTTATGATAAATTGATTAATAGGAACAAGAGAGTAATAGATGAAGATAAAGGTGTAAGAGAGAGGTTTGTAAGAAAACTCTACAAAATCAATGATGAACACTTCAAAGAGATAATGAAGACTCATAGCACCCATCTGAGAAGGAAAAGAAGAAAAATTCTAATTATGGAAGGAATCTATGAGGATGTTAACAAGGAAACTGAGGAAGAAGTTATAAAAGTGATGAATTCAATACCAGGAGAAGCCTTAAGTGAATCAAAATATGAAATTTAAATAATAGAAGCAGCTACACAAATGGAAGAGATACCACCTTAGAAAGAAACAATAGTTACACCACCTACCATACTAATTGATGATGAAACCATGCATGTAGAAGACACTAGCATCACCATTAACAAAGAAGAAGATCCTTTTGAAGATCAAGGAGAGGATATTGGAAATTTGGGAGAAATGGCGAATGAGGAAGAAGATGAGGAAGAAGAAAAGGAAGCGGATAAGGAAGAAGAAATAAAAGCATTAGAGGAGACACAAACATAAGTTGCTAAACAAGCAGTGCAAGAGGAACAAGGTAAAGAAAAAGAGGTAAAGCCTATATAGATTATACCTCAGCACATTCAAATAGTCACACCACAAAAGTTCACAACAACAAGTTCATTAAAGTCACCTATTGAGTCAGTATTATAAAATTTGGGAGCTGAATTTGATGATGAAGATCAAATAGAGTTAATTTCATCCTTGAATAAGATAATTGGAAAGAACAAGAAAGTAAAGAGCTTGGAGGGATCACTACTTGAGGTAATAAATAAACTTCAAAATGTTATATCTACTTAGGTTAGTGAAGTTGATCCGCAACTTAAGGCAAGATAAGTAATCAAATCTTTTGACAGTGAATTCACCACTTTATTTGACATTGCATCAGTGAAAGCACAAACACTCCATGATGCATAGTTATTTCAATGTACTTATCCAAATATTAAGAATGATTTAGATAACCTTGATATTTTCATTAAGGAGTTGAGTAAATGTTTGGAGAGAGGAAGAGAATTATATAGTTAGTGTGCTTTATCACACAATCATATCTTAGACATTTGAGAGAATGTGAAGAATAAAGAAGTAGAACTAAAAGTCACAATGAGTGAGCTACAAAATCCTAGCATGAAGAACACTAATACTGAAAAGAATGTTAGCAAAATACATGATGAGATAAGATTATTAAAAAATGAAAAAGAAAAAAAATTGAAGAGGTTTGCACTACTCAAAGAGAAGTTAACTTTGAAGATCAATAATATGCAATTTCAATTGGAAGAATGTCTTTCCTCAAAGACATCATATGGTAAATTTTCCCATCCAAATCTTAGAGTAGTTGAGATAGCATCTTATGGGATATGTGCACTACTTAGTGTATCAAAATCTGTTAAGGTTACTTAGGACAAACACAATGAAAATTTGAAGGAAAACTTTACAGATTGAATTTCAAGCCTTCTAGCCTTACAAAATTGAAGAAAAAAGGTATATTAGAAATTTTGACCTGTATATATACATATTTTGACACCTTTTTCATTGTTGTCAAAGGGGGAGTAATAGTATGATAAAATTTCTTTTATGTATTAGATATAGATATATGCAAAAAATGATATAGTATAATCAAAGAGGGAGTATCCCTATGGCGAAATAAGTTAAGTAGATATGTATGACCCACAACCTTTTGCAAATCTTGTAATCACTAATACATTTGGGGTGAAATTGCGATGACAATTTGCGACGACAGGCAAATGTCATGCGGTTTTGGCTTTTTTTTTTTTCAGATATAGCCCGACATCGTCGTAATTTGCGACGACAATACATTTGGCAACGTCGCCATTGTGACGTTGTCGGGATATAAGGACAAAAAAAAAAGGAACGTTGTCATTTGTGTTTTCAACAGCGTCGTAACCCTCTGTGAAATCACATCAGGATATAAGGGCAAAAAAAACAAGAACATTGTCATTTGTGTTTTCAACAGCGCCGTAACCCTCCGCGAAATCACATCGGGATATAAGGGCAAAAAAAACAAGAATGTTGTCATTTGTGTTTTCAACAGCGCCGTAACCCTCCGTGAAATCATAGCTACAATTTTTGAGTACGTTGGGTTTATTTTTCTTTTGTCATTATTATGTAATCTGGTATTCAACTGTTAGAGAGCTAAAATACCCAGAAATGAGGACATATCTATGTTGAATTTATTGTTAGCGGCTTTGGTTATTTAGAAGTTTAATTTTATTTGTTCATCTTTCAAGCACAAACATTTTGTGGACCGTAACATCTTCATTGTTTCGGGTATGCAATGAAACAGCCCTAACTTGCAATTGCGATGTTGTCGGGATATAAGGGCAAAAAAAAAAAGGAACGTTGTCATTTGTGTTTTCAACAGCACCGTAACCCTCCGCGAAATCACATCGGGATATAAGGGCAAAAAAAACAAGAACGTTGTCATTTGTGTTTTCAACAGCGCTGAGAGAGATTCCCTCCATGAAATCACAGCTACAATTTCTGAGTACGTTGGGTTTATTTTTCTTTTGTCATTATTATGTAATCTGGTATTTATTGTTAGCAGCTTTGGTTATTTAGAAGTTTAATTTTATTTGTTCATCTTTCAAGCACAAACGTTTTGTGGACTGTAATATCTTCATTGTTTCAGGTATGCAATGAAACAACCCTAACTTGCGACTACCTTCACGGTACTTGTGTACATTATCATGTTGTCTTTACAGTGACTATCCTCATTCAAGTGGCAATTACACAAGGGACAGTCACTGTGAGATGTCCTCATTTGTGACAAGGACAGTCACACTTAGGACATCTCATAGTGATATTCCCTTGTGTAATTTCCACTTGAATGTATTGCTATTGAACCACATTAATGCTTTTCTTCTTCAACAAATGAGGATAGTCACTGTAAAGACAACATGATAATGTACACAATTACCAAAAAATGATCTTGTTAATTGATGTAAAACTTTATCTTGCTCACTCCCTATCCTTCACTAGGGTCTCTTTAGGCCAATGTTTTGACTTGATAGGGTACTTAACTATCCCTACACTCTTTAGGTATCTCTACCCAAGATCCCACTCCTTCAACTAGTGCACACCAACAAGAAATACAATGAACTCTGCTCAATACCAATCTAGCTACTAGGACACTCCTAGTCTTGTCTTCACAAATTGAAACACATTCAACTAGAACTTTACTCCATGGAGAGGCTGGCCACTAGGACCTCTATTGGTTTCAATATTACTCCTTCACCTATACTTTTCATTAGTACTTCAATCCGGTTCATCAAACCATGCCAATTGCACCCAAAAATAGGCTGCTAGCAATTAGGCCTTTGTCAAGCCTTTTTGTTTATATTAAGCCACCTAAAGGGCTTAGGATTCAGATGCCCTTTATTGAGAACTCCAAGATATCTAAGGTCTTCTCCTCCTATATTTTTTGTACACCAACTGCTACAGCCATGCCTGAAAACAAGTATTTTGACACAACTTGGACAGTCTGACTAAGAGTTTGTTTTCTTAGCAGCCAAAGAAACTCACCCAATCTTCTAATTTGACTTGGGGCTTCTTTAGATGTGTGTCTACCTCTCCATGAGATTTTAGTTGAAGCAACCAATGCATTCAACTTGTTGTAATCTTCTTGTAATGATTTGTCATCCCTAACTGTGCTCAACTGACTCACCTAGGACATCATTGCAAACATAGAAAATGAGCTTCCCAGGGCCCCTCCTTCCAAACATATAGTACATGGAGTCTCCTCACCCATTCCAAGAGCCCGTACAAAATTGACAATGGAATGATGAGCTAAGACTCCATTTGTTCAACCTGCCTGGTTCAAACCAATGATAGGGTACTTAACAAAAGAATTAACAAACTAGTTGGAATGCTTCAAAACTCAAAAAAAAAAAAACACAGAATAAAAAACAACTTGTACTAACTTTTCCAATAGACACTGCGAGCTATCTAATCCATTAATCAACTGAAAACAAAGAAACAAAAAAACTCAAGAATTCACTAAAACCATGTTACTCTACAAATCTTCTTAATTCCAAATGTTTTTCCCCCCAACCTTTTGCATAGATCGATGGAGGCCTCTTATAGTTGATCTGATGCCTAATTCAATAGTTTCATATAGTTACATAACCATCTTACTCGAAAATGCTCCCTTGCACAAATGTTGTCAATGTTGTGAATGACAACATTGACAACTTGTTACAACCTTTGGGGTTTTGGTTCAAAACTTATTGTTCAAACACCATAAGACCCTAACCATGACTTAGTTAGGCTATTTAGACCTCACATAGGCCACTTCTACACTTCTTTGCCCAATTTGACCCCTAAATGCTTCATTCCCACTTTTTCCACAATATTGGTAACTTGGGTACAAATTGGCACTTGCCTTCACAAAGGTCACACATGAGGACATCTCACAGTGATCGATTGTTCCTTGTGTAATTGCCACTTGAATGTATTTCTATTGAACCACATTAATGCTTTTCTTCAACAAATGAGGACAGTCACTCCAAAGACAACATGATAATGTACATTCACTGTAAGGACAGTCACAAATGAGGACATCTCACAGTGACTGTCCCTTGTGTAATTGCCGCTTGAATGTATTGCTATTGAACCACATTAATGCTTTTCTTCTTCAACAAATGAGGATAGTCACTCTAAAGACAACATGATAATGTACACTCACTGTAAGGATAGTCACAAATGAGGACATCTCACAGTGATTGTCCCTTGTGTAATTGCTGCTTGAATTACACAAGGGACAGTCATTGTGAGATGTCCTCATTTGTGACAAGGACAGTCACACATGAGGACATCTCACAGTGATTGTCCCTTGTGTAATTGCCACTTGAATGTATTGCTATTGAACCACATTAATGCTTTTCTTCTTCAACAAATGAGGACAGTCACTCTAAAGACAACATGATAATGTACACTCACTGTAAGGACAGTCACAAATGAGGACATCTCATAGTGACTGTCCCTTGTGTAATTTTCGCTTGAATTACATAAGGGACAGTCATTGTGAGATGTCCTCATTTGTGACAAGGATAGTCACACATGAGGACATCTCACAGTGATTGTCCCTTGTGTAATTTTCACTTGAATGTATTGCTATTGAACCACATTAATGCTTTTCTTCTTCAACAAATGAGGACAGTCACTCTAAAGACAACATGATAATGTACACTCACTGTAAGGATAGTCACAAATGAGGACATCTCACAGTGACTGTCCCTTGTGTAATTGCCGCTTGAATTACACAAGGGACAGTCATTGTGAGATGTCCTCATTTGTGACAAGGACAGTCACACATGAGGACATCTCACAGTGATTGTCTGTAATGTCCCCTTTTTGGCTAACTTGGAAAATAGGAACAATTACTCCACTTCTCAGACTTACTCTATCAGATACTTACAATTAAACTAAGTAATGGAGGTTACTTAAGATATCAACCGCTATTTCAGATTCAATCACAATATGTGTGCAAGATGATATTGATACCAATATGTTTAATAGCACTGTCGGATATAATGATATGAAATATGCTATGACTATGATGTTTCCTATCACTTATAGTGATAGTATAATGATGCTATGTCTGATATAAACAATATCGATATACAATCAATAAGTATTGCTTACAGCAATGTATTTGCTGTGCCTGATATGATGATGTAATTATGCAAATGTGTAATATCGCTATGAGTGATATGTTGCTATTTCAGATTCTGAATTATATGCTTGCAACTTCAAATATTGATGATGTTTCTGACTATCCTTTCTATCTATGCAATCATGGTGTTGTCTCTGATCTGCAATGATAAACTTGAAACCAAACTGCCAAAGGTAGATGCTCTATTGAGTATATCCAAATATGGATAAGTAAATAAAGTTCTAATGATGCCTTGAGTGACTGACAAGAATGCATTCTTATATTGTCTTTAACAAATGAAGAGATGCTATGAATGAGACGTGTCTTGTTTCTTCCTCCATGTCCCTTTGTTAATCACACCTTTCCATAATCCGACAGTTCACATAATATTATTTCATTATTTTATGATCATAGATAACTCCCAGATTGACTCAATATCAAATCTTTTTATGAAGGTAATCTTCCCTAATTGGTAGTGCAACCAGTAGTTAACATCCATTGTGTTTGTATTAGTTTGGTCTAACTATCATTAGTATTTAGTCAATTGATATTAACTCTCGCCTTATCCCATATTGTTATGATTATATCCAATCTTTCTACTCTGATATAAGTCGATATCATTTTCTGATAATTGTCCATTTATTGGTTGATTGCTGGTAATGGAGTTTGATCTTCAAATTGACTTCCATTCCTGTTAATACTTAAGGATACATTGTACTTATTATCCATGACTGATGCCTCATTCATCAATAGCTTGTGATATAATCACTGATGCTTTTGTGTTTCTACAAGATGTGGTTTATCTTAGACAATCGATAATCTTTCAATCCTTTAGTCGATATCCTCCTATGTGGTGTCTATTGATATAGATAGTAGAATTCAATATAGTTTATGTTATTGTCATGATAACATAGGAAGTGATGGTGCATATTTGCTAGTGGGTCTTCATGTTTGATATTGCTTTATCGGATATGTCATTGTCTAAACTTGTGCAATTAATGATTATTTATAATATATGAATGGTTATCCTTCTTGCTTATCAATACATCTTCTGAAACACATAGCGACCTATCCCTTATTCATATCATGTTGATCTTGACTTCATAGTATTTGGTTCATTAATCATCCTCTCATGGTATCGATGTGTAATGACTAGTGATTGTTGTATCACTTCTTCATTCCTCATCGTGATAGATAATGCAGATGTTTAATGTAGATGTATATCGATTATAGATATTTGATATTGCTTTAAAAGTTATTATTATTATTATTATTATTATTAATGTTATTGTTATTATTAAATATTATAATTAATGATGTTAGTAATATTAATAATATTATAATAAATATTATTATAGTGATAACATATTGTTTTATATTGAGAGGTTTATTAATATTATTTATATATTAAAATTATTATATCAATAATTGATTTAATATTATTACTTAATATATTATTATAATATAATATATATAATTTATTAATAATTATTTATTATTAATTTCTATTATAATTATAATCATAATTATATTATTTATTAATATTTTAATATTATTTAATTAACATATTACTTATTATGCTAACTATATATTATTATTATCTTTTGATAATAATTATATATTATTGTTATATACCGTTAATAATAGATTATTATATATCATCTAATCATTTTATTATTATACTAAGTTCAATATGTCACGGCTCATGACATTGTCCCTTGTGTAATTGCCACTTGAATGTATTGCTATTGAACCACATTAATGCTTTTCTTCTTCAACAAATGAGGACAGTCACTCTAAAGACAACATGATAATGTACACTCATTGTAAGGACAGTCACAAATGAGGACATCTCACAGTGACTGTCCCTTGTGTAATTGCCACTTGAATTACACAAGGGACATTCATTGTGAGATGTCCTCATTTGTGACAAGGACAGTCACACATGAGGACATCTCACAGTGATTGTCCCTTGTGTAATTGCCACTTGAATGTATTGCTATTGAACCACATTAATGCTTTTCTTCTTCAACAAATGAGGACAGTCACTCTAAAGACACCATGATAATGTACACTCACTGTAAGGATAGTCACAAATGAGGACATCTCATAGTGACTGTCCCTTGTGTAATTGCCACTTGAATGTATTTCTATTCAGCCACATTAATGCTTTTCTTCTTCAACAAATGAGGATAGTCACTCTAAGGACAACATGATAATGTACACTCACTGTAAGTGTATATTATCATGTTGTATTACAAATGGACCTTATGTTGGTCGGGATATAAGTGCAAAAAAAAAAAGGAACGTTGTCATTTTTGTTTTCAACAGCGCCGAGAGAGATTCCCTCCGCGAAATCAAGTGGGTTATCATTTGTGTTTTGAACAAAGCGGGTTGTCATTTGTGTTTTGAACAGCACCGAGAGAGATTCCCTCTGCGAAATCAAGCGGGTTGCCATTTGTGTTTTCAACAGCACCGAGAGAGATTCCCTCCTCAAAATCACAGCTACAATTTCTGAGTACGTTGGGTTTATTTTTCTTTTGTCATTATTATTTAATATGGTATTCAGCTGTTAGAGAGCTAAAATACCCAGAAATGAGGACATATCTGTGTCCAACACATTTTAAAATGATCACCCCCCTATTATTGTATCACTTCCTCCTTGTTCCTCATTCAAGTGGCAATTACACAAGGGATAGTCACTGTGAGATGTCCTCATTTGTGACAAGGACAGTCACACATGAGGACATCTCACAGTGACTGTCCCTTGTGTAATTGCCACTTGAATGTATTGCTATTCAACCACATTTATGGGCCTATTTGGACCACGACACACAGTAGCATCTACAGAGAAGAATATCCCAGGTGTAACAAGTTGTAAGAATATACCAACAGTTCTAAGAAGTTCCCTAGCACGTAGTAGCATCTACAAAGAAGAATATACAACATGAGGGCAGCCACTGTAAAGACAACATGATAATGTACACTCATTGTATGTGTACATTATCATGTTGTCTTTACAGTGAATGACCTCATTCAAGTGGCAATTACACAAGGGACAGTCACTGTGAGATGTCCTCATTTGTGACAAGGACAGTCACACATGAGGATATCTCACAGTGACTGTCCCTTGTGTAATTGCCACTTGAATATATTGCTATTCAACCACATTTATGGGCCCGTTTGGACCATGGCACACAGTAGCATCTACAGAGAAGAATATCCCAGGTGTAACAAGTTGTAAGAATATACCAACAGTTCTAAGAAGTTCCCTAGCACATAGTAGCATCTTCTAATTGTCTATACCACTTCACAAGGTATTGTTTGCACACATTATTTTTTGTTCTTTTGATGACCCTTGTTTTGAAATTGCTATTAGGCCTTGTAGCTTATATGTTTTGATTGCTGGAGAGCTTCTAAAGCTAAGCAAGAAGACCATTGCACGAGTTATAGCCGCGCGCTCAGGTTTGAAAATTGTATATTTTTTAATCTAATGTATATTTTAACTAGACTTTTAGCTTATTTTTGCTGTATATTTTAATCTAAAGGGAATCATGGATGTGAACTTGAAAGAATTTTGTACTTAGTTCTTATGGAGAGAATAGTAGTAGTTTACGGTCTAATATCAAATAGAGTTTTCCAATTACAGAAAGTTAATGAATTCTAATAGCTTATATGTTTTGATTGCTGGAGAGCTTCTAGAGCTAAGCAAGAAGACCATTGCACGAGTTATAGCCGCGCGCTCAGGTTTGAAAATTGTATATATTTTAATCTAATGTATATTTTAATCCTTTTGCCATGTCATGTAATATGTCTTGCCTTGTAGCTTATATGTTTTGAAATTGTTGTTAGGCCTTGTAGCTTATATGTTTTGATTGCTAGAGAGCTTCTAGAGCTAAGCAAGAAGACCATTGCACTAGTCGTAGCCGCGCGCTCAGGCATGAAAATTGTATATTTTTTAATCTAATGTATATTTTAACTAGACTTTTAAAATATTAAAGGATTTAACTAGGTCTAAGAAGATTTGTGTACTTTTGACAATTTTTCTTAGTCACTGAAAGTTGTAGACCGAAGTTTTCATAGCCCAATTTTTGCTTCCTGCGAAGAACGATCATGTCAGATAATATAAGTGAAGAACAAAATAGGGATACAATCACTAGATTGTGGTCTAACTTGAAAAGAAAAGGTGATGGAAAATGTTATTGTCCCTGCAAAATTTGTAAGGGCTTAAACCGTAGAAGACTGCTAATCAAAACAGTTAAGAGACATTGTAGGGAGAATGGTCACATTGAAGGGGGGCATGACTATCATCCACTGGTAAGTTGTTCATTATATCATTTTAACAATTTATATACATATGAAATCACTTGATGATGAGTTGAAGATCATGGTTTATTTATGTTAATCAATTTTATATAGGTTGATCTCCCCAGGGAAGTACATGATATGGAGGAACATGGGGGTGCGAATATCCAAGGTGAAGATAATGATCCCATGGAAGATGACGATCATGCGCCAGAAAACACAATTGAAGATGATGGTATAAATACATTGATCCATGACACATTTAGTCCAAGCGGATCTGATCGTGATGATGATGATAGCCTCGATGTACCTCTACTTGAGAAGGCATACGAGCCCCTATACAAAGACTCCCAAACAACTCTTCTCTCTGCTGTATTGTTGTTGTTGAACTTGAAGGTTATGAATGGTTTATCCAACATAACAATGTCACGTATGTTAAGGTATGTCATATATGTCTTTATAGTTAACAAAGGGTGAATAATGTACCACTAATATTGTTTATATTAACAACTTATATTTTTTGCTGTAGATTGATAGGTGAGTTTTTGTTACCACCATCAAATATTCTACCTTGCTCATATCAAGAATTATCTGCTATTATGAAAGATATTGGAATGGAGTATCAAGCAATACATGCTTGTCCCAATGATCATATTATATATTATAAAGAACATGAATTTGCAACACAATGCCCTGTATGTCATACGAGTAGATATCAAACAGATCGAATAACAAAAAAGGTGCCTCACAAGGTTCTTCGTTACATCCCTATTATTCCACGGATGCGACAATTATTTAGGTGTACTAGCTTGGCACAATTTATGGATTACCATGCACGCAATAGAAGTCGAGATGACATTATTTGAATCCCTGCGGATGGTTTGGCATTTATGCACATAGAGGAAAAGTGGCAACACTTCAAAGAAGAACCTCGTAATCTCAGGTTTTCATTGGCAGCGGATGGTGTCAATCCATTTGGAGAGATGAGATCTGTTTGCTCGGTGTGGCCTGTTTTTGTTATCAACAATAACATTCCTCCGTGGATGTCAATAAAGAGGGAGCACATTATGTTGGCAATGATTGTTCCAGGTATTTTATCATTTGATAGTTATTAATTTACATGTACTTACAAATCTTACAGTAAAATGGTCACAATAATTATGTAATGTTACTGTTCATTCAAGTAGGTAAATATCAAGTTAAAGATATGAATGTATATATTGAGCCTCTTATTGACGAGTTGGTGGAGTTATGGAACGGTGTCACTATGTATGACGTGTCTAGACCAATAGGACAAAGACAATTTCAATTCCATGCAATACTTGTATGGACAATACATGATGCCCCAGGGCTAACACATTTTTGTGGTATGTTATAGTGAATTCAAGTTGCGCATGATAATTCTAATTATAAAAATCAACATATTTAATAATCCAATTATATCATTATCTTGTAGGTCTTCAAACAAAGGGAAAATTTGCATGTCTAGTTTGTGGTCCAAAGATGAAATCTCGTCATTCAAAAAGTTTAGGAAAGCATGTGTTTGATGAGTACAGACACTTCCTCCACAGGAATCATAAGTATCGAAGTATGGAAAAACATCTTTTCAATGGGAAAGAAGAGACTACATCAAAGCCACGAAGAATGACACCTCACCTATGGAAGTTGGAATATAATAGAATTAATCATCGAGGTAATGTCATTCCACTTAATGGTTTATGTTTGTAATTTATATATTTCTATTGTGATTTTTGTTTACTAATTATGTAATTGATGATCATGAAGGTCGTCAAGGCACTACTGACAACCTTCCAAAGGGACTAAAAAGCTATTCCAGACAATTTAGTAGGTTTCCCTACTACGAGGACCTACAAATTGTGCATTTGTTTGATCTTATGCATGTTGGAAAGAATATAACAGAGACATTGTGGAAAATACTGGATGGAAGGCGTGACAAAGAAAAAATTGTCAAAATTTGTAATGACATTGATGAATCCAATCATGCACTGAAGAATTTCATTCACTCAAATAGCAATAGAGATCAGATTAATATAAGTGCCCTTCCTTGGTTATTAACGGAGCAGCAAAGTGATGCCATAAAAGAAGTCATACGAAAAATTTGATTTCCCACAGGATTTGCTGGGAACATAAGCAATCTCATATCAAAGAAAAGTGAATTTGGGCCAGGGCTCAAAACGCATGATTGGCATACTTTCATCAAGGTAAGTTATGTTCTTCTGTATTTACAATATATTCATAAACTACATGTACTATTCATTATGTTATGTTAGAAAATAATGAAATGATTGGTTTATAATTACTGCAGTACGTGCTACCTCTATCTCTCCTAGAGCACTTCAACAATAACATCAAACAAGTGATATATGATCTTGGAAAATACATGAGGTAAGCAATAATATCTGTTCAATTTGTTGTATATATTTATTATATTCATGATTTGTTTTTCTTGCTATGTAATCTATTGTATATTATTTTGTAAAGTCTCGTATTTATATATTTTTTGTGACTTGAATCTCTTAATGTAGGTGGTTGTCATCTAAAGAAATCCATAAAGAAGATATAAACTATTGGAAGAGAAGAATTCCTCATTTACTGTGTGAAATGCAAAAGTGTCTACCTCCAACTTTTTTCAATGCACAAGAACACTACCTCATACACCAAGTTGAGGAGATTGAATTGTGTGGACCTGCACACACTAGGTCAATGTGGATGGTTGAGAGGCACTTGAAATCTTTGAAGGCTTTGGTTCGACAAAGAGCACATCCTGAGGGTTCTATGGTAGAGGGATACATGGTATACCAGACTATGGTGTACATTACTGAATATCTTCCTAAGTTTGCTTCAAATATCTATGTAGATCGCATTTGGGATCTCGACCCTTTTAAAAAATTCAAAGGGGAGTACTTGATGGGGAAAGGTAGATTGAGGAAAGTGACAGGTAATAAATTATAAGATGTTATTGTAATAAATTATTTCTTAATCTTCAAAATAAATTGGTTGTAAGTCGTCTATTTTTTTTTTGTACAGTTGCTCGAGAGTGGGATGCACTACATTTGTATATTGTAAACAATCTTGATTGGATGACGGTATGGATTGAATGATGTCAACATTCTGGTCACACATTAACATGGGAAGGTGTATCTTCATTGGTTAAAGAAGCTCATTGTAATGGAGATTCTAATGTTACGCAAAGGGAAATAGATTTAGCATATGGTTTAAGAGATTTCCAGGTACGTACAAAATTATTAATCACCCGTATGTTTATCAACTCACGATATAATAATTTTGACATGTTTCACATATTATTGCAGGTTAAACACCACAAGGGTATGTTCTGTAATGGTCAAAAATTTCATTTCAAAGTGTTGGATGACACGAAGAAAACTTGTGATTCTGGAATAACTACAGTCTTTCAAGTGACTAATATTTCATCTAGAAATGACTTAGATCCTCAAGAGTCTAAAAATCAATACTATGGCATTTTGGATGATATACTTGAGTGCGACTTTAGTTCCTTCAAATTAGTACTCTTTGTTGTCAAATGGTACAGGCTACGACTTAATCCAAATGATCCTAATAGAATTGTTATTGAACATGATAATGGATTTACAATGGTTAATACAAGGTCATTTGAGCCAGTTGGGGATGAGCCCTATGTTCTTCCAAGCCAATGTGACCAGGTATTTTACTCAGAGATTTCACATAAACCGGGTTGGTCATTTATTGTTAGACATGAACCGAGAGGAAGGCCGATAAAGTATAATGCGATGGAAGAAGAAGATACCGAAGAAGTAGAAGATGATGTAGATGATGATCACGATCGACAATTATTGGATGATGTTCCTGAGACAAATTTTCATGAAGAAGAAGAAGAAGATGATGACGATGATGCTGCTACTAATGATGATGATGAAGATGATGTTGATGTTGATGATGATGATGTTGATGATGATGACAACGATGACAACGACGACGATGACGACGATGATGATGACGATGATGACGAGGATGATGATGATGATGATGATGATGATGATGAGGATGATGATGATGAAATTTAAAGGTATGCCATCAATCCTTAATGTATTTAATATTCATTTCTTGATAGAAATATATTTGTCTTAAATGGTTACATAGTTTATTCATTATCTATTTAAAAGCTACAAGTTTCAACTACAAATAGAATACTGCTAATCTAAATTAACTATTAATCTAAATTAATTAAATAAAACTATTTAAAACACATATTGATGCATGAATGTATTGAGCCTTATTTTCTTTCAGGTCAAAAGCATTTGTAAGTGTTCTCACAACACCAACCAAGCATCTTCATAAGATCACTCTCCTTGATCCAAGCCAACTCCATAACCTATCAGAGTGCACACCAAATCCTTATGCCACCTTAGCGTTCTACATCTTTGGAATAATCCCAATGTCCCTCAATCCATCCAATGGATTCATCCAAGCAATCTAATCAACAAACTATCAAATGCTCACAATGCCTCAATAGGCTCCAAACTTGACTTCACCTTAACTAGGTGTTTCCTCCACCTCCACCACACACATCAAACAACTTCAAATAGCATGTCCCCAAGGTTACTAAGCCCTCAACTCATCAGCTGATACAAAAACCCAATTTTAGCCCTTCAGTAGGCCTACTTCCCTAGCAGGCTTATAATGTGAGCCTGATTTAAGTGTTATAATGTGTACGTTTTAATGTTTTTAATTTTTATGTGATGCTTATGATGGATGTGATTATGATTATGATGTGATTATGCTCATGATAATTGAATTACATTTGCAAGAAATTGAACCCCTTTCAAGAGCATCCCGCACAGTCTCATGGATCGACAGCTATAAGTCAATACACCTTATAGAAAGTCTATTTAATACACTTATCAATAGTAAGATTGATGTCTTCTAAGATCTCTCCCATTTGCAGGTACCAGCAAATAGGTATTTGTCAGAAGTGTCTTCCTCGAGTGAGGGAAATATAGGAATAGAAGAGGAAAGTGAGACATGCAGTTTATCTAGAATAGGGAGATTAACTAGAGGTCAAAGGACTAGAAGGAAATTCAATAAACACATGAAATTTTTCCTTGCTCAAGGGGGGTCATGTTCTTATGATGATGAGATGAAAGGCGACATCGAGGTGCCCTTGAGGTACCAACATCTACAAAAACATTGGGTACCCAAGGAACTTCCTCCAATAAACACTGATTTTTGTGTTAATGAGAGGATATATCACATAGCACCATCATCATTACATGGTTTGGGCCTATTTTCTATGGATGGCATAAAGGTGTCTTACAACAAAGTTTCTGAATTGATGGAGTATGTTGGACCATGTTACGATTACAAAAGTTGGATGCATATTGTTCAATATAAAAAAAGTATGCGTAGGTATGCACTCTCGGCAAATTATATACAATAGCAAGACAATAATCAAAGTAAAAGTGTGGCTATATACATTGATGGAAGGCCAAAAGCAACAGGGAATATTGCAGGTTTTATAAATAGTACACGACCTGGGTCAACTATAAAGCAACCCAATTGCATATTTGAGGCATGCGAGGGAAATCGTGTATTCATCTGTGTGATAAAATCAATACGTGCAGGGGAAGAGCTGCTTATTGATTACAATTTGAACCGCATAGATACAAACGAGGCTACTATCATGGGGGTGGTACATACTATTAAACCAACTTCTAATCAATGACTCCAACATACCATTTAGTTATTAAATTTTTGGCTAACATTTTTATACTTGATCTTTGACACAGGGGCATAATATGGAGCAATCGCCCGAAGGTGATGGTGATGATATTCCTAGCTCATCTACACATGAGCAGGTAAAACTCATTGTAATTGTGCAAACTAGATAGAAGAAAAATGTTATTTTTTTTAATGTTATTTTCTTCATTGTTTTGGAGTAATTTTGATAATACTAATACTATTGTTGTCACAGAGGGCCGGTGGTCAGAGAGAGGGAAAGCAACCTGCAGTCCCTTAGGAGTCCCCCCTTGCGGACCCTTTTTTTATTGATTTAGCAGAGACCAATGACCCGATCGGTTCCATTAAAAAGCTGCAAAAGAAAATTGGGAAAGAACTTCTACGTTTGGTATCCATACATCCTCAGACTCAGGAAATAAAAGACAGGGCAGCTGAGTTGTTGCACACTTCTGAAAACTTTAAAGTAAGTATTAATGAAATTTTTAATTATTACAAGAGTTCAATAATGGTTTTTATGTTATGCTCTTTTATGACATTAATTAAAATATGGATGCATTGTCTTTATAGAGTTATTTGCGTAATTTTGAACCCCATTCCCATGATGAGGCTGGTATTGCAAGTGGTTCAGGTAGATCACATGTTCCATTCCCCACTTGTGTTTTCCACTGAATATATATAGGAATGATCATAATCATTGACAATACATGCTCGAACAATCTTTTTTTTTAATGCTCTAACAATCTTGTCCATGCTAGTCCACGCGTTCTATATTTATGCATGCTCTAACAATTTTATTCTTTAGCTCCTTTCCATGATGATATGACAACGCCGCCTCCATCCAGGACAGCCACAAATGTCTTGTCGACTACCATGTCAACAACACACAACCTAAATGCACCAACTGTTGCACCATCTACTGGTACACAAATCCCTCTTTTTCTCTCTTTTGTTATGTGTTTAAGTGTTGTGTTTACGATGTAGATCCCTTGATTGTGTTTGTGCCATGGGTGCTCTGCACCAATTTATTTCCCTTGAAGTATTATTTCTTGGAGGCATTTGATAATGGTTTTCATTTTTTGCAATAGGAGATGCAACAAGTCCCGATGCAACATCATTTCTTGGATGTTCCCGTGTTCCTAGTACGGGAACAGTGAAGGATTGCATATTGATCATCAGCGACGATGAAGGCATTCCCTTAAAAGTAGCCAAAGTTCCAGGTACTTTAAAGTTATTATTATTCTATAGTGATATAATAGTAATTTAGTTTTTGATCACTCTTCATCGACTAATGATCCCATGATTATTTTGTAGGGAATGATATTTTTTGGCGAAAACTTGGTGACGAGTGTTTGCGGATATTCGGGCCCACCCTACGTACATGGTGGAACATCATATCCTAACTAAAACCCCAAACCACTATTTTGATTTCATATCATTGCTAGAATAGTTTTCTTTTTCATCAATTTCTTAAACTATATTAAAGGTAGCTTCTCTTCATTTATGAGTCTAACATGTTTTTTTTTACTTAAAAGGTGGAATAACCAAGATAAAAAGTTGAAGGATGATCTTGTACATAGTATGACCCAGCTTTTTGGACCTCGTGCATTCGAGAGAAACAAGCTCCTTGAAAAAGCTGGTTTATGTTTGAAGTATATTAGGGACCAGTACAGGAAATATTTAGAGGTTAACCCAAGGCACGAGCGTCCGCCCTGTGTTCTTGAGGCTGAGTGGCAGGCTTTGATTTTGGATGGAAAGTATAAAGCCGACATGAAAAAAGGAATTATGCTAGTAGAGAGTAGAGCAAGGTATGTGATACTTTTGAGAATGTAATTATGTACTAATTAACCTCTAAATTTTTCCTGTAATTATGTACTAATTAACCTCTAAATTTTTCCTGTACTGGTCTCTAACATATTTCAAACTTTTCATAGATTGCCTAACACATCAAAGGCAACAAAGGCAAGATTAGAAAAGCACGGGACACACAAGCTCGGCTCTGGTGGTTTTTCCAAACTTTAAGCACGAGCTGTAAGTATTAGTAAATGAAAACTTGTATCAATATTTTTATATATTGCAAGGAAATTTTTTTTGATCAAACAATGCAAGTAAAATTCACCATACCAAGCAAAAATGTAGGGGTCAGAGTTCAATAGATGCCTCACAGAAGAGGACAAGAGAATTGGCTTCCAACAAGGCTATAGAGCCGTGGCTGAACGGCTACGAGCTGAAATCAGTGTGCAAGGTTCAAATAATGATGCATCTGAGCCACAGGTAAATAAGCTAAATGAAATTTATTTCAAATTGAATACTTTACCAATTAGTCTATTTGATGTTAAGTTCTAATATAAAGTGAGTATATCTATTTTAAGAAAGCAATGATAACAATGTGTAGGATATTGGAATGCAGCCTGACAATCCTTCTACACAATCTATGCATAATGAAGGTTCGCATGATGTGCATCCTAGTGGTGGAGGTATACATTTTCTATTAAAATTTTTATATGTAATTACAATTGGTGTTTGGATTAATGTAACATTTTGTATAGCAACTGTAGAGGATCGAGGGGTCGGCGCTCATGAGCATGTTGAGGTTGAGTCTAGACAAAATGATGTGGCTAGATCAGGTAATTAAAGAGCGCCATAGTTATGTTATTTAAAATAATTAAATACTTGTAAAAATTATAATTAAATATTTTAAATTTAACTCTTTTATTTGTTATTGTAGAGGACCCCCCTTTGCAGCAGCATAGGAATTTGAGATCATCAAGAACAGAGAACAAAACAACTGATGAGGGGGGTATTGATGATAACACTGATGCTCCTCTTAGAGCTTACATAGAAAAAAAAATTAGAAAGAGAAAAAAGAAATGATTGTCATCTAAATACCTTAATTGATAATGACTGAATTTTATGTCTCAATGAATTTAATTATGTGCTAATGAATGTTCATGAATTATGTGTTTATTTTCATATTGATGAATGTTGCGTGTTAACGAATCTAATGTGTTAATGAATGTTATCATGTGATATTGATTGAATGTTACATTTTATTAATAATTGAAAGAATGAATGAATGTTAGATGTTAACGGGGAATGTAGAGTGATGTTAGGGGGAGGGGGGTGGGGCCAAATGAGCTTCCACCTTCACGTGGTTGGCCCTGTTTAGTAGAGAATATTAAACTATATTCTCAAAACAAAGTGAAGCTCAATAAGATACTAAATGAGTCAAAATGGTTATCAAGGTCCTCTATCCATAAGATAATTGTAGTCAAAATGGTTATTAATAAGATACTTGTAGTCAAAATGGTTATCTAGGTCCTCTATCCATTCCATAAGTTCTTCACCATTCAAACTTCCTCCATAACAAGGAATGTGCTCTAGGTTAGTCATGAAGCCTAGCATGGACTCTCTGTCAGATAGAGCCACTATTTCAGAGCCTTTTCTGTGCATTTCCTTCAAGCACTGTACAGTGTACAGATGTGAAAGGGAGGGCAGACCAATGTGGAAGTTAGAGTATTTATATCTTATGCTTTGAGAGTTTATTTGGTAGATTCAAGACACCTTATATCAAAGTTATTCCTTTTTCTTATCTGTTGTTCTATCAAACCCTCATTTTTTGGGTTATTGCATTCAAATGGCCTTAACTTGCAAATAAACCATAGGATATCCTTTTTTCTTTGTAAAATGCAAGTTAAGGGGGTTTATTTTCATATTTTAAAAGCTTTGGAACAGGATACTAAGCCAGAGAATTTCGAGAGCAAGCCCTAGGTCAAGAATCTCAATGTTCTTGACTAGGAGTTGATGGATTATGCAAGATCAGAGGGTAGCGGAAAGTAAAGGACCTCAAACCTTGTTGAATCTAGATCTTTAGAGCATGGTGGACATCTTAAAACTCTGATCTTGGTTTCATGCACCCATTTTCAATGCCTTGTTTTGGAACCCACACCCAAAGGCATGCATTAGGTCTGCGGACTCAATAAGGACATTGATATGCTGGAGTGGAGTCAGGGTCTGGGAGTTGGAGGATTGTTAGAACATCAAAAAGGGTACTCAAAAAACATATAAGTTCATAAGGTCCTTTGTCAAATTGAAGAGTTATTGCTGCAGAACAGGTTTTGGAGACCTACTAGAGTCACTAGGTCTATTTGTGATTTTGATGTCTTGGGTTGTTTGGAACACAACCAATGCATGATTCTGCATGTTTTAGGGAATCTTAAGAGTTTTCAAATGTTTGATTGGGTTGGCAAAGCCTAGGATCAATAAAGTCTCTTTTGGTAGAAAATCAGGGAACTTGTCCCTAAAAGGAAATTTGGTCTTGGTTGGGATTGAGTCAATAAGGTGTTAGAAGTATCTTGAAACCTTTGAAGTCCCTCTAGTACAGAGATTTTAAACTAGTCTAATAGAATCAGAGGCTAAATTTCTTAGGTGTAACATTTTGGTGTCTTGAAGTGGGTTGGGGCTTAAGACCAAGTTTCTTGCTGACCACTCTGCATCACATTGTCTTGCATGAAATTAGTCATTCTGTATACACTGGTCTAGTGTTGTCAATAGACCCAAATAGTTCAAAGATACTCGAACCAATCAGATGTTTTATGGGGTGCATTTTTGTGTTAGGTAGAAAGGATTCTTCATACAGGTGAAAGTCTCGAACCTTTCCCCACTCCCAAAAAAATATCACTTGTACTGTTATGAGCAGTCATGAGGACTAGACAGATACATTATAATATATGTAATTGCCACTTGAATGTATTGCTATTCAACCACATTTATGGGCCCATTTGGACCATGGCACATAGTAGCATCTACAGAGAAGAATATCCTAGGTGTAACAAGCTCTAAGAATATACCAATAGTTCTAAGAAGTTCCCTAGCACACAGTAGCATCTACAGAGAAGAATATACAACATGAGGGCAGTCACTGTAAAGACAACATGATAATGTACACTCATTGTATGTGTACATTATCATGTTGTCTTTACAGTGACTGTCCTCATTCAAGTGGCAATTACACAAGGGACAGTCACTGTGAGATGTCCTCATTTGTGACAAGGACAGTCACACATGAGGACATCTCACAGTCACTGTCCCTTGTGTAATTTCCACTTGAATGTATTGTTATTCAACCACATTTATGGGCCTGTTTGGACCATGACACACAGTAGCATCTACAGAGAAGAAGTTTGGTATGCAATGGTCTTGAAACCTCCTGAGAAATTCTTGGTATGCATTTGTGTGGTGCAAAAGCTTCGTTGAAAGAGAAAAAGAAGAAAAGAATAGAAATGATTTTTTTTCTTTTTATGTCATATACTGTAACCAGCTACTTATAACTTGCAAAAATTATTATAACCATTTGAAATTGAAACTTAGTTTAATGTGAAACTGAGAACTGCTTTATTAGAGCTTTCTGTGATTTAGATTCAGACATCAAGAACATTGTTTGCCTAATATTGTGATTAATGTTTATTTATTAATATCTCATACTGACAAACAATTGATAATTGTAGGGAAAACATCATTGGGAGTCTTTGAGGATCCACCAAAAGCCAAGGAGAAAATGTATTCAAATGCTAAAGATGGTGTAACAGTCCTTACAGCTGTTGAACCTTGCTGTGTAGATCATCTCCGATTCTCCAAGTTCAACAGTACTGTGGTATTCCTTTGGATACTTCTAATGGTAAATTTCAGACATCAAGTTCTTTTCGTATGAAACTACTACATTTGTAATCTATAGTTTTAAACTTTTAGTTTATAAATGTTCATCAGCTTTAGTTCATATGCTGCCATTTCAAGTATGATTAATGAAGTTACCTTTATCACAGGATGAAAGTGAGCAGTCAGCATACTGGTACGGAGTTGGCAGCATTGATACGGTGACTAGGGCATCGTTTAATGGTGGTATTGTGTTTTCCCGTGTTTAGGGCATCGGCCTTTTGAAGCATTGCCTTCATCTTTCTTAAGTCTGAGTTTTAAGTTTGTTTATCTCTCTCGGCGCTGTTGAAAATACAAATGACAATGTTCTTGTTTGTTTTGCCCTTATATCCCGATGTGATTTCACGGAGGGTTACGGCGCTGTTGAAAACACAAATGAAAACACAAATCCCTTGTGTAATTGCCACTTGAAGGAGGATAGTCACTGTAAAGACAACATGATAATGTACACTTACAGTGAGTGTACATTATCATGTTGTCTTTAGAGTGACTATCCTCATTTGTTGAAGAAGAAAAGCATTAATGTGGCTGAATAGCAATACATTCAAGTGGCAATCACACAAGGGACAGTCACTGTGAGATGTCCTCATTTGTGACTGTCCTTACAGTGAGTGTACATTATCATGTTGTCTTTAGAGTGACTGTCCTCATTTGTTGAAGAAGAAAAGCATTAATGTGGTTCAATAGCAATACATTCAAGTGGCAATTACACAAGGGACAATCGATCACTGTGAGATGTCCTCATGTGTGACTATCCTTGTCACAAATGAGGACATCTCACAATGACTGTCCCTTCTGTAATTGCCACTTGAATGAGGACAGTCACTGTAAAGACAACATGATAATGTACACATACAATGAGTGTACATTATCATGTTGTCTTTACAGTGGCTGCCCTCATGTTGTATATTCTTCTCTGTAGATGCTACTATGTGCTAGGGAACTTCTTAGAACTATTGGTATATTCTTACAACTTGTTACACCTGGGATATTCTTCTCTGTAGATGCTATTGTGTGCCGTGGTCCAAATAGGCCCATAAATGTGGTTGAATATCAATACATTCAAGTGGAAATTACACAAGGGACAGTCACTGTGAGATGTCCTCATGTGTGACTGTCCTTGTCACAAATGAGGACATCTCACAGTGACTGTCCCTTGTGTAATTGCCACTTGAAGGAAAAAAGCATTAATGTGGTTCAATAGCAATGTATTCAAGCGGCAATTACACAAGGGATAATCACTCTGATATTTCCTCATTTGTGACTATCCTTACAGTGAGTGTACATTATCATGTTGTCTTTACAGTGACTGTTCTCATTTGTTGAAGGAAAAAAGCATTAATGTGGTTCAATAGTGATGCAGAGTAGTTAGCAAGAAACTTGGATCTATGTCCCAACCCACTTCAAGACACCAAAATGACTCAACCAATCAATTAGGCTCTGATTTCTATAGGTTAATGTTTAAACTCTGCAAAGTAATGAATTTGAAGGTTTCAAGGATCACACAACAACTTATGGACTCAATCCCATTCAATAACAAATTTCCTTTTAGGGACAAGTTCCCTGATTTTCTATCAAAAGAGACTTTTAAGGTTCTAGATCTTACTTCCTGCAGCAAAACTTAGAAACCCCTTAGATATCATCTAAATAACAAGAATCATGCATTGGTTGTGATCTAAACAACCCAAGACATCAAAATAACAAACTGACCTAGTGACCCTAGTAGGTCTCCCAAACCTGCTCTGCAGCCATAACTCTGCAACTTTCCAAAGGACTCTAAGAAGTTATAGATTTTCTGAGTACCCTTTTTGGATTTCTAACAGACCACCAACTCATCCCAGACCCTGACTCCACTCCAGCATATCAATGTCTTCATTGAGTCCGCAGACCTAATGCATGCTTTTAGGTGTGGGTTCCAAAACAAAGCATTGAAAATGGGTGTATGAAACCAAGATCAGAGTTTTGGAGTGTTCTCCTGATCCAGATAAACAAGAATTCACAAGTTTTCAAGTCCTCAATATGATGCAAGCTTCTGATTTTATTCTGATTACCATCTTCCCAGCCAAAAACATGGTAGTTTTTGATCTAGGGCTCGCTCTCAACAAATGCAGATGCAACCCCCTGCCTCAGGGATTTTAGAATATACAAATATACATCCTTAACTCTCATTCCACCAAGGAAGAAGGAATTCCAATGGTTGAAACGTGAGTTAAGGTCTTTACATCAGTCAAACCCTGAAAATGAGGGTTTGTAAACAATGCACAGAAAATTTGAAATAACTTAGATATAAAACAAAGAGAATCAATCAAACCAACTTCCAAAGCATTAGATGTCACTATTACAACTTTCAGGAAAATTTTATCATCCAACCACCATCCATACAGCCATACAGAGTTCATTTTTCACCAGAAATGCACTAAAACAGGGTTATTTTTATTTTTTATGAAAGCAAAATGATTACAATACTGGTTCTCTGTCTGTCTTCGACCATTTGAAGCCTAAAATAGGCTCTCCAAACGTTGGTTCAACCATCTAGGTGGTTAGAATAGTTTATCCAACAAATGTCAACTTTGCTAAGCAACTTTTAAAGTTGCATTACAACTTTGCAAACAACTTTGCCGAGAAGGTTAAAAATGCGTTGTGAAACTTTAGGAACCTTATTAAAGTTATTTTGGACCTTCAAACTTCTTAACAACATCTAAAAGACACCTAATAAACACTTACTATGCTCATTTCATCCAAGGACTCAAAAGATGCCCAAGGTTTATAAGTCACCAAGGGGTCTTGTGTCCAACAAGTGGATGTTTATAAGGAGATAAAATCAATCCTTAATATTTATTACAAACCAGGAAAACATCTAAAACTCCTATTCTAATTTATTGTCATTCAAAAAGACTCTGATTTGTCATTCAAAAAGACTCTGATTTGTCAATCAAAAGGACCTTTCACCAGTCAATCCTTCAAAGCTCCAAGGTGAAAATCTTATGTTCCAATTGATAGGATTTGACTCCTTGGCTTCATGGAAACTTCCTTCAATCATGGTGTCTTTGGCTTGCATTAGGGATGCCCCTACATCAAATAGCAATGCATTCAAGTGGCAATTACACAAGGGACAGTACATGCCCATTAAAGTTGGTGTTTTGTTATCCAGCATGACAATGGAGACAACATACTCTGTGTCAATTTTACTGATCAAATTTCCCTCCGCCAGGCAAAGCAACAATCTGGGTATGATAAGGTGAAATTTTGTAGTCCTTTTGGGTATGATAACAGTTCCAGTTTCCAATAAGATGGTTCATTTTTATAATCTAGCTTCAATTTCTCTTGTGAAAATCTTTTTTTCATTTTATGAGTGGTAAAATATAATTATTATGCTAGAGGTGTGTACTTATGGATGATAATGAAACAAAATGATAAGATTTAAGACTCTTGTTTTTTTTTTAAATAGCAATTTAAGTTTCCTTCTATTATAAATTACTGTTTTTCTATTTTTTAATGTATCTTTCCAGATCTTTTATATCAATTTTATTTATGAAATATAAATATATTAATAATGTTTTAGTGTTTTTAGGATTAGTTTATATCAATTCTATGTATCATCATTCGTCATTCAATTGTCAGTATTATTAATTTAGACTGTGCAATTGTAGAACTACTCGAATATGGGTTGGATGGATACTCAAGCAGGGGAACCCTCCTCAAATATCTCAAGTATTGAACTTGGAAAAATGTGTCCTGAAGGAACCCTTTCCATCAGAGAGATAAAAGTACAAACAAGTAAAAGAAGCAGGCTCTGCAAATATGTTTTTGAGAAGAAAAATGATATATTATTCGAGTATGGTTCATGAGGTATATCTAAAAAGACATTTTTTTTCTTATTATAATAAAAGAGGAAGTTGTGAATGTCAAAGTTGAGTGAAACAAAAATTATTTTCATCAAATTTTGTTAGGCTTGCTTTTGGGAATAGTTTCTTACAATATTGCTATTAAGATTTTTATTGTGTAGTTTTTAGATTAGGTTTATAAAATTATATTTCATGAGTAGTGATTCATATTAATCAATTAACGATACTTTTGGAAGGTATTTTCAATGTGTCAAATTTTGATATTTTTACAAGAATTAGATTGTGTAATTTTTTTAATTAAAGTCATTAACTCATATTTCATAAATAATAGTTCTCATGAATCCATCTCTTATAAGATTGAATAGTCTATTTAGGAAGTATTTCTGATAGTATGTCAAATTATGATATTACTATTACCATTAGATTGCATGGCTTTGAAGTCAACCTCGTTGACCCATATTCTTCTCTGTAGATGCTACTATGTGCTACGGAACTTCTTAGAACTGTTGGTATATTCTTACAACTTGTTACACCTGGGATATTCTTCTCTGTAGATGCTACTATGTGCCGTGGTCCAAACGGGCCCATAAATGTGGTTGAATAAAAATACATTCAAGTGGCAATTACACAAGGGACAATCACTGTGAGATGTCCTCATGTGTGACTGTCCTTGTCACAAATGAGGACATCTCACAGTGACTGTCCCTTGTGTAATTTCCACTTGAATGAGGACAGTCACTGTAAAGACAACATGATAATGTACACATACAATGAGTGTACATTATCATGTTGTCTTTACAGTGGCTGCCCTCATGTTGTATATTCTTCTCTGTAGATGCTACTATGTGCTAGGGAACTTCTTAGAACTGTTGGTATATTCTTACAACTTGTTACACCTGGGATATTCTTCTCTGTAGATGCTACTATGTGCTGTGGTCCAAACGGGCCCATAAATGTGGTTGAATAGCAATACATTCAAGTAGCAATTACACAAGGGACAGTCACTGTGAGATGTCCTCATGTGTGACTGTCCTTGTCACAAATGAGGACATCTCACAGTGACTGTCCCTTGTGTAATTGCCACTTGAATGAGGACAGTCACTGTAAAGACAACATGATAATGTACACAAGTACCGTGAAGGTAGTTGCAAGTTAGGGTTGTTTCATTGCATACCTGAAACAATGAAGATGTTACGGTCCACAAAATGTTTGTGCTTGAAAGATGAACAAATAAAATTAAACTTCTAAATAACCAAAGGCGCTAATAATAAATTCAACATAGATATGTCCTCATTCCTGGGTATTTTAGCTCTATAACAGCTGAATACCAGATTACATAATAATGACAAAAGAAAAATAAACCCAACGTACTCAGAAATTGTAGCTGTGATTTTGCGGAGGGAATCTCTCTCGGCACTATTGAAAATACAAATGACAACGTTTCTCTACATTATCATGTTGCCTTTACAGTGACTGTCCCTTGTGTAATTGCCACTTGAAGGAGGACAGTCACTATAAAGACAACATGATAATGTACACTTACAGCCCGTGTACATTATCATGTTGTCTTTAGAGTGACTATCCTCATTTGTTGAAGAAGAAAAGCATTAATGTGGCTGAATAGCAATACATTCAAGTGGCAATTACACAAGGGATAGTCACTGTGAGATGTCCTCATTTGTGACTATCCTTATAGTGAGTGTACATTATCATGTTGTCTTTATAGTGACTGTCCTCATTTATTGAAGGAAAAAATCATTAATGTGGCTCATTAGCAATGTATTCAAGCGGCAATTACACAAGGGATAGTCACTCTGAGATTTCCTCATTTGTGACTATCCTTACAGTGAGTGTACATTATCATGTTGTCTTTACAGTGACTGTCCTCATTTGTTGAAGGAAAAAAGCATTAATGTGGTTCAATAGCAATGTATTCAAGCGGCAATTACACAAGGGATAATCACTCTGAGATTTCCTCATTTGTGACTATCCTTACAGTGAGTGTACATTATCATGTTGTCTTTACAGTGACTGTCCTCATTTGTTGAAGGAAAAAAGCATTAATGTGGTTCAATAGCAATGCATTCAAGTGGCAATTACACAAGGGACAGTACATGCCCATTAAAGTTGGTGTTTTGTTATCCAGCATGACAATGGAGACAGCATACTCTGTGTCAATTTTACTGATCAAATTTCCCTCCGCCAGGCAAAGCAACAATCTGGGTATGATAAGGTAAAGTTTTTGCAACAATTTCTTGCTGCTGCTAAGGTTACCATTGTTTATGGTTTCTATTATATAGTTCTATCTATATTGCTATATGGCCTTTTGTTTAGGATTAAGTAGACGACGGAAAATATTTATTTTGTGGATTGTAAACAAAACATTGAATTATTTTAGAGAACAGATCTAAATCTATAAGATGCTATGATGGAGCACATGACCATGTACTTGTGAATATTAGGATCCATGTTAATCAAATGACTGCTTTATGTAAATTACTTTTGAGTAAGTAAAAGGCAATACAATTTTTTGAAGTGTGCAAGGATTTTTATGATATACAGGTGTACGAAGAAATGAATCTATGTTGTTTTGTATCAATATCAAACATCTCTGATATATTTTCATGTTTTTATAATCTATTTTGCAGATGAAAACTGTCCAATAGATAAAGATTGGGAACTTCTCCCAGCATCTGTACCTGCATCTCTCTTATATACTACAAGTTGCTTGCCATCAGAAATTGTAGTTCCCTCACGTGACATTGATGGTGAAGTGTTCTTTTCAGAACCATCATCTGTGGTTACCAATGCTCCTGCTTTAGGCAATAAGTTTGTTGCATTCCATGAGCCATTGGTCAAGTTTCTTCTACGAGCTTCTGATGCCTCAAAATCTAAGCAGTGCCTACGCATGCCTCGTTGTGGTTGATTATCATTCTGTACATGAATTATAATGAGTAATTAGTTTTGGGCCTTGGAATCTTGTATGTAACATGCACAGGCATTTCATGGCTAAATGAATCTATTTTAAAAGCATCAACTTTTCTTACATGATGCTGGATACATAAGTAGAACAAGCGTATATCAAATTGGAAGCAATCAGAACTCCATAATGACATATTATTTAGAGTACTCTTCAGTTTAAGTAATAATGCATATATTGACACTATAAAGACAACATGATAATGTACACTCACTGTAAGGACAGTCACAAATGAGGACATCTCACAGTGACTGTCCCTAGTGTAATTGTTAGATTAGGTGAAATACTAATCTCCCAAGAACACCTGCATGCATAACCCTGTCACATGGAAGAAGCAAAGAACAGAAGCAAGAAAAATCTATGGAGGCCAAAAAGCCAAAGACATCTTATGGACATGCAAAGAGCAATTGTATTCCAAGATTATCTAAAAAGAATGTACAAAGGGTTCAACCATATAGGTGAACAATAAAACCCTAAAGCTATAAAGCAAAAAATAAAGCTAGGTTGCACATTATAATTAATAAATATATTAATTATAATGCACCTAAAAGATAGCTTAAGTAAATAGAGTAATAAATGACTTAATTAATTAAACCAAAGTGATTTAATTAATAAGCATAAAGTATGATTACTCTAACAGTAATTGCCACTTGAATGTATTGCTATTCAGCCACATTAATGCTTTTCTTCTTCAACAAATGAGGATAGTCACTGTAAAGACAACATGATAATGTACACTCACTGTGAGTGTACATTATCATGTTGTCTTTAGAGTGACTATCCTCATTTGTTGAAGAATAAAAGCATTAATGTGGCTGAATAGCAATACATTCAAGTGGCAATTACACAAGGGACAGTCACTGTGAGATGTCCTCATTTGTGACTATCCTTACAGTGAGTGTACATTATCATGTTGTCTTTACAGTGGCTGTCCTCATTTATTGAAAGAAAAAAGCATTAATGTGGTTCATTAGCAATGTATTAAATAATTTATTTTTTTTAATCCACCCACAAGAGTCGCAATTGCGACGGGAGCCCGTCGTAATGCGATGCAGGTGCCCGTCGCAATTTCTTGGGAGGCTCGTCGCCATTGCGACGGCCCTCCGAAGCCATGCGACGGGGGGGCGACGCCCATGCCGCTAACAAATCTTAGCGACATTGCGACGGGAGGGCACCGCAATTACGACGGCTACCCATAGACGTCGAAATTTGCGACTAAAAAATAGCGACGTCTATGGGTGTTGCTATTGCGACACATAGCCGTTGCAATTGCGACACATAGCCATCACAAAATGCCCCCAAATGTATTAGTGAATGTCCATGTAACACAATGTTGTAGAATGTTGAAAGTTTGTTTTTGAAATTTTTTTGTTGTAAGTTTTGGGACTTAGCCAATTTTCCCATATGATGCCACATATAACAAAGGGGGAGATTTTTGGAAATATAGAAGAGTAGGATATCATGATGTTTTCATTATGGAAACATATATTTAGTATTAAGACAACATGACCCAAGGAGGAAGTTCTGGATGAGAACTTAAAAAAATTGTCCAAGTATAACAACATTTATCTATCTACACAGAGACTACTTTGATCAATGAAGTTCACATAAGTATTTTTAGTGCATGTGAACTTGAGAACATATTATATGAGGTATGTTGAAGCTACATCTAAGAGTGCAAGATTGTACAACATGTACGGACTAAGATATTGATATTTTACAAAAATGATGTTGAGTCGACCTGAACAGGGTAGCGATTAGTAAATGATTATTTTGAGTTAAGGGATTATTATTTTTATCAAAATAATGACTTAATTAATTAGGGATGACATCCTAGATATTAACCCTAAGGAAAAGAGACTTAATGTTGTGTTTTTATAACATGGAAGTTGACTGATAAGATATATTTGAGATAGCTGGTATACAGGAAAGTACTATGTAATGCGAAGTATGAACAAGAGACTAATGTGAAGTTGTAAGAAAGATTTTTATTGATGTATTAATTATGTATTATGTGAAATATGATATATGATTAGAATAGTGCAAACTGATAGCAAATTTTGTGAAGAGCCTACAAGCTAGATTAGAATATTAAAGATATTCAGCAATAGTAAAAGGTTTTTGTATTCAATCTTTTGTGTTGAAGCTTATTATTTTATATTGCATGTTTGGGTAGTGGGCTCATCTTGCATACATTCATATTTTGTAATACCAACTCCTAACAGGGTTGAGGCTTTTAACATGGCCTAAAGTCCTCTAACAAGGAATGAGACACTATACAGATGTAAATGACTCCTAACAGGGTCAATATCTTTATTCGGATACTTTTGATTATTGGATCATTTGTGGGTATCATCCCCACTAGGGTTTTCCCTTTTCTAAGTTCCCCTTGATAAAAAACATGGTGTTATGAGTTCCTTTATTTTATGGTTGTGTTTGTTATTCAGTTTAGTTTCTTATGCAAGTTACAAGTTAATTACATATATCCATAAGTGGGAAAAAGTTATTCTAATAGTTATTCTCCATGGGAACCAAAAGGTCACTATGAATGAGGTGCAACTTATGATGTGCCCTCCAAGATTAACCATGTGAAAGGATTCCCTATGCATCTTACCACTCATGCAACCATTGCATATAATTTTGGAAGAAATAAGATTAGGAAATCCATCAACCATATTTTCTTTTTGCATAAAAGAGATATAATCAGAACTCAAAAGGCTAAGCCTTTCATGCCATATATTAAAGTCAACATTATCATGCTATAAATGCCTTAAAATTGAAAACTCATAAAATCTAAATAAGTTATCATGATCCAATTTAGCATTAGCAATAATTTGGTTATATTTAGGATCAATAACATAGCACATATTCTTGTGAAATTCAATCTTATAATCTTGGCATAACTTAGCTACGAAAATAATATTGGTTTTGAAATGTCAATGATAGGTGAGATCAAATACATCATTAGATTGCAAGTTTCACAACTTGATATTGGCTTGTAAGTTTCACAACTTCACCTCTTGGAATCCCAATGGTTACAGGTTGCAAACTATCTAAGGATGATGAATCTGATGAAGTTGATTAGACTATGTATCAATCTATGATTATAAAGCTATATTATGTTGTGCACAGTAGACCAAATATTGCACAAGCAATTGGTTTGGTTGCAATATTTTTAGTGAATCCTAAGGAAACACACTTGACTACAGAAAAGAGGACATTTAGATATCTAAGAGGAACAATCGATTATGGACTATGGTATGGTTATAAAGGTGATTTTTCACTAGGTGTGTTTACTGATGTTGATTGGGCTAGAAATGTGGATGGAAGGAAAAGTACAAGTAGTGGAGCATTCTTTCTGGGTGAAATACTTGTTTCTTGGGCAAGTAAGAAGCAGAACTACATTTCACAGTCTACTGGTGAAGCTGAATATATTGTTGTTTCTATCAATTACACTCAGGTGGTATGGATTAAGAAACTACTTGAAGGTATATAAGAAAAGGTGACTGAACCTATAGTTATTCATTTTGATAATACTAATGCTATTAACATCTCTAAGAATCTAGTGCTGCACTCTAAGACTAAACATATGGCTATAAAGTATCATTTTCTTAGAGAACAAGTTCAAGACAAAGAGGTAAGTTTGTAATACATTCCAACCAAGAAACAAAATGTTGATATATTTTCTAAGCTTCTACCTAAGGATAGGTTTGAATACTTGAGAGGTATCTAGGGGTCATTCCCCTATCTTCACATAATTGAGAAGATGTTGTACTACATCAATCCTAGAATTTAATTGTTGTCTCTTAACTTGGATTGATGTATTAGTAATAACTCCTGGGGTAGGAGTAGTTAAGTAGTAAAATATGTAGAACATGAAATCAGAGAGAAGATTTGAAGATTGATACAAGTATATGATGTTGATTGGAAACTTTTACAATGTTTTCAAAGGGGAATAATGTGTTATCAATACATTTGTACATATTGGTATAGGTATTTGGCATATGCTGTGAGTTGAATGGATTTTATACCTTAGGGGGAGATTCTACACTATTTAGATTTTATACCTTAGAGGGAGTTTCTACACTATTTGGTATAGGTATTTAGAATATACTATGAGTTGAATGGAGTTTATACCATAGGGGGAGTTTCTAAACTGAGAAGTTAAAGATGGAGTTGAACCTGAAGAATCTATGGATATGATCAATTGGTTAGTCAAATTTCTTTGGGACACATAGGTAAAGAGACAAATATGTATGTATTGACTTGTTGTGTTTCCATCAATGCTAAAGGGGGAGATTGTTGGCATAACTGATGTAGAGTAATGAAGTGAAGGAAGTGGTTGATTATATGTGTAAGGTAAAATGGTTTAGAGCATGATTTGATGATGAAACATGATAGGTTTGGTTGATAAATGATCAGTTATGGTGTTTACATTGATGTAAACTATTAACTTTATAAGTTGTTGATGATGATTGTCAAATACACCATGTGAATGGTAATATGTAAAGGTGTTTTTCTAAATAAGTGTTTGGAATAATGTTTGGGTGCTACTTGTAAACTCATAACTTGTTGTGGTGAATGGTGAGATAGATTTAGTAGAGCTGATCAAAGATAGTGAAATGGTTAAGATAACAATTAATGAGAATATGATAATTTTATCATTATGGTTATGTGTTTGATTGTTTTGGTGATCGGTTATTTTCCAGAGGTTACCTAAAGTTTCTAGATGCTTTTCCTACAACCGTAATTCACTTTGAGAAAAGATATGGTATATTTCAAAGGATAAATAGTGATATTTGAAAAATGTTATATTTCTAAGAGGCTAACAGTTTGATTGGTATTACATATGTGGATCAGGATGTGATAAATATTATGGTCGAGGAGAATATTCTGCATGATGTGGCTCAAGATGTGATAAATATTGAGAAGGATGGGTAGGAGAAGGACATGAATAACACTAGGAAGGATAAGGCAGAGAGTTCCAAGGAGGAAACAGAGGGAGTGAACAAGGATTTTTAGAATTTGGGTTGTCTTGCTTTTCTGATTAACCTAAGTAATATGAAAAGCAACATTACAAAACTGAAGACCCATATTCATGAGGTTCAAAAAGTGACTGGGATCCTTAAGGAGATGAATCAAGGGGAGAAAACAATGGGCCAAAGCATTGATGAGCTCATGGAGATAGTCGGTAGGGCTAAGGTGCTCACTGTCTTTAATGAAAAAATTACTGCTATGGAAGATAAAATCAATAAAGGAGATGGAATGGAAAAAAGAATTCAGATTATGGAAAAAAAAGTGGACAAGTTGGAGAAAATGGTTGGAAACATAGCAGAATAGAGATTTTCTATCCTTAAGGCATTGAAAGAGCATGCTAAGATTCTGGTGGACAAACTAGACTAGGGAAAAGGGAGCAGGTGATCACCGAGGTCAAAGAGGATCACGGTCCTAGCAAGAGGACTAGATCTAGGTTCAGGAAGCTAGAGGATAATAAGAACAATGACATTGAAGAACTCAAAGTGTCCTCAGCTAATATGTAGATGTTGGCTGATCAAGCAACATACCTTATGAAATGTATTTAGCCTGCAGGTTGTTGTCCTGTTGTCTTTTTGTTGTCCTTTATTTGTTTCTTTGTTTTTATTTCTATTTAAGGACTTGGTTGTGTGTCTTTTTTTAGTGTTGTTGCACAATTTTATTGGAAATTTAATGCTTATCATATAAATCTGATGTAAAAGGTTTCAGGTCCTTTCAAAACCCACTTTTATGTAATCAAAATAGTTTGATTGGTATTAGTGATTTAAATTGATGTTATAGTCAAATATTATTGGTCATAATTCACTAGAGAATGTGCATGGACAATTGGAAATAGTTTTTTAATGTTTATATCATCAAGATGAGTGTGTAAAGATGATTTGAGAAAGCTGATTGGTCAAGAAGGAAAATACACAATACAATAATTTAATTTCTTGATTGAATCTGAAAATGTAAATTCACAGTCACTAAATTTCAAATTGGACATAGAGATATGTGATATGAAGCCAAGTGTATGGTCAGGTTGAAATGGTATTATGTAATAGGGTTTTCTATGGTGGTGGAAACCTAAGAGAAAATGGATGTAGTATAAGATGGAAAAAGATGGTGAAGTGGTTGTTCATTGTGTGTTGGTGAAGAAGGAAGAAGAGACAAAAGGTGTGGTCCAGCCAAGTGTTGGAGAGGAATGTGAAGAATTTTGTTTAAGCTATAGAGGATTTGATCAAGAAAAGGAAGTTTCTATTTAATAGATCATTCTTACCTATTGTTTCCTAATAGTTACAAAAGAGTTTAGGAAATCCTCAAGAGTAGTAGATCCTGAGAGATCTTCATTGTATTGCAAATCCTATATGGTGGCACTGTAATAAAGTTTTCTAAGTCCTCTCAAAAGGCTATCTCTCACAAGGTATAAGCTTTTTATGATCTTTAGGTAAAGCCTCTCATAAGGTTACATTTTTTCATGTATATGTAAATGCCTTTCACAGGGAAAAGCCTTTAATAGGGTGTACTTCAAAAGAGTACAAATTTGTGGGTGTCATCCCTACCTTCTTTTTCCCTAATTTGGTTTTCCACAATACCATAAATATTGTGTCTTTGTGTTGAATGTTTTGTGGTTGTGCACTTACATTTGATTTTTGAAGTTGTTTCTTTATTGGTTAAGTTAAAAGTGTTCAAATGTTGAAATTGGTGGATTACTAATTCACCCACCCCCCCCCCCCCCCTTCAGTAATCTCATCATAGTAAGGTTAACAAATGGACCATTGGTTTGCTGGTGAAGTTGTTTGGTTTTGAATGAGCCCACCAAGGATCAAGTCTTGATGAGTGCAAAGGCTTCAAAACCATAAGGGATTTTGGCGGAATGGAGACCCTTAGCACTTACTCGAAGAGGTTCTCTAAACCTTGATAAAAAAAAAAACTACATAGTTTACAAAATTTTTTTATAGAATTGCAATAAAAAAATTATAAATAAAACTAATTCATTTTAATGTATATTTAGAATATATTTCGATTATGCAAAATATTGAAAATATTTTTTTTCTTATTTTGTATTGACATAAAACATAGATATATTAATAATATGTTAAAAACTGATCTAATCTATAATAAAACATAAATCTTGTGTAACATAATAATTTATTATTCTTTCACAACTATGTTCAATTAATTCTATTTATGTAAAAAAAAAATTAATTTATTTTTTAATAGCAAGGACTTCAGTGATTACTAATATTATTTTCAGAATTTCTTTCTGGATTATATATACTTATCATTTGGTGGATACTTAAATATTTCTTCTAGATAGGTTAAACATATATGTACTCAACCTTAGGGAATGATGCTATATCTTATAATTTATTTAGTCTATTTTTTTTCTAATCTAATTTTGTTGTTATACATTTTTGTGTTCATGTTTAATATGTATTTAGGTTACTAACTATAGTGCTCTTTCATACTAGCTATAGTGAGACCAAGCTTGAACTTTGAATCAGATGGGGCAAGAAGAGAATATCAAAGAGAATACCAAAGACAATATCAAAGAGAGAGCCGTAGACTTCAACAAGAACAAATGAAAAAAAAAAATTGAAAATTGAAAAGTGGGAAATAAATTCACAATAAAAAAGAAGAAGAAATCAAACTCAGATGTCTTGAAAATCAATGATGTACTCTAATGATGTATTTTCAAATTGCTATTAAGAAATACATTATTCATTATTCTCCTACTTTATGTCAAATTTCTATTAAGAAATTCATTATTGATTATTCGATGTGTATAAATAATCATAAGCATATCATGTTTTGATACCCATATTTTCATTAACTTAAATAAAAAATGTTTCACACATTAATATATACTATTCCACTATAACTAACATGTAAAGTTCCAAATTACAATGCAACATGGTTACTTAATTTTTCTTTAATCTCTAATGGTTGTTAAAATGGTTTTTCTCACATTTCAGCATACTAAACTTCATTTATTATCTTATTCTAAACATTATTGATTTCAACTTTTTTCGAGCCAGTAATTAACTATACTTTTATTCTGAATATTTCTATAGAGTGACGTTTGTTTAAAAGTTTGCAGCATGCCATTCGAACTATAGCTACCTCTGACAAAAATTCAAACATCATTGATATGAGCCCAACTGCTTTGATGGCCTCAAATGATTTCTTTGAGAGTGAATTTGAGAAGTGTGCATGAATAATTGAATAATCATGTACAAATATAATCAAAGTTGAGGAGAATGCAGCGTTATCAATTGATTATGTTGAAGAACTAGAAATAATGCAAATGGAAGATGGTGTAAGATTTGTGCGTGACACATCTACAAGATGCATTTTCCAACAATAATGAAAGAAGTCTACCGTGATCATTGTTCAAATAAAGGTTGCAATACCATCTTAATTATTGAAGAATATGCGATGTACTTACATCATTACAGAGAAATGTTTTGTATATAGTTCCTTCTTATCTCTTCTTTGACACTTTTTACTTCATCTAAATAGTTCTACTGGGACTTATCTTTCCCCTTTCATCTGTGTAAGTTTCATGACCAAAAGATATGTTAGGCACTAAATTTTGTATAAAACCCCTATGCTAATTCTAAGCATAATCATAATCTGAACAATGAAATTCATTCTAAGTGTACAACCATTATTTCAATAATATTCATTCTAATTGTAACCATATATCTTTTACTAAGTATGATCGTAATGCTAACTCTAATACCTACATTACATCACTAACTCTAATCATAACTCTAATACTAATATGTATGATATTGATCCTAACTCTAAACCCTACATGTCATCTCTCATCACATCCCTTTTCAAACCAAACTAAACCATAATCATAAACCTAACTAAACAATAAATCTTGAATTTAAACTTGACGCTAACCTTAATCAAATCAAATATGAACCCTAACACAAAACCACTTTGAACCTTATGATGCAGGAGCATCCTGGGTGTAAGAGCAATCTTGCATCACCCAAAAATATTTCTATTTTTTTTTAATTCAATAAGGGCTATTTTGTGCAGAGCTGCTATTTATGGAAAGTTACTATTTTTGGTAATTTTTGTATGTGCTCAGAATGATCTGATTTCTTTCTTGGAGGTTCATTTTGGTCATATAAGTCTGCCAGTAAAGTTTCATTGCCAGATCAAGTGTATATTGGAAGATATTGAAGATTTTCGGTATTGGCAGCAGGGTACAGAAACTTTGAACTCAGTTTTGAAGGCTTTAGAGGCCCCAGATGAGGTCAAAAATTTGGGTGACGGGCACTTGCGCGGGTCAAGCCTGTAGAGCGCTTCATGGAATTTTTGAAATGGGGTTATAATAGCCGAGCGGGTCAACTGGTGATGACTTATGGTCTTCGGAAGTTGGGCCACCTGAAATGGCAGAAAATAATTTTCTTCAAAATTTATGTTCAGGTTTCAAAGGTTATCTTGAGCCGACTATGATGTAGTAAAATGTAAAATAAAATAATTCTAAGTTTGGTCGGCCTTATTGGCTAAAAATTCTGGAACCTTCCCAGGCGGTGGAAAATTGCCTATATAAGGAAGGCTGTACTATTGTCTTAGGCAGTTCAGAATAGTTCTGGGTAATAGTTCGAGGCTTTGTCCTACAGAATATTGTAAGGGAATGCCCATGTGGCTTTGCATATTGTAATTCTGAAAGTTTGTAATTCCACATTTGTGGAGATAATAAGAAGCCAATTTTCTGTTCTTGCATATTGTTGTTGTTTCTCTATTTCTGTTATGTGTTTGTGGTATTAAGGGGAGCACCCTTCATCAAGTGGTATCAGAGCCAGGTTCTTGAGTGTGTAAACAGATCACCGACCGTGAGGTAGTTTACACCAGGACCGTGGCTAGGGTTTCAGCGCGCATCGCGAAAATGCCTCCATGAAGGGAACGTGGTGGAAGAGCTGGTGTTGTAACACCTGAGGTTAGAGAGCTGCAGAGACAAGTGTGAGCATTGCAAGAAGAGATTCATAGAGGAATGAATCTTAATGTCAGAGATGAAAGCGAGGATGAAGCCGAAGAAGAATATCAAGAAGGAGAAGCTGAAATTGTGAACCAGGAGGAAGAAAGACTTTTTCGAGCAATTTCTAAGATTGGGAAAAGACCTAAGATTGAGGTTCCTACATTTTCTGGAAATCTTAACCCAGAGGAATTGATCGACTGGATCAATGAATGTGAGGAATATTTTGAGTATGAAGATGTTGAGGATCCTGATAGGGTCAAATTTGCGAAGGCCAGACTGAAAGGTCATGCGAAGATCTGGTGGCAAGAAATTCAATTGGAGCGAAATAGAAGAGGGAAAGATAAAATCACAAGATGGGATCGGATGGTGGATAAATTGAAGCGACAGTTCATTCCTGTTGATTATGAGCTTGACCTACTGAAGAAAATGCAAAGTTTGAAGCAAGCAGGAAAATCTGTTCAGGAGTATACAGAGGAGTTCTATCGACTCCTCATCAGAATAGGCCATGCCGAAGCTGATAAGGAGAAAGTTGCTTGATACCTTAATGGGTTAAGGCCAAGCATTCAGGAGGAGTTGAATCTGGTTCGAATGAATAGTATTGAGGAGGCATACCAATTTGCCCTAAAAGTAGAGGAAAAGCTGAACAAGAAGTTCGAGAGCAGACAAAATGAAAGAGGTCGCGGTGGACGATCTGGTGGACGGTCATATGGTGGCCGAAATGAAGATTCAAAAAAGAAGGATGAGGCCAGTAGAAGTCAGAATCAGCGCGGAAATAATTCCAATCGCTTCCAGGATCAGAATAATAGAGATCAGAGAGGAAGAGGAAGAGGACAAGGATCTGGAAGAGGTGGCTTCCGTGGAACATGTTTTCACTATGGAGAAGAAGGTCATAGGGCATTTGAATATCCTCAGTGCCAAGGTAGAATAGACAGGAGAAATGAAGGCCAGGCCAGAGTTGCACATGTAGATGAAGATGCTAGATCATCAAATTCTGAAGATGCTGAAAGAGGAGAAATGCTAATTAACAGAAGAGTCTTGCTGAGTGGTGAGAATGAATCTGAACAAAGGAGGAGCCTGTTTCGCACCAGGTGCAAGTGTGAAGGTAAATGTTGTGATGTGATTATTGATAGTGGAAGCACTGACAATTTGGTGTCAGAAGAGATGGTGACAAAGTTGAAGCTCAAGAGACAGAAACACCCACATCCATATCGGATTGCCTGGGTACAGGATGACCACAAGGTCATGGTCAATGAACAATGCCTAGTGAAGTTCAAGATCGGCGGGTACCAAGATGAGGTACTATGTGATATCATCTCTATGGATGCATGTCATATGTTATTGGGTAGGCCATGGCAGTTTGACAGATGTGCTGTACACGATGGTCGTGCGAATACCTATTCCCTGACAAAGGATGGAGTGCGACATAAGCTAAAGCCATTGAAGGAGATCGAAGAAAAGGTATGTGGTAATGCAAGAATAACTTTTTTTGATGGAAGAAATTTCCTAGACGGTATGAGGCATGAGCACGTATGTTTTGCTTTAATTCCAAAAGCTGGTAAAGAGGAAGTAGAAGATGTTCCTGTAGAAGTTGCAGATTTGTTGAATGAGTTTCAAGATATTATATCTGATAACGTGCCTGATGGATTACCACCAGTCAGGAAGATCAGTCATCAGATGGACTTGATCCTAGGAGCGAGTTTGCTGAATAAGGCAGCACACAGAATGACACCTGCAGAAAGTGAGGAGTTGAACAGACAAGTACATGAACTGTTACAGAAAGGATTGATCCGTGAGAGTCTGAGTCCTTGTGCTGTACCAGCGGTATTAGCACCAAAGAAGAATGGAGAATGGAGGATGTGTACAGATTCTAGGGCAATAAACAAGATTACAATCAAGTACAGGTTTCCATTGCCACGAATGGATGATATTATGGACTATTTGAGTGGAGCTGTGTATTTCTCAAAGATAGATCTGAAGAGTGGATATCATCAGATTCGGATCAGAGAAGGAGATGAATGGAAGACTGCCTTCAAGACAAAGGAAGGACTGTATGAGTGGTTAGTCATGCCTTTTGGGCTAACCAATGCACCGAGCACTTTCATGCGGCTCATGAACGAGGTTCTGAAAGAATTTCTGGGTAAGTTTGTCATTGTTTACCTAGATGATATTTTGATCTTTAGTAAGACATTGGAGGAGCATATGATGCATATTTGTATGGTATTTGAGAAGCTGAGAGAAGAGAAATTGTTGATTAATTTGAAGAAGTGCAGTTTTGTGAAGAAAGAGTTAGTGTATTTGGGATTTGTAGTTTCAGCAGAAGGTCTAAAAATGGACCCAGAGAAGGTACAGGCTATCCTTGAATGGCCTACTCCAAGGAGTGCTACTGAGGTAAGATCTTTTCATGGTTTGGCTAGCTTTTACAGAAAGTTTATCCGAAATTTTAGCAGTATTTGTGGACCCTTGACTGAAACAATGAGAGGGGATAGAAAAGAGTTTAAGTGGACTAAAGGAGCAGAAAAGAGTTTTCAATTATTGAAACAAAAAGTTACAGAACAACCTGTTTTAGCACTTCCAGATTTCAATAAGGTGTTTCAAGTAGATTGTGATGCTAGTGGTACTGCAATAGGAGCTGTTATGGGCCAAGAAGGTAAACCTGTTGCTTATTTCAGTGAGAAGTTAAATGATGCCAAGAGGAAATATTCTGTTTATGATCAGGAATTTTATGCTATAGTTCAGGCATTAAAGAAGTGGAGACATTATCTGCTTCCTAAGGAGTTTGTTTTGTATACTGATCATCAAGCTTTGCAATATTTGAATAGTCAAGGAAAATTGAATCAAAGGCATTTGAAATGGGTTGAGTTTTTGCAGAGTTATACATTTGTTTTGAAACATAGGAGTGGAAAGTCTAATAGGGTTGCAGATGCTCTTAGCAGAAGGCAACTATTGCTGACAGAAATGTAGATTGAAGTGGTTGGGTTCAAGGAACTCAAGAATTTGTATCCAGAGGATCCTGATTTTGGTGAAGCTTGGAAAGCTTGTGCAGAACCTGTTACTCTAGACAGGACAAAATGGTTGGATTTCATCATCCAGGATGATATGCTATTCAGAGGGAATCAGTTGTGCATTCCATGAAGTTCTATGAGGGAGAATCTCATCAAGGAGAAGCATAGCGGAGGATTGGCTGGACATTTTGGTCGTGATAAAACCCTTGGTCTGGTTAGTGAGAATTATTATTGGCCACAGTTGCAGCAAGATGTGAAGAAGTTTGTACAGAGTTGTAGAGTATGTCAGATGGCGAAAGGAGTGAAGCAGAATACAGGGTTGTATCAACCATTACCCGTACCAGAGAAGCCTTGGGAGGATATCAGCATGGACTTTGTTCTTGGTTTACCGAGGACTCAGCGGGGACATGATTCAATTGTTGTGGTGGTTGACAGATTTTCAAAGATGGCACATTTCATTCCCTGCAAGAAGACTAATGATGCTGTTCATGTAGCAAGATTGTTTTTCAGAGAAGTGGTGAGACTACATGGTTTGCCAAAGACCATAGTTTCAGATCGAGATACTAAGTTTGTTGGATATTTCTGGCGTACATTGTGGAAGAAGTTGAAGACAGATTTAAAGTTCAGTTCATCACATCATCCACAGACTGATGGACAGACAGAGGTGGTGAATAGGAGTTTGGAAAATTTGCTGAGATGTTTGGTTGGAGATAAGCCAACAGGATGGGATTTGATTTTACCACAGGTGGAATTTGCATACAATAATTCTGTCAACAGGAGCACTGGTAAATCACCATTCCAGATTGTATATGGAAGTAGTCCAAGAAATGCATCTGAATTGAGGAAGATAGATAAAGGAGAAATAAGTAGTGCTGAAGTTGAGAATTTTGCAGAACACTTGAAGAACATCCATGAAGAGGTGAGGAAGCATATTACCAAGATGAACACATAGTATAAGGCTAAGGTAGATGAGAAAAGGAGGTATAAGGAATTTCAGGTTGGTGATGAAGTCATGGTTCATTTGCGGAAGGAGCGGTTTCCAGTTGGTACATATAACAAGCTGAAAATGAAGAAGTTTGGGCCATGTAAGATACTGAAGAAACATGATTCAAGAAATGCATATGAGGTAGAATTGCCTACTGAGCTAAATATTTCACCAGTGTTTAACATTTCAGATCTGACAGAGTATCATGAGGGAGGTGTTGAAGATGAGATCACAGCAGCACAGTGGAGTATTCCAGCAACTAGTTCAGACACTAAGGAGATTGAAGATATACTGGACAGTCGTGTTGGTAGAAGCACAAGGAACAGGACATATGAAGAATATCTGGTCAAGTGTAAAGGATGACCTGTTGAAGATTCATCATGGTTGACAAAGGAGGAGGTTAGCCGTCTTGGTTTTCCTCTGCACACCTGAGTCGTGACAGGGTCACTTCTCAAATTACCCTGGGTGTCTGATGCAGGAGCATCCTGGGTGTAAGAGCAATCTTGCATCACCCAAAAATATTTCTATTTTTTTTTAATTCAATAAGGGCTATTTTGTGCAGAGCTGCTATTTATGGAAAGTTACTATTTTTGGTAATTTTTGTATGTGCTCAGAATGATCTGATTTCTTTCTTGGAGGTTCATTTTGGTCATATAAGTCTTCCAGTAAAGTTTCATTGCCAGATCAAGTGTATATTGGAAGATATTGAAGATTTTCGGTATTGGCAGCAGGGTACAGAAACTTTGAACTCAGTTTTGAAGGCTTTAGAGGCCCCGGATGAGGTCAAAAATTTGGGTGACGGGCACTTGCATGGGTCAAGCCTGTAGAGCACTTCGTGGCGTTTCCAAAATGGGGTTATAATAGCCGAGCGGGTCAACTGGTGATGACTTATGGTCTTCGAAAGTTGTGCCACCTGAAATGGCGGAAAATAATTTTCTTCAAAATTTCTGTTCGGGTTTCAAAGGTTATCTTGAGCCGACTATGATGTAGTAAAATTTAAAATAAAATAATTCTAAGTTTGGTCGGCCTTATTGGCTAAAAATTCTGGAACCTTCCCAGGCGGTGGAAAATTGCCTATATAAGGAAGGCTGTACTATTGTCTTAGGCAGTTCAGAATAGTTTTGGGTAATAGTTCGAGGCTTTGTCCTACAGAATATTGTAAGGGAATGCCCATGTGGCTTTGCATATTGTAATTCTGAAAGTTTGTAATTCCACATTTGTGGAGATAATAAGAAGCCAATTTTCTGTTCTTGCATATTGTTGTTGTTTCTCTATTTCTCTTATGTGTTTGTGGTATTAAGGGGAGCACCCTTCATCACCTTATCTTAATATAATTCATGTTTGATTAACTTAGAGACACAAAGAGAGAGGATAAGGCTTGTATTATGTTTGAGAGAGAGAGAGATCAGTGAAGAGAGATATACATATACATATAGATATACATAGTCGTTAAAACTTTGATTAGCTCAAAAGAATAATATGATATAATTTCTAAAAGTTCTATTAACCAAACATTACTACTTAGTTTTATAATAGCATATTTAAAAAGAGAAATTTTTTTTTCTATTTTTAAAAATAATAATAATTTTTTTTCTATTTTAAAAAATAAACACTTTTATAATTGAATATTTAATATTAATATTTTCTCAATATATATTTAGATATTTTAGAAACATCAAATAATATAAATTTCCAAACATTTTATTGACAATATATGATTTAAAAATATCTTTATGATTTTATACAATAAAAATAATTGATAAAAGTATTTATAAACAACACTAACAAACACTAACATTTAAATAATTGTAAATCTAGAGTGAAAAAACTTATAATAGAAATGCATGTGCAATAAAAGAAAGCAAATATAGTTATTTTCGTTAGATTAAGATTTATAGCTATTTTCTACACACTGACAGTTATTTTCTTCACCATTACTACAAATTAAATTTAGTGTGAAGAAAATAACTATTAGTGTGAGGAAAATAATTATAACTGTTAATCTGAAGAAAACTATATCAGCTTTCTTTTTATTTTATTTTTTAATATATATGCTTTCTTTTATTGCACTTTTTCTATGGTAGATTTATAGCTATTTTTACACAACCAAATGAATCTACCTAAAAAGACTATTTTATTTAAAATTTATGATTTATATTGAAAATCATAATACAATTGTCTTTTAAATTTTATCTAATAAATTAATGATGCAAAATTGAATAGTCTGTGTAACGTTGCATAGATTTGCAACTATAACTATTCGTGTCATTTATAAATAAAGGTTTTCTATATATTTGTGTAGTCTCTGAGCATATAAATACACTAGAACAATCATTCAGGGGTTATCTCAATTATTTTGCTTTGTTGAAACTGGTGCATTAGGAAGGATATAAGTTAGATTGGCTATTGTAGACTAATAATGGCTGGCATTGCAACATGATAAGAGATATTTGATTAGGACAATAAATGAAGGATAAGCTAAGTATTTTTCAATCGGTAAGTAGCAAGATGACACTTTGTGAGGTGCAATTGTTCCTGCTGGATTCCCAAGGTTAGATAACTATAGTTCTACATCCGCAATTGTTAACTCTATATTTTGGATGAGTTAGCATTTTGGTGGTATGATAAGTGTGAACCAGTTTTGGTATTGATTAGTTCTTGATTATCAGATGATAAAGGTAGTTGATTTCTGGGATGACATGTCAATATGTTTTTGGTAATAATGAGTAAAAGCACAATAATATGTCACCCTTTTATAAAGGAAAAGGCTAAGCTATTCAACTTCAATAGTATAAAAATGACATTTATGTTTGGAATTTGAAGATGATGTAAACTAATTAAATATGTTAAAATGGATTAATATTTTTAATAATTTCTTTGATAAGAATTGATATATTTTTTTAATTTTTAAAGATTATTTTTCAGTTGCTAAAAAATGCTAAAAATTAAGGATCTAGTTCGGACCACCAAAAAATTATATGTAAATAAACATTTTCCTCCTAATTTCAAAATATGTTATAGATACATATATAGAAAATACATGAAGAAATAATAATTGGTTTGTGACCTATATTTTATCTTTTATAACAATTCAAAATCCAACTCACCTGAAATCAACAATTATCATCTCCCACCATATTTTTCATAACAAATCTATCCCAATCAAAAAAAGAAATATATATTCTTGAAGAGGACTCTCTCCTCTAGTGCACCATAAGTTTTTCAATTTTTTTAATATGATTTACTATTTTTTTCTTTCTCTGAATCAATATTTCATTGACTATTAAAATACCTACTTGCAATATTTTTTAATTACAATAGACTATGTCTAATTAAAACACTATAAAATCTATATGAGGATATTCTTGATTTTGATCTCTTAAAAAGGGTATTATTTTTAAAATATCATTAAAAATGCTGGGAGTTATTGAAATGTCACTTTTCTGAAATAATTTTATTTCTATGGTAATTGGACCCAAAGTGGTATACAATATGTATTTCATATAAATTTCCGATTGGAAAAGTTAAATCACAAGTATCTAACTTAGCTAGAGTGAATCTAGCTAGACCATATGTTTGATGAAAATTAATTTTTAGTTAAAAATATTAAAATCCAGTTGTGCCAGGATAAGTTAGCCTAAAAGGTGACAAATTCTTGTTGTTATTGATTGGTTCCTGATGATCAGATGATCGATGTGGTTGATTTCTAGGATGACATGTCAACATGTTTCTGGTAATACATTTTGGGCTGACATGTTAGATATGATTGACACATTTTTCCGTAAGTTTGATCAATATTGTGGATGAACTTATAAAAAAATCTAAAGTCTTAATCAACTTAAGAACAATACTATAAAAGTGGACTAAATTGCATGAGTTAGCATTGTGATCATGAGTTTGGGTGTTGGAATCAGAGATAGAGGTAGTACAGTTCACCGATGTTCATATATTGCAATGGATCTAGTAGGAAAGAAGTTCCATTATGAGATCATTTATTTGAGTTTATCACTCAAGGATAACTTGATTAGTGCAAGTTAAATAATTTAACAAGATGGACTTTAATCAGTCTTTCTGTATAAATCCTTTAACATGATGACTTCTTAATTGGCATTTTAAATCCTCTTATGAGGTAGATCCTAACAGGTCTTTTGGTACTTCTAACAAGGTACTAGTCACTCCTAATAGGGTGAGCCCTTAACAAGGTATTGTAAGCTCTCCTAACAGAGAAACACTTTTTACTACAATGAAGAGATTCATGGGTGTCATCACCAATGTGGTTTTCTCCATCTTATAAGGGTTTCCATGTTAAAAATAGTGTTGTTATGTGTTATTCTTTGTAGATGCTTGAAATGTTTAACTTCTATTACATAGTTACACTAGTATATTTTATTATTTGGAATTTATTTAAAAACATAATTAGCATTGTGGTTGAATTGGATCATTAGCTATTTACACTAATTCACCGCACCTCCTAGTTACTACTATATCTAATAAATTCATGCTACTCTAGCTATCATATCCCTTTGGGAGTTTATTCAAACATTATCTACATACCATGTAATACTCCAAGAGGTTTCTCATAAGATAGTAGGTTCACCTTCTTTGAGACCAAATGATATAGTGGCCTTGTTTTTTTATTAGGAGAAAAATAGGTTTTGAAGGGGCATGAAACCCTTTAAAAATATATTTTCAAGGGGATCTAGAACCCCACCAAGATGAAATGATGAAAAATATAAGACATTTTTTACTAGTAGCCCAACACCAACTTACAATCAACAACTAATAAAATAACCTAGTAAATTACCAGATGACCAAAACTTAGAAGACAAGGCCAAAGCCTCACATCAAAGAGAAACCCTCTCGAGTGTGGATAACTTGGAGTTTTGAGGGACACCCCATCACAATCCTAACCAACAATAGCCACAATTTGTGTTGGGTCCTTGAAAATTGTCAACATCCATCCAAACAAAAAACTAAAGCATGAAAAATAACTAGTTGAAATAAACTTGGATTATAACCTGGGACCCAAAATCAAAACTAATATTGAGAAGGATCCCCTAACCATAAACTTATGCTATGAAAGAAAGACCATTCCGACCAAGAAATATCAAAACAATATAAAAATAATAGCTTAAACACATTAATAGTTTAAGCATCA